>KV751315.1:16005312-16060819 GCA_001698575.1 Mola mola | reverse complement strand
ATTGATACCCCAAAATACTATAAATATATATAAAAAATTAAATATATCAAATCCCCAAAAAATCCTTAGTTTAGCCATAGTTTTATGGCAGAACAAACAGTGTCTCTAAGTTATTCATGTTATTTCGTGAAATCACAATGCATAGAATCTGAGCTAAGAATGAATCATAAAAACACAATGTAACTTTACTTCATTTAGACGTCATTTCTTCATCGCCATGAGGATTTAATTATACTAATCTCTTTTTATGTTTCATCTGCACAGCCTCGGTTATTACTCTAATTGGATCAAGGCAGCTGAGATTGAGAATGGATGTCAGACACACTGAACCTCTTTTACAAACTAATGAGGCTGTAGTTCTATTGTGTCATAAACCCATTTTGGTGACATTTTTACAAAGTGCCAACTTATTTATCATTCATTTCAAATTTCCCCACTGTGGGACGAACAAAGGAACCGTCTTATCTTTTCTTACGAGAAGACATGCAAGCACAACAGATGAATCGCAATATGGTAAAACAATTGTAATAACAATACATTTATTTTCATGCAATATTTTCTAAATAGAGTCGTATAAAATAAAGAGGTTGTTAATGCGTTTAATTGGAATTGTTGCTGTTATTTCTTTTAGCAACGGTGCTTAAAAACTTGTGTTTCTTCCCTACATCCCTGCTGGGAGGAGTAAAGGCATGAGTTGCCACGTCAGACAAGTGGAAAACACTGCAGAACAATAAAACAGCAGCAGCTGAATGGGATTCCTGTCAAACCTGGTCAGAAACATACCGAGTCCTTCGCTCTCCTCAAATGTTCTTCTCACGGTCGTACAGGTGGAGCCATCACCGTTACAGACCCCACAGCGATCCTCGACAGCGCCGGACTCGATCACATGGTCACAGCCTACTTTCTGTAACATGCAGGCAAAACAATAAATTAGATAACAGACATTCTTTGGAAGACTGACAACACAGTTATCATCATCGCCTCGTGCGCCGACTTCTGATTTCTCAATAATTCTTAATATTGTTAAGGTCCAGTTAAAGGCAAAATGTTAAAAAAAAACAAAACATAGGCAGCAGCAAAGGAAATGCTGACTTTTTTTTTTTACTAAAGCACGAGTAGTAATAAAGAAATGTAGAAAATACCTGCAAGTACCATTATGCCTTGATTCATAAAGTCAGGGTTACTTAGTACAGGGGAGCTTTTGAATTTCCAGGAATCGATTGGTTTTGTCTTAACCCATAATGACACATTATAAAGTATTTGTTCATTGTGTTTTGTATTATTAATCTGAATCTCCAAACAAATAATCCTACACTGTTATTGTTTTCTGAAAAATGTTTCTTACTCTTACATTTTAATGTGAGAGGTTGTTTTTTTTACCTTTCTAGACCTATCTTAGATCAAATAATATGAACAACAGAATATTGATTTGATTGTTTCCATTTTAACACAACAAGGCAGAAGATGTGACAAAAATGTCACCAAATGTCAGAGCCTGAAGCCGATTGCGATTACTGTCCATTCAGATCCGAACGCCGTCCGTATCTGTGACTGGCATTTCAGCCCCGGTCGATAGGTAAAAGCACGGCGATAACAGCAACGCTTTTTTTTTTTCCTTATCCACAAGCTCATTTTCATGCAGAATGTCAAACGCACAAGACTCATCTGGAGGGAAAACAAAGCGAGGGTCAACGGAACACACGGCATGACTTACAAAGCAGCAATTAAATGAGACAGAGATACAAAAATGGAATCATAAACTGTAAAAAATGGGTGAAAACAGAGATCATAAACTCAAGAGGAGACCCGGAAACATATTAATCAGAGAAAATATGGTACAATAGGCACCGTGCTGATACCTTACAGATGCCATTGATGCACATATCTCTGCTTTTGTTGCCTTGGTAGCACGGCGTCCCGTCAGTTACGGCGTCCCGCAGCTTTTCTGAAAAATGTTCATTCAGTGGGCGGCAGTGCAGCTCACAAGGGCTCGCTGGAAGGGTTTTAGGAGAAATCCAACAGGGAAAAGAAATGTATAAAAAGATGTAAATGGATCGACGCCGTATTGTAACATCTATCCGGTGTCAGAGCCTCAGCTCAGCCCGCTCACCTCTGTTGATGACCGTTTCCCACATGTAGAATTTGCCTCTGTATGGGATGGCGTCGAAGTGACTACACTGGATGTCTCTGAAGCTGGGCAGCTCCCGGGGACACCGTGTGGCGTTACAGATCTTGTACCTCCGGCGCTCTCCCAGACAATACCTCCCTCTGTACTTGGGACTGCAGGGTGATAAAAGTCAATATTTCAGTGCTACTTACTGACTTCTATGCGATAGATTATGGGGAATTAGTGGTCGCATGAGTTGGTAAACGCCAAACAATGTGAAAAATACACCAAATGCTGCTCATAAATCTTGTTTTAACAGACACACAGTATACATTGTCTTTGTGACATCTCTGCTTGCTTACAATCATAGGTAAAAAATATAATATTAATACTGTTTGGGCTGGTCTCTAGTTTAGTGATTTAGGGATTCTACTGTCTCTCACCAGAAGATGAGAAGTAGAAAACACAGATTTATTAGCCATTACACAACATGTCTTTTGTTCCATACAAAGAGGCATTTCAGACTCCCCACATACTTGTACATTTTTGATGAAAAGCTGAATATAATTGATTTAATCTAGAGAAGGTAAAAATCAGATACAGGGATCGTTATATTCTGATCACTGTGCTCATTTTATTGGCTAACAATTAAACCTTATCCTCACAGTATCAATTTAATTGTAAAACTGATAAAAAAAAAATATATATATATAATTAATTATTTAAAAATTGAAGTTTCTTTTTTTTGTGCTGAAAAGTTAAACTTACACTGGGCTGTCACAGTCTCTGTGGGCGCTCTGGATTCCGGCTCCACACGTCCTCGAGCAGGCCGACCACGCGCTCCACGACGCCCAGTCGCCGTTTACGCTCTCTGGCTGATATCCAGCTGCCACACACTCGCCACTGAAGCACCACTGGGTTTATATCAGTGAATAAATAGCATATTCTGTGAGCTTTATCTTCTTGTTCTTAGCGGAAAATGATTATAGCACAATTTTTAGATATCAAATCAGAATAAAATATATTTCAGCGTAATGAAACTTTAACACACATTAAAAATCAAATAATTAAATAGATTTCAGTTTATCACTTATCAAATTAATTATCAGATGGGTTGTCTTATGTCAGGTTATAGGTAACTTCCTTAATTTCTGAGAAAAAACCCAAAAAGAAAACACTTCAAGCAACATTGTTCAGTTAAAAGTATTTGTTTCATGATATGTGGTTAAAGGTATCAGAAATTTTCCTCTGCAACTTTATTGCTGCAAGGCGCCTTGTAGCATGAAGGCAAAGTGTGTGTGTTGGTGTCAATAGCTTCAATATTACTTATAACAACATAGAACATGTTTTCGTACTGAAAAACAAGCCAGACCTCCATGAACTAAAGCCCTTCCCTTTAGAAACCATACACCTGCTCTTGGGAACAAAATCAGCTTTCTCATCACATCGCACAGCTCTCATCTTTCATGCTCATGAAATGGAAGACTCACCTTGGCCTCGCCACAGCTGGTCCCATCCACAGCCCCGTCCAGCTTTGAGTGGCAGGTTGTGCCCACTGTGCACCACAGGGTGCTGCATACATTCTGCAAGAGCAAAGACGCAATCATGTCTTATCACATTATGTTTACTTAAATATCTTCACAAGGTCATCTCTGTGGCCTATGCAAGGTTAAAAAAAAACAACCCTCAATACCGCTTTTCCTTCATTTGAATGTTCAGCACACATGCTTAGTTTGACCTTAAATGAATGCAAAACTGAAAGATAACCATATTTGTAGAAATATTTTGTTCAGGAATGTTTTACTTGGCCTGTAGATGTACATCTAAGTCACCAATGAAGTTATGTCTTTTTCTGCGGTTGTTTTTTTTTTTTTTTTTGCTTGTTTCTTAACAAGATTACACAGAAACTACTTGACCAATTTAAATGAAACTGTTCATTAACCGTGTGTCTTGGCCACAACTACAGTTGATTAGATTTTGGTGGCCAAAGGTCAAAAAGTATGTTTTTTAGCCTTAACATCAGAAAGACCTACATAGGAGATTTACAGCTAGTATCATCTTGTAGCTGACACCACTGGATATAGATGATTAACTTTCAGGGTCATGGTCACTGACAGTTCAAAAAACCTAATTTTTCTGGCCCATTTCCTCAGAAGGAACTGACACAGAGAGGTCCAACTGCTGTCACTGTGTAAGTAATCCCAGGGTTTATTACGCAGCCAGAACTAGCTGACTTTGTGATTTTTGTGTAACTTATCAGGTGATGCCGGCATGTGCTGCTTTTCTCACCCAATGACCTTGATCTCAAAATCGGACTCAGGAATGCAAAAAACAAACACCATTACCACAGTCAACATGAGCTTCAAGAAAATATCTGACCTTGAAAAATAAGCATATTTTGCTGCAGGAATTTAACTGTGTTGGTGGAGGTTTGGACTCTCTGAGTGTTTTCCAATTAATTTTTTTCATTTGTTGATTTATTTGTTTATCAGATGTTTTTTATTATTTACTGGATCACTAACATTATCTCCCCCAAGGAAGATATGTTTTCACCTGTGTTGTTTTGTTCACAATCGAACCTACTGGGATAGATGGATGGATTTTAGGATAGGTCGGCAATTGGCAAAGGAATAACTATTAGATACTGGCGGTGATCCGGATTACTGAAGTCCCACCACTAAAGAAATTTTGATTTTCATAAAAACTACTGCAGAAACCACAGTAGAAATCAACCCAAATACACAACCTAGTTACGCTTTGAGGGTGAAGGAAATTAAATAACACGTTAACGTTGGGCTGGGAGCACGTTTTGCAGACATATGTTTGCGAGATCGTCAGCCTTGGCTGATGTCTGCTTTCTCCGAGGGCTTTTTAGTTTATACATTTTTTTTTTTTTACATTTGTCATTACCAGAATGCGTAACAGGGTTTTAAGTGTTGGTCTGACTAAATGTGGTAAATTCAGCGACAGTTGCAAATAAGAATTACAGGCAGGAGCTTTCCAGTGAAGATCCACACCACCGACTCCCAGAGTGGTGACAGTATGATAATCTTTTATCCCACAGGCACGTATATGTTCAACACATTCCGTTTCTACAGTACATCAGAGGTCGTTTTCAAAGATATTTCTGTATGTAGCAGCAGTTCAACATTTTGAAAAATTGCTTTCTCACAGAGAGATCTGATGTTTGCTGGATATGAAGCTACAGAATAACCCTGTTCTGCCTGAAGATAGAGCACCTCGCTCACTAATTAATACGTTAAACCTCGATGTGAGTGTGAACACAACTTTTGTAGGGAAGAGGCCAGATTTAACCAATTTCATGAACCAACAAGGGGAAGGTGTGAGATAACAACTGAAGGTCAAATTTTGTACTGACTGTGTGATTGTCTGGGTCCATTATTAATGGATTGCTTGACATTTTGGAGTACAGAGGACAAACCTGAGGATGAAAAAGAATGATATCTGCTTTTGCCTTTTTTCTAAATGCAATAATTAACAGTGATCTGTGAGGAACATTTTGCTTTTTTTGCCCAAATAATAACCTGTAAATTCTGTCACTGACAGCACAAAGGCCACACTGTACTGACAGTAACCGTTGATTTACTTATAAAAGAAATGGAAAGTGACCAAACGTTACACCTCAGAGACATTTTACATAACTTGGCCTTCTACATGATGACCTCACCCACCCCAGCCCAAAGACATATCAGGACCTGACATTCTTCTCTGCTTACACCTCAGTAGATAAACACCCAAATCCCTGACATCATCACAGGATAAAGTCTAGGTGCCGAGATAGGGGGGGACCAAACTGTGCACACACATTGGGCCGCAAACCCAGAAAGAAAACCTGAAGGCTATAAAAATACGTTGTTAGCGTATGCCTGAGGCGAGTAATTCTCACTGGACTTAACAGGCGCCATCTTTGCATCTGGTATCTGGGATTTCTTTGACATCTGTGATGTAACCTCATGGTACAAGCTGGGAAACTTGGCCCACTACAAGCACTTAGAAGGAAGGTCGTTATTCACATCTGGACTGGAAGGTACATTCATACATTTAATAAATTCTGTATTAAAGATAGACGTAAACTAAATGTTTCAAAATTTTTACTATTTTAAAGGCTCACAGTCAAAATCTAAAATACACGTCAAACTATTAAAAATATTTCACTAACTGTATGCCGTAATCATCAAAACTAAAACAAAAAAAGTCTTGAAATATTTTACTCTATGTGTCTTGAATATAAAAGATACGAAAGTTTAACAATTTGAAATATTTACAAATAAAAAAGTGAACATTTTCCATGATATTCTTTTTTTTGATGCACCACTGATGTTTGGTACATTTCACAGGCAAACGGGCTCATGGATAACAGGTGATAGTATCAGAACAGAGTAGTGGATCACTTCACGGCAAATATTTGAATTCTGTTTTTAATGTCATATCACAAAAAAAAATGTCAGGTTGTTTGTTTACTTCCAACCTATAGTTTTAGGTTGGTAGCTTTTTCCCACCTATATTTTTATTTGTTCAAAAACAAATTTTTCTTGAATAATAGTGCTGTTCCTTTTTTTCCCCCACTAAACAGTATTGTGAGTCTTCAGACTCTGTCTTTCCTGCAGACCTTTTATAAAAGACTGACACAGAAGGTAGCACTTTATTAGGGAGGAAATCCCCTGGTAAGTGTCACAGATCATAAATTCTGGTAAGAAACAGTCATGTTACATCGAGGCTCTACATTTAATTACATTAAACCCTTCACGGGGCACCTCTATGAAAACGAAACAGAAACTGCTCCACATTTTTAATCTATTGTGATTGGATTTGTTTGAATTTGTGGACAGACAGCAGGCTGGAAATTTGTGAGCATTTCATTGTTGTTTTTCCCCTCCGGGACTGTTTATATAACCTGTGCGTGTTTACAGGGACATCGTGTTGCTGGGGAAAAAATGCATGTGTGTGGTCTCTGTCTGTCCAATGTTTTCCCACTTTTCTTGCTCTGGCGTCATTTACTGCATCATATACTGTACCCGATTTCATCTTAATCTTGCTAAAACTTCAAACCAGTTGCTGTAGTTGCCTCATGTCATGTGTGGCCATTGTTACCAACCAAGGAGCCACAGAATGATGTGCACTTTGCTTACGCAGAGCGTTTAAATCCAGCTCAGGTTATGAGTCTGGGATTGATGAATGCAGAGGTGGAAGGAGGGTCCTGGCGAGCTGCTTCTGCAGATACGGTATATCAAGAATGATGAAACCAATCGGTGGTTAGAAAAAGCCGGAAAGGCTGCAAACTCCATCAAATCTGAGAGAGTAGCCGAGTGTTGAACGTCTCACTCCTGTTCTGTTTTTTTTCCATTCTCAACATCGGTTTCCGTGACTTTTCATGCTTTCCGGGTGAGACTGTCAAAAGTGAGAAGGTCATTTCATTTAAATGATGACACGTCAGTGCCTCTCTAAATTCATTTATATTCATCGTGGTGCAAAACACCTTTTCAAGGTTTTTCAGTAAAGGTTTTCTTTATATTGACTGCGCTGCTGAAAATATTCAGTTTTTTAAAAGTGCAATTTGCTCAGGAATTTTATCATTTATGAAGCCCCAGTTGTCTAAGGCTCCTATTTATAATTGATTCGTAAAGGCAGAGAGCTTTTTTTAACCTTGTGCTTTCAGAAAAATGTGAGGAAAAAACAATCAGCAACATTGTTTTACGGTATAATTTGACACATCCATCTTTTTATTTGATAATGTCTTGAAGTGATTGAACTGACTATGTCTTGTTAGCGGATATGTTATATTTTAGCATTTATCAATATCCTGTAATTGGAAAAATGCCTGACAAGCTTTAAATTCATTAAAACACTACTGAAGTACATACGTATCCACAGCAACTCGCTGAATGTAATGCAACTGTCAGTTTGACAGTGTGTTCCAGTTCACTAAAACTCATTGTCTCCTTCATATCCAGCCTAACTGCATTAATTAAAAAATAAAAAGGACAAGTTATGTTGAATTAACATATGGCAGAATAGCAAAGTGCAGTCATGTCATCTCTACCAGTATCTTAATAAGAGGATCCAATCTATATATAGTTAAAAGTATACATTAGTATGTAGTCACAGGCTGTGCAGAGAATGGGGTCATTAGTGAGGAGGATTCAATGTTGGACACCTTATCCACTGTCTGCAAAGAGCTGTAGAAGTGCTGAGCCAGAACAGTGACACTGCATTATGAAACTGAAAAATAAAAAGTAACAAGCCAAAACATGGATTGAAGTATTAAAATTCTAAAATTCTTAAGTACTGGACCTTTATTTAAAATTTAGCAGATGAATCTTTCATAAAAATGGCTTAGTGGCTAGTTATTTTATTCTTTTATCTTTCAAGTGGAAAATGACTAAATTGCTACCAAAATGCTGCTTGGTGTACAGAAACAATTTAAGAATGTCCCTTTTACTTTATTTCAGGTTGATTTTCTTACTTAAGTTTCTCAAAAAAAAAAAAGTATATTGTCTTACTGGATATTGATATTGAGATATTGATCTGATTAAAAAAATAAAAAGTTAATAAAATCACAGCCACCTTCAGTTATTGCTGTCAGTGCAGAGCTCAAAGAGAAACATCAGTGAGAAGAGAAGCGAAGGGTTTAGGAACGTTTCTGCGCTGGGTTTTGTCCATGTTACTTGTTGGTGTAGGTTAATTAAATAAAGGCAAATAGGCTCAGTGCTTTAACAATATATGTGTTCAGACACAGTATTTCTATATTTAAATCTGGTTATTATATCAGGTTAAACCAACCCATTTAGGTTAATATAAAATAAACCATTTTGATTAAGATAATGTCAGTGTAGTAGAGGAAAGAAAAGGTATGAATTAATTTTTCTAATGTGTCTGATGCCATTGAGCCTTACATCCATGTCGTCACAGAGCCGGGACCCAGATCCATACTGAAGCCGACACTGATGGGCAGCGCTATACAGAACACCGGGAAGCACCACGCTCAGGGACAGCTTCTCCCTCACCGGGGCATCATCAAGGCACCAGCCCCAGCCGCGACTGCGAGGGAGTGGGAGGAGTAGAGTGGGTGAAGAAAAACATGATAATCCAGAAGAAAGATATCGTTTCAAATCTTCAGAATAACGAATGTGCTCTGAATAACAATATATCGAATAACAGATGTTTTTGTCATGTACTTTTCCACCTACAGCCAACACCAACGCACCCATTCTAGCTCAGAAAATTTTCACCTTCATATTGTTAAGCACAAGTGTAATACAGCAATTTCATTAACAAATGTGTATAAACCAACCCAGCTGTTACAGCCTCACCAGCCGCCGCCGCCTAAGACGCTGCCTCCGTTTTTGTCTCTTTCTGAGCACGTTACACACAGTACATTATCAATATCTCATCCACAGTTGCCATGTTTACTGTTGTCGTGGAACCTTTGACTCTTGAGTTTGTTATTAGCATAAACTTTTGACTCTGAGCTGCCCCCTTGTGGATGTATTGCTTAACAACCATGTCAACCAAAAGTATGCATGGAGGTGTGTGGGCGGTGATGATATCATTTGTAGTCATTTACATACCTAAAGCGAGCATGAATGAGCCTTAATTTGCAAATGTGGAAACGGCCGATGAGCCAGTTTCCAAGCCAACTTGGTTGGCTACTAAAAATGTGAATATACTCACATGGTAATTTTATTTCGCTTAAATCACTGAATGACAATGCAGTGTTCTACACAGTCACTGCTGTCTGGGAATTGGACTTTGTCATTTATATTCCAAACATGATTTCTGCAATAGCTTTTCCATGATTTATTGTCCTTTTCATCATCATATTGTGTTTTAGTTTAGAAATAGGCAATATACAATTCTCAGCATTAACTAACACGTTAAGTGATCACAAATTCAATTAAGATTTACATAACACTGCTCATATTTATTTATGTTATGACCCAAACCTCATCATCATCATCTTGTCAGAGCTCTCAATATAGAGATATGACTGTCATTTAATTTTGTACTGATAAACCCAAAATGATTCCAGTGTCCTTAAAAGTGTCTTTGGTTTTTGTTATGAAATTGTAATTTTATCACATTTCAAAGTATTTAGTATCTGTCAAGTTTTACAAATTCATTCTGGAGTTTCTTAAATCTATATATTGCTATGTTGTTTCTTTTTGTCATTCCCAGATTAATTGATTGTAAATATATCTGTGCTAAAGACCCTATTATCTACCCCCTGTCATCTTTTATTAACGGATTGTTCACACAGAAGGAAAGTATTTAGCTAGTATTAACTTTCAGTATTCCCTTCCGAGTTTGTGCCATTTACTTCTTCACATTCTGAAGTTTTAAAAACCCCCAAAAGGGGACTGGAAGTGCTATGTTTACTGGTGAAAGAGCGGTGCCTCACAAGATGTGCCGGTTAGGTTAGAGGAATTCTGGGAGAGAGTCAGCCATAATTCAAACTGTTGTGCTTCAAAATTAGCAACTAGCAGACATACATGGATTGGGTTCTTAGAATCACTGGTTTATGTCGTTTGTCAGCTTGTCAACATGTTGCCACGCTGTCCCAACTAACATCCTTAAGACCAGAAGTGAGTTTCCTGAAGCCCCGAAACTATCGAAAGCTTTACCTGCACAATTACAGTATACTGGTTTTATACTTTCTTTTAAGAAGTAGGGAATGTGTATTAGAGTGCTGCACTGTGTCAGTTACACACAGCATCTGGCAGGTAACCCACAAAAATGCTGTGGAAAGGTTAAAAAATGTATTTATATAAATTGTCAGGAACAGGTATGGGAACAAAAATATGTTTGTTTTTGAGGAGAAACCAGAAATAAAAAATAACGTGCACTGTGTCACACATCTAAATCACTAATGTTATAAAGCCAAATCAGCCGCAGTATTGTTTAAATGTGCAAAATGAACAAAGCAACCTTTAACCTTCTGACATTCAGTCAAATCATCAATACAACTGCTATATAGACTCAAAAATAGCCAGTGGACAGAATACTATATTAAAGAAAATACATTTTCCCACATTTGAGAGGTTTTGCGTAGTAACAGACTGTGAGAACAACACTGTGAGGGGTCTTGGTGTTTCATCTGAAGGCAACTGGACTTCTTGTAGTGGAGAGAGTCAGCCATAATTCAAACTGTTGTGCTTCAAAATTAGCAACTAGCAGACATACATGGTAAGTGTTCTTAGAATCACTGGTTTATGTCGTTTGTCAGCTTGTCAACATGTTGCCACGCTGTCCCAACTAACATCCTTAAGACCAGAAGTGAGTTTCCTGAAGCCCCGAAACTATCGAAAGCTTTACCTGCACAATTACAGTATACTGGTTTTATACTTTCTTTTAAGAAGTAGGGAATGTGTATTAGAGTGCTGCACTGTGTCAGTTACACACAGCATCTGGCAGGTAACCCACAAAAATGCTGTGGAAAGGTTAAAAAATGTATTTATATAAATTGTCAGGAACAGGTATGGGAACAAAAATATGTTTGTTTTTGAGGAGAAACCAGAAATAAAAAATAACGTGCACTGTGTCACACATCTAAATCACTAATGTTATAAAGCCAAATCAGCCGCAGTATTGTTTAAATGTGCAAAATGAACAAAGCAACCTTTAACCTTCTGACATTCAGTCAAATCATCAATACAACTGCTATATAGACTCAAAAATAGCCAGTGGACAGAATACTATATTAAAGAAAATACATTTTCCCACATTTGAGAGGTTTTGCGTAGTAACAGACTGTGAGAACAACACTGTGAGGGGTCTTGGTGTTTCATCTGAAGGCAACTGGACTTCTTGTAGTTTCTTGAAACTGATGAGCTTTGCTGCTTTTAAAATGTGTATTATAGGGTTAGCATTTCAGATAGTCATGTCGCCACTAAGGAAAAATGTAGAAGGCTATAGAAGAACAGCAGTTGCTGTGGCCATTGGTCTTAACTTAACAGGCCTGGGTGGCTGAGTTTTTGATTTAGAGACAATCCCAGATAACAGATTGAGGCACCAAACCTTTTGAAATGCACAGCATCTCCCCATTTGAAAACACTTTTTGAACATAATCGATAGATACGAGTCAAAATGGTCCCGTTCATCCGTCTGACCCGATGTAAACATGAGAGAAACACAATTTTGAGTAGGGGGGGGGTTAATTTGAGATGACCTCACACTGAATACTGAAGTGCAGCAATTAAATTGTTCTCCGTGAATGCCTCTGGACTGAAAGGCAGCCGAGAGCACAAATTATGTTCTACGTGGGCTGCATTTTGAGCCAGCCTTCCTGGAAATGTTTATGCAATTAATGAGCCGCTTTCTGAATCCACTGACCCCAAAAATTAATTTCAAATCCATATATAAGCTCTAGTCGATTATGCTATGTTACATGTGAAATACTTTGAGTTTGTAACTGCTGTAACTGTTTGAGAGGCAATTAGCCTAAAGGCAGTTTAATTTATATTTGGTGGCTTAAATTCTACACACTCCCAGGAATTCAAATTACGTTAAAAGCTATGGCTATTTACGAGTATCCCATCTTTGTGATAATATCTAAACCACTCAGCTCAGAGTGACCTTCTGCATTCCACATATAACACCTACAGATCAAAGCAGCACGAGCAGCCGAGGCCTGCGGGACAACTACAGCCATGTACAATAGAAGCCTTGTCCTGCAGCCAGTGAGAGATAAAAATGGGAAAAAACGGAGGTGAAAGTGGGGGAGGCGTTCACAGGAGCGAGGTGGTCTGTTGTGAGGAAAATTATCAATATAGAGGTTTTGTATGGGCTGGCTGGTGAAGAAATAGGGTACTGAGAGAGAAAGCAGACAAACGGACTTGCCAGCTTGAAGGCATGTGGGTGGAGAGAGAGCTTCTTGTTTTCTTGTCCTCTTTTCCATTCAGTGGTTAACTCGTCGCAGTCACTGAACGGGCTCCACATTTTTCATATCCAGCAAAATTTGACCGAGTCACGACACTTTTTAGGAGTGATCACCGGGGCACGAAGTCTGTCTGAAGGAAACGGGCCAGTCGTTCTAATATGTTTACACATTACGTTAAGTTGCTTATCACTATTATTCCTTCACTTCTTGCAATCTGGAAATCCTGGAAATGTGTCTGGCTGTGAGACAATCTAGGTATTATCATTCTAATCATTTAATAAATATGATAGTTTGATTGTACGATTTGAAAAATGAAAATAATACACACATTTTTTTCCACTTTAAGCCACTGGCAAAATTGGCTGAAGAGGCATGTGATGATTGTCTGTTTTGTGTTAAAATATCCCAGTTAATGAAAAACATCAAAATACATAACAGTGACTCCATTGCAACTGTGTGCCAGTAATAAATTGCCATTAGTCTGTCCTAAGTCGACATACATTAAAACCATTATTGTTACGTGCTGAGTCAGCAGGCCCGTGCGTTAGTCAATCTGGAGCGCTCTTGTCTTTCCACACAGAGACCAACCACAAAACCATGTATCGCAACAATTATTGTAAACAACACAGATTACATTCATTTCTTGGCCTCTTCCAGGCAAAGTTGACCACAATGTTTGGTCCACTCGTGATATTCTTCTATGGGCTATAAGAAATGTACAAAATTAAAATGACT
Organism: Mola mola; assembly: GCA_001698575.1. NCBI lineage: Eukaryota > Metazoa > Chordata > Actinopteri > Tetraodontiformes > Molidae > Mola > Mola mola. Next base: position 16,047,080 of record KV751315.1, on the reverse strand, counting down.
TGAGAATGACAACGTACTTCCGTTTACCCGAGGACATCACTGAAGACCAGTAAGATCTCATATGTGTCCTGAGAGCTTTCAGACCTTTAATTACAGCTGTGCACTTGTGATCAGATCACTCAGAATGCATGCAGGTCTGACCAGGGCCACTGAACACTCATCAGCCCGTCATAAGGGCTATAAGGTCTTTTAATGTTCTACAGCACACATCATGACCAAAATAAGTTTTCAGCGCCACTTCCGATGATTTCTGCTTTCGTTCTTCAGTCCACCAATGACAGTCTCCAAAATGTGAATTCAGACAGTCTGGGTCTTCTATGTAGAGCCTAAGGAACAGGTCCCTTTTGACTTGCAGGGGTGGGGCTTAACATTGTAGAAGCAATAGAAGCAAACTTACAATTCTGATGCATCAACTTTTAGGTGACCTTGTACAAGTAGCTCTTCCTCGGTTTCCTGAGAATCTCTGTCTAGCTGAATGTCTCTGAAGATTCCCAGTCATCCAGGTCATGGTAGTCTTGGTGTGTAAATTGAACTTAAACACCAAGACTTGTCTGGCTGAATTACTCCAATTTGCCATTGTGCAGAATATAGTAGACTAGTTTAAAAAGGTGGAGCATAGTGAATTTGGGGGTGGAGCTACATTGTAGTGGATGGCTGTGAAAAGCTGAGTAGATTCCCCAAATTCCCCAGAGTATCATTCTAAATGATTTTGGTATCTTTTGCCCCTTATCTAGTACCGCCAGCAGGTAAAACTTCTGACTGATCAAAAACTTCAGTTCAGACAGAATTCAGTCGAATTCTAATGACCACATATTGTTGAGCCAATGGCACTTTTTACTGTCCCTTCTCCACAACCTATCATCTAGACAGAGGCAGGGACCAGCAATTACGATAGCACTGTTTTATGTTTCCTCAGTGGTTGGGGAGCAAATTATTGTTCCGTGTCTTGCTCAAAGACATGTCAACATGCTGACTACAGGGGCAGAAAGCAAACCACACAATGCCAGACAATAAAATCATAGCTTATTCCTAAATTTCTTAAATAATTCATTCATGCAAGATCTGTTTTAATAAAAAAATTCAACAAATCTAGAAATGTGTGGTCTGATTATATGCCATGACAGTTCCCCCTGTGCTATTTTTAATTATGCTACTCAGACATGAACACAAACACAAAAACCAGTGCATCAAACTCCCGAGGAGTGTAAATATCCGCCTGAAGCCATTTTTTTTTTTTTCCACAGACAAGTCAAGAAGCTACAATGCTGTCAAGTAGCTGAACACCCACTAAATGAATTCCAGATGTTTGGAACTGGAGCAACTGTAGTCAACTATTCCAGACAGTCAACACATGAAACCAGAATAACAGTGACCGACTTAAACAGCTGACAGGGACACACAGTCCGGTAGATAGAAATAGGCATCCATACAGATAAGTTGTATAATGTCTTGTTATGTCTAACTAGTCATAATGTAAAAATTGTGGCATTTAAATGACCTTAAGTTAGTTAAGTTTAATTACTTTTTTAACCATAACCAACCATAAAATCAAAGGGTTGAAATCTACAATGCAGCTACTGGGAATTCTGTATAATCATGAATCAATCAATGCACAACCTGAGGTTTTAAACACTGCAGTCAGAACACATTTTCTAACATGTTTAAGATCACAGAGGGCAAATGGTTCATAAAGTAGCAAAAAGAATAAGACTTTACCAGCAACACACTTCAGCAGTTCTGATTTCAGTGGTGAGGAAACATGCGCACATGCTGCATATTAAGTATTCAAATTATAGAGATACATATGAATAAACAGAGAACAATTAATGCTGTTCACCACAGCTTCATGTTGTTTATAAGGTTGACACAACACCAATCATCCCTCAGCAGAAGCATTCAACGTGATGTGTGTCTGGAATTAGTTAAGGGTATTAACAGTGTCACCAATGACAACAATGGCACATTTCCTGCTATACAATAGTCAGCTTCCTTCTGAGATGACAGGCGACCTGAGGCAGCATTTTTTAAAGTGTTTCTTGTGGCAGGAATCTGGACATAATGGAGAATTTAAAGAATTTCATGTGTATTGAAAGTTTTCTACCTCCCTGTGCATATATGATATATAGTATGAGTGTAAAGGATCACAAAAATCATGGTCTGGGTAATGAATTTGTTGAGTTGTTAAGAGTTTGTGAGCCACAGATTGGATCACTTTTCAGTTGAGCGGGGGTGGACAAAAGTATTACTTTGCTATTCCATGATGTGCCCTTAAAGTCCATAATGATGCAGCAAGCCTTTGAAGTTTGTCTGCCGCATGAGCAATTGTTTTCACATCCAGGTGATGATTGGTGTCAGGGTTCACATCATTAGTAAGCCTACTGCTACCTGACTTGTATGAATTTCAGATGTGACAAATTTGAATCGCCTTGCACTGGATGTCAATACACTTTGTGCCAATCGGCAATGGACCACGGTTCCCGATGCATGCAAAACCACGGGCAGTGATCCATACAGTTCACGGTTAAATTGCGTTCTGTTACAACTCTCCTATACACACAGTATGTGGTCACTGATTGCATTTGGATGCATTAAAAAAAGTCGTGGGTAGAGGGGGTCTATCCTCATGTGTCTTGTTTCAATTTGCACTTCCTGTCATAGTTCTTTTCCCTCGGGGGCACGGAACTTCAATGTTCTGTCCTGATTTGTTTCACGTGTGTCTTTTTAACCTTCCCTACTCATGTCTGCATACTATAGTATGTCTTTGTTCCAGCAGTCCTTCTCAGTTTTTGTAGTGTTTTGAGGTTAGTTCAGTCAAACCTTTGGACTTCTACCAGTTGTTTGGATTTGATTGTCTGTGTTTAGACTGATTTTTGCCCAGACCCTCGGCTGTCTCAACTCCTTGTAAGCCTTTTGTTATTGTGGTGTCTGCATCTGGGCCCGATCCTGTTTCTGGTGTTTGCTTGCACTACACAGGACAGAATTAAAACACAAATGCAGTCTAACATGAGGTGTGGGACTCACTCGAGAAAGCGGGTGATATACTGTCGACTGCAGCGTGACCACCTTGGCAGGGAGGTGCCGTACAGGAGCTGTGGAGACATGACGAAAGGTCGTTTCCCAATGGGTTCACAGTCATTACCGTTGCCATCATGCTGCATCCCAAAGCTGTGACACAGAAGCACATCCCACACAGGGGGGGAAATGAGTGGGCACAAAGAGTAATCAATACTTAAAGGTGAAGCTAAATTGGACAGCAACAAACAAGTACTGTACATGTGTCTCTCTGTGACCTGCTGTAGGTGCAACTAAACGATCTGTCCACAGCAGTGATTTAGGAAAGCTAAACAAACTGTTCTTAAACACATATGAACATTTGCACGTCTGTGTAAACGACTCATTGCTTATGTACAACATCTGCTTCTTCAAAGGCTGTAGCTGCTTTATGGATGTTTCACATCTTTTCAAGGCAGGAAGCTCAGCAGCCAGAAAAACAACTGCAGTGCTGGATGGAGGTTAGAAAGAAAGGAAATAAAAAAACTTTTTAGCAAAATAGTGTATCATTTGGAGTCTCAGGAGTAAAATTGTTTCATCGACTTTGTATTAGTTCTTGTATTTTTGTTGTTTTATTTTCATGCTCCTCCAAAAAAGTTTGGGTTTGTGAAACTGCTGTTTCTGCTTGCACTGTTGCTGCTCGTGTTCTTGAAGAATAGCCGATAACAAATCTTCACTAATTCAGTGATACACTTGTTTCCTTGTTTATATCAAAAACAACTGAATGAAATGTCTATTTATCTAGTGATGATAAATTTGCAATTGAAATGTTATGCTCTGCTGTTTCCCGGAGTAAAAATAGACAAAATAATGTCTTAACTCTGTTAACGCTTGTCTGTGTGCTACCGGGTCAAATTTTTTTTTTGAACTGTTACCATAAAATAATTAACTAGGAAGGAAGGAAAAAACCAAATTTTCAGCATGTTTACCCTCTTCTAAAAAAGTCTAAATAAACCCTACAACTCAAAAAAAATGACACAAGAATCTTAGCTCAATTTGTAATAATATTAATTGCACTTTTAAAATTCTGAAACCTCAGCGTAACAGTTGACGATGCAGCTTCAGTCAATCTTTTTTTTTTTTAATTTTGTTCTTGGAGGAAGGCAAGCTTGGTATCCACGAGAGGAGCCTGTCAGTCAAGAACCTGTTCATGCATTGAACGAGCTTAGAAACATCCTGGACATACACAGTATATCCAGAACTGCCTGGCAACCACACACATAGTCGTGTTTCTGTCTTTGTGAGGGCATAACCCCATTGACATAACCCACCACAAATAAATGTCTAACCCCAATTTAACCTAATCCTAATCAAAACCTAATTGTAACCCTGACTCTAAAACAGTCTTAACCCTCAAAAATTTATTTAAATTGGTGAGGACTGGTCAAATTGTCCTCATAAATGTCTCGAAAGTTTATTTTTCATCATGTACATTGAGAAAAGAGTCAAAATGTCGTGAATAAAGACAAAAAGTCGAGACTCATGTTGAAATACAATCCAATTAGAGGCCACGCCCGCCTGAGCTCCACACCTTCAGGATCCAACAACTTGATCAACTGTCTCATTGTGTCTCGGAATATACATACAGTATCTCGCTGGAATTGCACGTAGGTCCAACCATCAATAGCCTTGCATTTATCCATTTTCTGCTGTTTAAGTTTGCTCAAATGCAGCCTTCCCTCTGAACAGATGTTGTCATGAACAGCTGAACAGCCTCTTCAAAGTAATAATACTGATAAATGCACTGTGCTTATGACATAAGGAGAAAGAATTTCATTGTTACCAAAACTCATTCTGAAGTTTGGTCTCACCAGTTCATTTTGTAGATGCGCTACAGTCTTAAAAGCTCGACTTGAAATTCACATTTTCAACATTTCGACTTTCTTCTCAAAACTGTAATGCAACATCAATCTCAACATCTTGAGATAATTAAAGCTATTTCAGAACCTGGTGTACCACAACAATCAGCATGAGTAATAAAGGAAATCAATCATGCTAATGGTTATTGATGGACATAACAAACCAAGGGCAAACAGCAAAATCAGAGACATTTTGTCTCGACACAGAGCATCAATCTGTTCCATCAAGATCAAGGTGGACTGTACATCTACGCTTAGAATTTTGGCCGTTTCAAATGAGTTGTTTATTAGTTTATTAATTAAATTACATGTCAAAAGCTCTTGATAAACAACCAGTGAGCTTTGCCACAGCCTTGACATCTCACTGTCTCAGATAAAAAGCTACCTTTCAGATTATCATTCTATATGTGGCTGCCATCTGGTCTCTTCTATTATTCCTTCCCAAGTCCTCTCACATAAACCTTCATTTTTATCTGCACAAGGAGGACTTGAAGCTCATCAGAGCAGCAAATACCAATTCGTTTTCAGCTAACTGGTTGACATGGAATATTAATTATTGTGTTTTCATTGGGTTTGATCAAACCCATGTAGAACCTGTACGTGGGCAAGTCAAAGCTTTAAAATTCATTTAATTTGTTCCAAAACATTCATGTCTTTGATTCCCCTGTTGAGATTAACTTAATTATTTGCAATAGAAATTAAAAGCAAATGCTTTCAGAGCTTTTGTTTGATGTTTTTTTGGTTTGTTTGTTAAAATACTAAATTCGTTTCTATAATCTGTCGATTAAAAATCATCTGAGAAAACAACTCAAAGTAACAAAGTGACAATAATGAGGCTGACAGACTTTTGATAAAACAGCTCTAATGAGCAACACGTGCCCAATTAATTAGCTGACTTTGAGGAAGGTGACTTAAAAAAAACAAAAAAAACTGCTGGCCGCAGTCAAATCAGCCAGAAAAATCAAAACTCTAGCTAGAAAAGAGAGGCCTGCTGTGCTGATAATTACTGTGCGAGTCTGTCTGGAACCTTACTTGTGTCCCAACTCGTGAGCGACAGTGAATGCCAACGGGAGGCCCGTGTCCTCACTGATGCTGCAACTACGATGCGCCTGACACATCCCCGCGACGTGGGAGAGACCCAGAGTCTCACAGGGCATGTTGATGGCTGCGCAGATGTCTTTCCTGTGAAACGTTACAGCAGAGTGTCGGTCAGACATCGAGTGAAACAGACAGCAATGTCAAAGACGACAATTGGGGATTCGTCGCTCGAGGAGTCGGGGAACAGATGAAAACAAGTGGAAGTGAAAGAAATATTTAATAGATGTGGTGGGAAACAAACAAATCTGCAAACATCTGCTGCAAACTATGTATTATATGATCCGATGATGTTAATTCTACAAGTAGCAAACGGCAAAGCTAATTTGCGATTCGGTCCAACTGTGTAATGCTCTTCATTATGCAAATGGAGTTTATGAAGTGCGAACTTTACATTCTGGCACTGAAAATAAATTATAAAACAAACCCTGCAGAGAAAAAAAACGATGCAGCAGTTTATCGATGACCAAATTAAGATGTTTTATGGTTTATTCTCTCTCTCCCGGAGAGCAGGTCTTTGTGGCCCTTGGATGCATCTATCATACGGACATAAAACTGTACATAAGTAAGCCGTGGATTCTGATTTACGTTAATTACTTGGATTTAAAATGTGTAAATTCATCATACCTCCAGTTACAGTTCATCTACAAAGCCATCCAGAATCTTATTCTGCTGACTTCTATGCACAGCAGTGCTTAATACAGATCACACTAACAAGGGGCATGACAACTTTCAAAGCACAATAGACTACACAGTAAGGGATGTTTATGATACAGATTCACACGGCCTTGATCCTTCTGTCTGCAAACATCTGAATCAGTGAATCGATAACTGCCCTGGAATGATGCGTTGAAAGCTACGGAACCTCTTGGATGTAGTGATTGTTGAGATACAAAGGGTCGTTTGTGATTATTTTTTTACCTGGTGAGCAGAACTGAAACGTCATGGTGCAGCGGGTGTTCGTCTCCTTTCAAGTTGAGCTTCTTCTGCCACTTACAGAAGCTGTTCAGACTGTTGTCCGCATGGTGTGTAATCTTCAAGTCATCCTGTCCTCCACATGCCGCATTAACAGAGAAGGAAGAGAGCGTGAGGTAAACAAGTCAAAAATCGACTGCTGGCGCCTTACTTGTTTGCAAAAAGGGGCCAGAGAAAGATACAGGTTGTGTTTGTTGGAAAAGGCTATGAAGTTAATGTCTTAGGTTTGATTGCGCCGTGCCTGCTTCCATTGCTTTACACAGCCCTTTTAGAGAACCCTAATAACATTCAGACAAAAGAGATAATATCATCCCACTTTTACTTTGTTGCAAAATTTATTTTTTGGCCTGATTTGAGTCGATCTCAATTATTTGATCTGACAAATCCTATAACTTATTAACTCCGACACTTATTATCAGCGACACAGGAAACAGTTCTACATCCTCCAAAATAAAGTATAGATGTCATGCAAAACACAAATCAAATATATTTGTTTAGTCCTTTTTCTGTAAAAGAGACATTTTGCTGCATCCATGTGACAGATTTTTTTATAAATATACACTATGTTGATTATGTCATATTATGACATATCACTATGTGAATTTGATGCAACACATCTCAAAAAGCAATAGTCCAAAAACAAGTTTGGAAGAGTTTAGACAATATATAAAAATGAAATGGGAGACAAAAGTGAGGCCAAAACGTCTTGTACGTCCTCTGGTGGTGGGCTGCAGAACAACTCAATTAAATTTTTCCCAAAGATGGTTTCACTTGTTTTAGGTAGTTCTCATCACATTGATATATGTTCAAGAGTTAATTTTTGTAGTGACCTCCACCTAAGGGGGTTATGTTTCTCTAGTGTCTTTTATTTTAATTGTTTAACAGGATGTAATAAAAAAAGTTTTATTAGATTTTGATGACATTTTTAGCAGAGGTGGGAAATGGCCTAAGGAAGAATCGATTAGATATTGGTGGTCATCCAGGTCATTGTCTGGAGCCTGTATGAGCAGGCAGCTGTAGAACAAGCAAGGACATTTATTTTTGATTATCCTTTGTGGACAATGTTCGAACCTGTTTGTTTGAGCTTTTTTTTTAGCTTGTTTTTACCTCATCCCGCTCCAGTAAGATGAGTCGGACAACCATAATGTTGATCGCATTTCCAATGCTGGCATCTCGGAACAGACCTGCCACCTAAAGAGACAACAAGTGCGTTAAACAGTTTACATTACACGTTACGTGTTAGCATGGCAGCAAATGCAGGCACGGAGAGTCATTGGGATAAGTTTTAATCCTTTATGTGAACCCCATTCAAAATAAATGTATAGTTCCCAATATCACAATAAATTTGCCTAGGTCTTAAACAAAAATTTTCCCATTCAAACCACCCCAAAACATGGTAACATTTCCACAATAGCCTGATGATGCATCTCACTGTCCTTTCGGCATGTCCATCACAATTAGCCTACCACACACGCACGCACGTAGTGTCTGTGTCACTGTCCCAAATGTTCGACCGGTTGAAAGTCATGGAAAACATCCATACGAGTAGGCATCCATTCCCGAGAAAGTCCACGAGAACGGCGACACTTCAGACGAGGTGGAGTTGGTCCAATATAGTTGCTAGGTCGTCTGTTTCAGCAAACTCAGGCTACAAGAACGGTCATGGCAGCCATGTTAGCATAAACACAGGCGTTAGCAACGACGCTAGCGATGCAGGGCGCTGACCCGAGTATGTTGTCTCGCTGGAAAAGCTCTGGAATTCCAAAGTGAGAAGACATTCGGTCCAATGATGTCCACGGTGACAGCGGAGTGCATCCAAAGCGAGCGTGTCATTCCACCGAAGCGACGTTCATCCAGAATGTTCCTCTCACAGAATTTGCGCGCTCAAGGAGACAGTTTCACCGCGCCAAATCCAAATCCAGAACACCAAAAAAGACCTGCTCTTTACTTCATCAGGCACGGCTCCACACAGCACACACCTGGGCCCGGACAGGTGGGGAGGAAGCTCCTGTCTCTCACCTGGAGACTGACAGGCCCGGGAGCTGTGGCCTTAATACAGAGTTCCATGGCACCAGCCAGTAGTCAAGGCGCCAGAATATGACGACTCGACGCTGACAGAACGAATGTCAAAATAAAACAAAATAATGTAGAAATAACATAAATGTAGGTTCATCACATACGTTTCCTGCATTCCTAGCACTAGATAGATGAAAATAATTTTATCTTAATAATTTTTCAATGTATAGGTTTTTAATATATAATTTCCTTAATAAAATAACTATGACGGAGGCATGATAGAAACATGTGGTACAAAGAAATATGTGGTACACACAGTACAGCAGAAAAATAAATCTTCATGGAAGACTGCAGACAAAAAGTCTAACCTTGGAATTATGTTTCAATAACTTAAAAGAAGCGGTTGCTGCAGTGCACTTTTGACGCTACTTCAGTGTATGAATTCAGGGTTTATTGGCCTGTTAAAATTCCATTTGAGGACCAATGCATTCTATTATAAAAAAACATTAAGAAAAGTCCACAAAAAGAAACAACAATTAAAAAAATGTTGCTTTTAAGAAAAATGTACTTCAGTTATTGTATTTCTTCTATATTCCTTTGATTACTTTATACATTAAGCACTTAACAAGGCGACCTCCATCATTCAGAGAAATGCTTTTAGCACACACAAACACATCCAGCACTTTACAACAAACCAACCTCTTGATAAACTTTAAGTTGTTTAAACTTTAAGAGTTATTACATGTACTTCCAAATGTTGCATATATAACAGCCTTAACCTTTAAACAGCAAAAACTTTACAATTGTACATCAATTTTCAGCCATTAGCTGTTAGTTGTGTACCACAAAATGTCAAATGAGAACTAAAATGGTCAAGTTACTTTTTTGTTACCGAGTTATTTCAATTACATATTTCTATGTCAATAGTTTTATATCCATAGAATTAAGACACGCGCCAAATTTAATTCATCCATATAATTAATTAATTAATGTATCCATAATTAATTAATTTATCCATAGAATTAATTAAGTAGTATGGAGTTGATTACTGGGGACCACGGGAGGATCAAGGTCAGTACATTAAGAAAAACGGAGGGAGAACCATGAAAAAGGTCTGAGATTAAAGGCAAGATGCAAGAGAGTGAAGACTTCTATGATGGTGAAGAACAAAGACTTGTCTACCCTGCCCGGAGGGATACCGGGACCCCGCCCTGGAGCCAGGCCTGGGGAAGGGGTCCGTAGGTGAGCGCCTGGTGGCCGGGCCTTTTTCCATGGGGTCCGGTCGGGCTCAGCCCGAAAAGGAGACATGGGTCCGTCTTCATGTGGTGTGGGGGCCCCCCCCCCCCCGGGGGGAGCCATAGAGGACCGGTGCTATGTGGATCGGGTGGCAGTCAAAGGCAGGGGCCTTGGCGGTCCGATCCTCGGTTGCTGAAGCTGGCTATCGGAACATGGAATGTTACCTCTCTGATGGGGAAGGAACCTGAGCTTGGGAGAGAGGTTGAGAGATACCGGCTAGATATAGTCGGCCTAACCTCAACACACAGTTCGGGTTCTGGAACCAGTCTTCTTGAGAGGGGTTTGGACTTTGTTCTATGGTGGAGTTGTCCCAGGTGAGAGGCGGAGAGCAGGTGTGGGCTTATTAATAGCTCCCCGGCTCTCGGCCAATTTGTTGGAGTTTACCCCCGTGGACGAAAGGGTTGCTTCCCTGCGCTTTCGGGTTGGGGAATGGGCCCTGACTGTGGTTTGCGCCTATAAGCCAAATAGCAGGTCAGAGTACCCACCTTTTTTGGAGTCCTTGGAAAAGGTACTGGAGAGTGCCCCTACTGGGGACTCCATCGTCCTACTGGGAGACTTCAACGCTCATGTGGGCAATGACAGCGAGACCTGGAGGGGTGTGATTGGGAGGAACGGACTGCCCGATCGGAACCCGAGTGGTGTTCAGTTATTGGATTTCGTTGCTAGTCACAGTTTGTCCATAACTAACACCATGTTCAGCCATAAGAGTGTCCATAAGTGCACTTGGCACCAGGACACCCTAAGTCGACAGTCAATGATTGACTTTGTAGGCGTATCATCTGATCTGCGACCGTATGTGCTGGACACTCGGGTAAAAAGAGGAGCAGAGCTGTCAACTGATCACCACCTGGTGGTGAGTTGGATCAGGTGGCGGGGGAAGAAGCCGGACAGACCAGGTAGGCCCAAGCGAATAGTGAGGGTCTGCTGGGAACGTCTGGCTGAGGACCCTGTGAAAATGGTCTTCAACTCCCACCTCCGGAGGAGCTTCAACCACATCCCGGAGGTAGTGGGGAGCATGGAGTCTGAGTGGGCCATGTTCCGCGCTGCCATTGTCGAGGCGGCTGCTCGAAGCTGTGGTAGCAAGGTCGCTGGTGCTAGTCGTGGCAGTAATCCCAGGACCCGCTGGTGGACACCAGAGGTGAAAGGGGCCGTCAAGCTGAAGAAGGAGACTTACAGGTCATGGTTGGCCTGTGGGACCCCCGAGGCAGCAGACAGCTACCGGCAGGCCAAGCGATCTGCGGCTCGGGTGGTCACTGAGGCAAAAACCCGGGTGTGGGAGGAGTTTGGTGAGGCCATGGAACAAGACTTCCAGTCGGCGCCGAAGAAATTCTGGCAAACTGTTCGGCGACTCAGGAGGGGAAAGCGGAACCCCGTCCACACGGTCTTCGGTGTGGGAGGGGAGTTGCTGACCTGAGTCTATAGTTCGGCGGTGGAAGGAATACTTCGAAGATCTCCTCAATCCCACCAACACGCATTCCAAGGAGGAGGCAGAGCCGGAGGACTTTGGGCTGGGCTCTCCCATCACTGGGGTCGAGGTCGCCGGGGCTGTCAAACAACTCCGCAGCGGCAGCGCCCCGGGGGTTGATGAGATCCGTCCCGAGCTCCTGAAGGCTCTGGATGTTGTAGGGCTGTCATGGTTGACACGCCTCTGCAACATTGCGTGGACATCGGGGACTGTGCCTTTGGAGTGGCAGACAGGTGTGGTTGTCCCCCTTTTCAAGAAGGGGGACCAGAGGGTGTGTTCCAACTACCGGGGAATCACACTCCTCAGCCTCCCTGGGAAGGTCTACTCCAGGGTGCTGGAGAGGAGAGTGCGGCTGCTAGTTGAACCTCGGATTCAAGAGGAGCAATGTGGTTTTCATCCTGGCCGTGGAACACTGGACCAGCTCTATACCCTCACGAGGGTACTGGAGGGGGCATGGGAGTTTGCCCAACCAGTCCACATGTGTTTTGTGGATCTGGAGAAGGCTTATGACCGTGTCCCCCAAGGTATCCTGTGGGGGGTGCTCCGGGAGTATGGGGTAGATGGCCTTTTGTTACGGGCTATTCAATCTCTGTATTGTCGGAGTCAGAGCTTGGTTCGCATTGCCGGCAGTAAGTCAGACCCGTTCCCAGTCAGGGTTGGTCTCCGCCAAGGCTGTCCTTTGTCACCGGTTCTGTTCATAATTTTTATGGACAGAATTTCTAGGCGCAGCCAAGCGGCGGAGGGAGTCGGGTTCGGTGGCCTCCGGATTCCGTCTCTGCTATTTGCAGATGACGTGGTCCTGTTGGCCTCATCGAACAGTGACCTCCAGCTCTCACTGGGACGGTTTGCAGCTGAGTGTCAAGCGGCGGGGATGAGAATCAGCACCTCTAAATCTGAGGCCATGGTTCTTAGCCGGAAAAGGGTGGATTGCCCACTCTGGGTCGGGGGAGAGTCGCTTCCCCAAGTGGAGGAGTTCAAGTATCTCGGGGTCTTGTTCACGAGTGAGGGGAAAATGGAGCGGGAGATTGACAGACGGATTGGAGCAGCGTCGGCAGTGATGCGGACGCTGAAGCGGTCCGTTGTGGTGAAGAGAGAGCTGAGCCAGAAGGCAAAGCTTTCAATTTACAGGTCAATCTACGTCCCAACTCTCACCTATGGTCATGAGCTCTGGGTAGTGACCGAAAGAATGAGATCGCGAATACATGAGCTTCCTTCACAGGGTGGCTGAGCTCAGCCTTAGAGATAGGGTGAGGAGCTCGGACATCCGGGAGAGGCTCAGAGTAGAGCCGCTGCTCCTCCGCGTTGAGAGGAGCCAGTTGAGGTGGTTCGGGCATCTGGTCAGGATGCCTCCTGGAGAGGTGTTTTGGGCATGCCCAACCGGGAGGAGACCCCGGGGCAGACCAAGGACACGCTGGAGAGATTATATCTCTCGGCTGGCTTGGGAACATCTTGGTGTCCCCCCGGAGGAGTTGGTGGAAGTGCCTGGGGAGAAGAGTGTCTGGATCCCCCTGCTCAGGCTGTTGCCCCCGCGACCCACACCCGGATAAGCGGCAGAAAACGAGACGAGACGAGAATTAAGACACATGTTGAGTAACTAAGTCATGAAAAATGAGTGTAAGCATTGACCAAACTTAAAGCTGCAGAGGGGAACATCTGTCCCAGAAAGCTCTCACATAGTGTCAAAGGCTGCATTGTTTGAACCCCATTGGTAACGCTTTAATTCAACCGACGTTTGTTCATATGAGAGTTCCTGCTGTCCAGATATAATTAAGTTAATATGTTTTGATAAAGAATTTTGGTCTCAAGTCAAGGCGCAATGTGCCAGTTCAGAAAAGTTCTTTATTTAAAGCCAGGGAGCAGTATGGAGTTGATTACTGGGGACCACGGGAGGATCAACGTAAATACATTAAGAAAAACGGAGGGAGAACCATGAAAAAGGTCTGAGATTAAAGGCAAGATGCAAGAGAGTGAGCATTATCAAAGATTGACTCAAATTATTCACACCAATATAAAACCTGATCCACTGGGATATGATCTCAGTCACTCATCCATAGCACACATTGTATTTCTGTCACAGGTAGATATATAGTACATTTACCTACAGATGTAGTATAATGTATTGTTTTTCTATTGCAGTAGAACATTTGTTCACGAAATATTGCTGTCAACTGACAGTAAAGAAATCATCCATTTAAAACTAGTCAAAGAAAGAAAAGAGTTGAAATTAGAAAGAAAAGGGTGCAGCTGAAGAAAGAAACAGCAAACACAATGAATATGAAAAAGGAAGGTTGTTCGGGTGATAATATTATTCAAATTGTTCAAACTGTGGACATCTAAAACTCAAGCAAGCCACTGGCCCAGTGTTCAGAGGTGACTACACAAGGCCTGAACTTGTATCTTTCTGTCAGAGTCATACCATGAATGCCTTAGGTCATTCTTAACATCTATATACAATTTTGCTTTCAGACATGTTATGGGGCAACCTGCACCCCGCATGGTATCGCTGCCATCAGTGTGAGAGTGTGTGTCAATGAGTGAATAAAACTAAAAATGTGAATAAAAGCATTAAATAAATTTGGCCGATATAATGGCATCATGTTTGCTTCAGCTGGAGAGTGACATGCTTTGTGTTTGGCAATGAACAGGACATTTGTTGTGTTGAAATGTCAATAGAATGCCAGAGCTTCATGCATTGCTAAGTGTGCATAATATTAAATTAAAAAAAAAAAAAAAGAAAAATACAATGAACTGCATCAACATAAGCTCTAAAAGCTATGGTAAATAATGGAGGGACTTCCATAGATGCACATAAAGGAATTTTACACAAACAAACTTTAATTGCGAAAGACATGTGGATGTCAGTTAAGTTAGTGCTGTAAGTGAGTGGATGACTGGTAAGAATGTACAGGTGTTGGACAATGAGGAGCTTTTATTGTGACTGGCAGCACTGGGACCAGGTGTTCCCAGCGGATGGCCTTGTCCACTAATAACACAAACCTTCGAGAGAGAGAAGCAAACAAGCCTGAGCACATGCTCATTCAGCCCCTGAATGCCATGGACCCAAAGATCACAATGTGAGAGGACAGATCCGGCCACTGTCCTACTTTATCGCACAACATAAATCTCGAGGTTGATGACTTTATTTAAACTGCGGACCATGCTCCACTTCAAAACTCTCCAAAGCCAAAGCACCTCTAGTACAGCAAATGTCAACTACCTTCCCCTGCTTAAATCTTCTCTGAATCAGGTGAAAAGAAGGACATTTCACGGCAGAATTCCCTGGAAGATTAGGAGACGAGGTAGGCGGTGCAGTACAATCTCTCCTGTAGTTCCTTTCATCATTCCATCAATCAAACAGTCCTCCTATACAATGACAGATGATTCTCAAGCCTGTGTGCAATTTGAGAATGAATCCAGAGATACATGTTTATTAGCAATTGGCTTTTAGACAGATTTGGACAATTAAGCGGCCACTAGTGGATTTGGTACAACACGACCAGTACAATAGATGGAGGGGGATCCTTTAATGTGAAACAAAGAAAGTGCAAAGCTGTTCTTGTCAAAGGAAGACTGGATTTTGTGCGGTGCGTGTCTTTGCATCATATCTACACCCTGTCGACACTGCAAATAACCCCAACTCTGCAGTTCTCGTTCTTGCCAATTTAAACCTCTATTCTCTGGCAAACTCACAATGACCTTCAATATTTAATATGTCTGACTAGACTCGAAAATGATTGCGGAGCAACACTATGGTTCTGTCAAAAGGGTACACTCAAATTCCAGCTCATCCCATCATATTGAACATCACTTATCAAACAACTCAGGACCTGGACTGATTTATACCATCCAGAACCTAGAGTTACTCTGGCTGCCGGTGCTGGGATCTGTTTAATGCATCCTGTTTGGAAATAGATGCTCTTAATTACTGTTTTCTTTTTTCTACAGAGTGAAAAATGGAATCTTAATATGATTGTAAAGGCTTACCCAAACAGACGTGAGTGACAGAACCACTGAAGATGTTGCTCAACAGAAAGAGGCATTTGTTTTGGGAGGGCGACTTGTCGGAATTAAAAATGCTGAAATTGGAAGTGAAATCTGACATTGAGAGAATGAAACAAACGGAGAAAAGAGACGTTTGCGAACAACAGTTGAGTCTTTGCCTGAGCATGAGAAGTACCGTTGGCGCAAGGACTAAACGGAAGTCTGCACTGAGGGTTTCAGATGTGACAAACAGCTTGCACAAGAATTCAGTAGGTTTTTCCTGATGCTTGTCACCCACATTATCAGGAATGTTATTCAAGGGCGAAAAAGAAACAACTTATGTCGATCAGTCATTGTGATTAAATACGCCAGAGTAAAGAATAAGTCCAGCCGCCTGCTCATCTCTTTTACAGAATAAGTAGGTTGATTACATTTCCAGGCTTTCCATCAATAAACAGACATTTTCAAAAATGTGGAGCTTAACAACTTCATGACCCCCTAGTCATGGAAGAAATATGAAAAGTTCTTTAGAATAACAGATGCGTTTTACCTGCTGTTTGAATTTAGGGCCAATAAAGGGGTAGCAGATGCTAATTCCTGTCTGCTACCCTGAAATTCAAACACTTTGATGGCTCGTTGACTTTTCATTTTAACATAATTTAATTTCACATTTAAATATGCCACGTCTTACAGATCCCCTCTAATAAAAAAAAATAATGGTCTTGACATTGCTAACATGTCCATACGTGTTTTTTGTATATGTACTACAACACACTTAATGACCAAAATAAGCAGTCAGTGTCATTGCTAAGGATTTTTGGGTTTGTTCTACAAATTTCCAAAAAACAATTCAGACAGCCCAGGTCTTCTATATAAAAAAAAAACCTAAGGAACCAAACCCTGATGACTTGTCGGGGTGGAGCTTAACAATGTAAAACAAACTATTCTAAAGCATCAACTTGTAGGTGACCTGACAGGTTGCTCTTCCTCTTCTTCCCATGATACAGCGCCCCGATCAAACGAAGAGGGCAAAATTACGCCAATTTTAGAAGTTGCTATGAAGCGTACAGTAGACTAGTTTAAGAGTCGGAAGATGACAGAGCAGTGAGCGAAGACGGGACTAAAGTGGCTCAGCCTAGATGAAGCAAAGGTATAGAACTTCTTCAGAGCCATTTTAAGGTCAGGGAGGTATTTTTTCACAAAAAAAAAAAAAAAATGAAATATCCACTTCTAGTAATCAGAAATTAACTTTTAAGGTTTTAACCAATAACGACAATAGCAATGGCAATAGTTGCCTGTCTGAGACGATGTCATCATCAACATTTTCTCTCCTATTCGATGGGCACTTTAAATCAGATAGCACAGTGGCTTCATACTGCACACATACTTGCAACACAATGATGTCTAGTTTGTGGCTTAGAGAGGTTGCTATTGGTCATTTGTTGCAGTAATGGCACAACAGGACATGTTGTGTGACACTAAAGCAGCAAATTTATAAACTACAATAGATAAACAAAATGTTGTAAACTTGGAAAGACAAATTGTCTCTGCTTGTGTGGGATTGCTGCAGGTAATGCCATTATTATTTTCTTCAGTAATCATGTATTAATTCACCTTTCTGGACCCCACCTGCTGTTAATCACACTATTTTCTATGACCATGCCTACAGACAGCAACGTCCTGTAAAATTCAGTGCATTAAGTCAAACGCAGTCCAATGGAGTTGCTCATGGGACAGAGGAGTGGCTGAAAGCAGGGAGTCCCCCAACCAAAAACCAAACGCCTGTCCCTCAACAAGATGAGTGCCGCTTTTTAAGCCACGCACTCTAAGCAGACACACCTGGCTTTCAAAGGTAAGAGGACAGGACACTCTTTTTGGCTTAATTTATGAATTACAATCTATGAATCTATGAATAAAAACAACCTAAAAACAACCCCTGGGTACATTGTGCCCTACTTTGTGAGCAAATTATGCACCATTTAAGTAGCAAAATGTGGACTGACGCTGCTTCAATGAACTTGCACCACAGACCATGTCCTTTAGATAGGCCCTTACTAGTTTATTATTTTTACTGATGAGTGCAACAGCCAGCACCAAAACAGACATTATAAATTCTCCAGTCTCCTCCACACCTATTAAAAATGACTTGCACATTCCTGCAACTTACTGTCCATCTCTCTTCCCTCACTCTCACTTATCTTTTGTTGATAATCAAAGACACTTTTTCATGACCTGCACACGGCCAATACAATCTTTCTCACCAGCATTGCGAGTCTTACAAGCAAAATGGCGGCTTTTATTTTTTCTGACCCTGCGATGAACTGGCGACTTGTCCAGGGTGACCCTGCCTTCACCAGCTGATGCTGAGATAGGCTCCTTTGCTATTAAGCAGAACAAGCACCAGCTCATCATCACTTAATTTTTTTTGGTGGGTTTGCGTAATTTATTGGTAAAATTTTTGATGTGAATTGAATTTCATGCTGTTCATCTGTGTCGCCCTTGGCATGCAAAGGCCTTTAGACTCTAAAAGCCTGATGCTGCAGTCCCCCGGGTCGTTGGTAACACTTTGGGTTAGTTTTTAGACAAACCGGGAAAAACAATCAACATCTTAAGAAGTCAAAGGCTGTAAAATTTAAAGCTCAAGCACACAAACTGGAGCCAGAGAGAAGTCGAGAGCTGCAATAAAAATAACTGCACTGATAAGTAACCACTTGAGTGTGATGACAGCTCAGCTGGAACAAGTCAGTTTGGGAGGCAAGACTCACATAATAATAGCCAGATTCTTGTCGTTTTTCTCGCAGTTGTCCAAAACATCATTACACTAAACCTTCTGTGCGAGTCGCGTCACCGAGACACTACAGACAGAACAGCTCTGACGCAAACAAGACTTCATTCATGAATCCCATTCACAGATCTTTTGTCTGTGCAACATTTCGTGCTTTCACCATGTTCTTATCCATTTTCGGAACCGTTTATCTGAATAGAAATAAAGCTTGGATTTTTTTTTTTTAGGCACAACAATGTGCTATTGACTTTGGCTGTATAAGGCAGATAGAGCATTTTTACATTTCCACTGCAACTTTCTTTGTATCGACCTGAGCTGTTTGTTTGATAACATGTAGTAATAATAAATATCCCAAAGAAAATGCAATAAATTGCCATAGATCATGTGAAAGGAAGTCGCGAGCTATTATTGTGAGAGGGCTCGCGCTTTCTTTCTGCCGAGATTGACTGCTTTAGCTGTAAATCATGCCACAGGGTTCACGCGGTAGGGCGTAACGCAAAAACACAAACATCTTGTGGAGCTGACAACTTCATGTATGCGTACCGGTGACGAGACAATGGAGCAGCTGGCGGCTGAGGAAGATGAAGCCATCAGTTTATTGTTTGGACAAGGGTAAGAGGTTGTTTCCTCGGATGGTGTGCAAGGCTGTTTGCATAAAACTGAACCATTTTGGTGCGATAAATTTCAAAGCTGGAGTGTAGAGGACTCCAAAAAAGGACCATGGGAGGATGTGGGGAATAATGGTTGTTTCCTCAGGCTATTATTGTCCGTTAGTCAGTTAATCCGTGGGCTCGTCCATCAGTGAATTCCCTTTCCTGATATTCTCTCTTCTGATAGCGCTTTCAGTAGCTTCGGTCAGAGCAGACTGCGTTTTGAAAGAGAAAACTCTTAGCTAATCAATAAAGAGACAAGGAGAAGGTTTATTTAACCCCTTAGTGTGTTAGGCCAGGGAGTCATTGAAAAAGGTGCAGTAGAGGAGAAAAGCTTAATGCTTCCACTGTATGACATGACGAATGAAAAAAACAGTCAGGTCTCAAACTTCAGGGGAGCGTTTTAAACATCCTCTCCACAAACAAAATATTTTTAATGAGTTTTCTTCATTATTTAATACTAATATCAATGTAAGAAGATAAGTATCGGCTGATAATTATCACAAATTCTAAATGGGCTTCGCTAGAAGTCATCGTCAATAACATAAGTCTGGGGCACACTAATTTACAACACGTTAATAATTAGCAAAAACACTAGAGTGCATATCCAATTTAAAGAATCAAAATAAACAATGACAAATGGGATATCTGACAGTTTAGTTAACTTGGTATGGGTTAGATGAGAAATTTACTACCATTGTCATGTCTGTATGTTGAATATTAAGCTGCAGCCAGGAGACCGTTAGCCAACTTTGCTCTCATAAACACTGGACACGAGGGAAACGGATAGTCTGGCTATGTCCCGAGGAAACAAAATCAGTTTAACAGAATCTTCAAACTTTTGCTATGTAACTTTACATCTCACTTGTTCCCCTTTTTTACAGTGAACCCTAAAGAAATCCACAATATTTTGTTTTTGAAATTTTGTCTGTGCATGGTTTAATCATTTGAGTTCCAACATTCTAATTCAGAAGTTTTAGAGGCATCTTTTTAAATACTAGGCAGAACCCAGCTAGCAGTTACCTCCTGTTCTTAGTCTTCAGAAGTAGGTAACGGATGAGCAAGATAGTATTTAGTGAAAAGCAAACGCTATAGCAGAACAGATTTCACGTTTCGTCGCCGCTTGCTAATATGTTCCTTTCTCGGACACTGTTCCACCCTGTAGTTCGAGTGTTTTCACATGGCTGAAATGTTGAGATCAACACGTAAATATAAAGGTTAAAAGTCTACATGACGCGGCTGGACAGCTCTTATCAACATTAAAGCGCTCTTCTTTATAGCCATACCAGTGTCTGGATTAGGATAAGGGTCGCGCACAGCTAAACTGCTAGCAATCGCGCACTTTTATGGTCTCAGGTAACGACAGCTGAAGAAATTAGATTTTTCTTTAACACAATTGGATTGACTAAAAACATTACACAATAAATTATACAAGTAATTAAAGTTCATTTTAAATAGAACGTTAGCTCGATAGTGTCTGGATTTTGAAACACTTACGTTAGTTCACTGATGAACATGCTAGTAATTAGCAAAACAAAGATAACATTAGCTAACATGTTTATGGCTGGATGAAAAAAAATTGCTACCATTCACATGTCCATATGTTGACTATTAATCTAAAAGGAGAAGTAGTTATTTTAGCTTAGCATAAACACAGGAAACTGGGGAATTGGATAGCCAGGCTACGTTCTGGGGTAATAAGAGCATAAGCACTTCTAAAGCTCTCTACTGCCAAGAAAACTGACATGGATATTTTCCCATTGTCAAACTACTCCTTCATATTCTGTGTCTCTGTAAAGTCCTGGGAAGAACCAAAAGGGTCGAAGTCTGACTTACAATGTTCATGACAGCAAGTACGTAGTTTTCCACAGCTTTGCTCCCGTGATACTCCACCATTTTAGGGTCAGCCACCACCAGCGTTTCCACCCACTTCTCCTTGCTAACTGAGCGTTTTCGTATTCTCCTCTTTCTCCTCAGCTGGCGACGCTCCCACCGCTCCCGCTGCCTCTCAATGTCGGCAAACCGTTGATGGGAATCTGGCGTCGGGAGAGAGACATAGTTGCTTTACATTCTTACGGTGCTAACACAGCATATATGTCTTTTATCTTGCTCTCAGACCTGCTCACGATGTCTGTGCCAATACTCTACTTATTGTAACATACAGTTTACGTAACAGGTGTTATTCGAAAGTTTAAGTAACAAAAAAGCGGGAATTAATTTACCTGAAATGTCAGTAACCTCAATATTAGAACAGCTTGTGTAACAAAGAGGATTATGGTTCTGTTTTATACAATCTTAGTCTTCAGCAGGCTCTATAATAATCTGCAATGTTCCTTAAAAATCATGCATATTATCTCTTTAATTTCTTTAAAGTTAATCATCTGTAGCCAGTGTCAAATGACACCAGTTTGATTCCTTAAGGAGAAAAGGCCAAATTGTGTTTTTAGATCCATCATTGACTTCGACTTTGACCTTGAAAGCCCAAATGTTCATTATCCGAAGCCAGTGCTGTCTGCCACAAAATGACACCATTTGGACCTCTCAATTTTTACTCTTTACGGAGTTATAGCTAAAAAAAATATGAAACATTGACTGAAATTTGACCGTTGGCCATCAAAATCTAGTTGTTGGTTTGGGCAAGACAAACCTGTGATGATAATTTCATTGAAACAGGTCAGTCAGACCGACATTAATGAAAACAAACGTCACTAGAAAGTTGTTAAAGTTACAATGCACTGTGGATAATCTTCAAAGGGAAGTCTTGCAGGAAGTCTGCAGAAAGTTCACTTGAGCCTCCTTGTGGACTGGATGAATTATGGACTATGACTGCTGTCAGAATTTGTGACTCACAAACGTTGAAAGTTTAAGTTGTGTTTATGGAAAAAAAAAACCTATTTCATCCTGCTCTTGAAAACAATTGAGATAAATGTTTTTCATCAGACTGCGACAATAAATCAAAACTATCACTTATACATAAACCCACACAGATCACAGCATCAGTTTGAGGAACCTGCGCAAATTCCCCATCTGCATTGACAGGCTGACGTCCCATTACCTGATCGTTGCAAGTGGCTCAGTGTTCTTCCAGGGTCAATTAGATCCACTCAAATTTTTTAGTAGCTGATTTACGAGCTTCTAAACCTGCAGGCGTTTATTCTTGTGACCTCTACAGATTATTAACTGAAGAAAGTCTCAGAGGATGAAAAGAAACTTTTCTAAGTCTTCTTTGATGTCAATGAGTGGTAAATGTGTAAGTAGAGGTGTTTATTACGCGGCGTAATGTGGTCCATTTACACTGCACATTTAGTGTTGTTATGCTGGGTCCTTCTGAAGTCTGTGATAAATTTCAACACTTTATAGTTTATAAGGTTACATCTGCTAGAGCTCTCATCTCACTTCCTTCTTCTGACCTGTCCACTGCTCACTTCGTTTTAATCAGTTTGAGCCTGTGTTCCTAGAAGAGATTGTTGGTCATATGAAACCCTCAGGTTTACCCTCAGATACTATTCCCCCCCTCGCCTCCTTAAAGAGGTTTTTTACATCATAGGGCCATCAGTACTTTCTATCCAGCCTCTAGTGTTGTACCTGAAAAAGTTAAGCAAGCTGTCGTGCAGCCACTGATAAAAAAGGCTGGACTTGACACCACAGTTCTCTCCAACCTCAGACCTCTCTCCTTCTCTCTAAAGTCTTACAGAAAATTGCTTTTGTCCAATTAAAGGCCTTTTTCGATAGCCATGATATACTCAAGGTGTTCCGGTCTGGGTTCAAGACACATCTCAGTACTGAATAAGCACTCCTAAGGGTATTCAATAATATAGTCTTGGCCACTGATTCCGGAGACTGTCATTCTAGTGTTACTGGATTTACTGGCTCCCTGTGCACCTTCGGATACACTTCAAAGTCCCCTCGCTTGTCTACAAATCTCCACACCATCTCTCTCAGGTCTGCAGATCAGCTGCTCCTACTTGTCTCTAAGTCTAGGCTGAAGCTCAGAGGGAGCTCAGAGGCCCCTTCGCTCGCTGCCTGCTTTTAAATCTCACTGTAAGACACATGTGAGATGTTGCAGATGTTGGTGTTGTCCTTTATGATTCCTTCCTTTGACTTCTTGTATTTTAGTGCTATCGTACTTTGGCCAACTCAAATAAAATTGGATTGGATTGGTTTAAGGACTGGATAACAAGAGGAAAAGCATGCGTGTGTGTGTGTAATTTACTTTTATTGCCACAGGTGCCGTTGAGAGCTTGTTTCCCTGAGATGGGCTGCACGACTGGACTCCAGGGGGGAGGGGCCGCATGGCGTTTGTAGACGGCGTGGGCTTGCGGCGCTGAGGTCGCCTCGCTCGACGTCTCCAGAGGTTGAATGAAAAACTCTTCGTCGGACAACTTGAACAATCCTGTCTGAGGAAATCAAAAGCTGAATGTTAGTTTTCTTTAATTATTTGACCAACAATAGATAATTAGTATATATCTGAATAGAATGAGTCACATGTCTCAGTTGTTTTCAGCACCAATTTGATTCCTTGCATAGTTGATTAAAAGTAATTGTATTACTTAGGCAGCACTACATCAACAAAAGCCACACAGGCCTTCACACATGCTCAATCTCCAATATTCAGAAAAGAAATATTTTAGCTGTAGTAATTTGGTGTATAACGACAACATGATTAACTTTTGGTTTTTCAAACCAGCACGTATTGTTACTACAAAAATAATGGACAGATTATCATGAAATTGTGTGTATCTGCGTATTAGTCTAAGGAACACATGCTTAAATATTGGCAGGGGTCCCGATATGATCTGGATCCAGTTTAGTTTCAAACATATGTCCGTGAAGGTTCTCAGTCATCCAGGTCATCTTAGTCTTGGAGTGTTTAGTAGGAAGCAACTGGACTTCTTATCTTGTTGGAAAATTTGAAAATTGAAGATAAGAAGTCCAGTTGCTTCCTACTAAACACTCCAAGATTTAGTTTCAAACATTGATGTGACAGTAGAGTTTTGTGAAATTGGTTGTTAGAGTAGAATTTGGCCCAAGAAACAAACTTTACAGTTTTTGAAGAGATTCAGATCCAATCTCGATCTTTATCCTGGATCTGGATGAGTTTAAACATGACCTTGATGATTTTGGGAACCGTTCTGATATGATCTAGATCAATTTTAAACAATAATGTAACTCAAAAAAGTAAAGGACAGAGTTTTATGAAATTTGTTGTGATGGTAGAATTTGGTCCAAGAAATAAACTTTGCAATTGCTAAAGGGATCTAGATTTGATCTCGGTCCTTATCCTGGATCCAGACCGGTGGTATTTGAGTATTTTTGTCCTCTAGCGCCAAGTATACACATTGATGAGAGCTTTCTCACTTGTTTTGTCTTCATGATCGTCCAAGTTTGATGCCTGGTTTCACGTTGCAAATGTTCAGACGTGACTATAATGTTATGTCTCCTGCAGGTACCTCACAGTTTAACCCTTTGAGTGGGAAAGGTGGGTTTACTTTACCATGAAGGAACAGTAGGGTTGGTTAATATAAAGATTATCCAAGTCTGTTTAACTTATAACCATTAACAGTTCAATGCAAGATTAATAAAAAACAACAACTAAGGAATCCTCCCATCTTTCCAGTCTGTAGTCTTGGTTGCTGTTTCTATTGCCTTCAAACATTCTTTGGAATAACCAATGCTCCTGAAAAAGACATCTGGAATTCCACAATATTGTCCTCAGCACGCCAAAAAAGCCAGATCAACTTCCAGTGAAAGAGCACACACAAACCCTGATGTTTGACTAAAGAGCAGCTTCAGCTATTGTCTTATAACAGACTGCGTTAGAAAATGGAGAGACCTCTGCAGACGTGTAAACAGCCTGCAAATGCACATTTTTAAACGTAAAATAAAGAATCAGATCTTCAAGCTAGTGCCGTATCAGATGTTTCAACAGTTTCAATTGGAATTGAATCAATTAAAAGAAAACGAACTGGCAAATATTTTGATAACTGAATAATCGTGTCATTCAACATTTATTCGTAAATGTCAGGATTTGCTGCTTTTATCATTTCGGGCAGTGAATGAGGAGTCTCTGGGTTCTTAAGTTGGAAATTTGAAGACGTCACTTTGGGCGCTGAGAGAGTGTGACAGGCATTTTTCACAACTTTTTGACAGTTTAGAGAGTAAATGAATTATAGATCAAGCACGAAAATAGTTAAAATTAGATGAAAATAATTGTTAGTTGCAGGTCTACTTTCAGTTTGTCTTGTTTTACAACCATGCAAATAAAACACATCAAAAGCCTCAGTTTAACTGTAGCCTAATGTCTGTGTTCTTGTGCTTCTGTTAGTGCTCATTTTTAAGCAGCGGCCTCGACAAATCTTGAATCACTTTCTAGGGTTCAGGAATTGAGCACCACAGCAGAACATTTCGCCTGTCACGCACTCTTCCTTGATGTGGTGCATCACATTAAACTTTAATGTGTTACTGCTGGGCCAAAACTTTCTTTAGCATTAAATCCATTTTGTAGTCGCACACAGGGAGGCAAATCCATGTTTCTATACGACGGAGCTTGTAATCCTCCTGTTCTTTTGTCTGAGGCTTTGATTGAGACATTGATGTTTGCGATCACATTTAAAGACGAAGATGAAAACTCTCTTTCTGTTCCAAAAAGGATGTGACAGTAGCTCACTGACCACTTATATCCTCTTTCATGTTGAGGACACTTGAAATGAAGGCAGTAATTGCAGATGCTGAATGATACCCTGCAATTTGTGCTGATGAAAATGGTTTGATTTCCACTGACAGTTGGAAAATAGGTCATTAAGTGGCTGATGGTGAATAATCACGTTGATTTTGATGAAAAGCTCATCGTGATGAGGTTCCGTGTGTCTGGTGAAGTGGTCGTTTTCCGACTGTAATTCTTTGATCCAATCGCTCACTTAATAGTGAGAGTAAGTTTTCTTAAAAGCACACATATCATTATCTATACAACGACATATGGTAAAGCCACACGTAAACGCTGCCAAAATGTGATCCAGGTCTGAAAGGAGAAGCCTGATACTTTTTAGTTTTTTTAGTTTTTAGTTTTTTCTTTTGAAAATTCTTTTGAAAATTACTTGACAAAGTGATCTAGTGCAATGGCATAGGGCATGTCAAAACGTCGGAAATAAAATCGCATTTTTCAACACTAAATACAGTTATTGAGACAAATACTAAGGATGCAATGATGGAAATTCTAAGCCAATACAGATAATTAAAGTAAATATTTTGCTGATAACTGATACCAATATGGGCACAATTTTGTGTCGAAGAAATAAAAATCCTCCATATTTTGTGGTAGCATTGGTAGAAATCTTATTATATTCAAAAGTTGAGGTTCATGTTTTGTGATAAACTGAATTGCACAAGTAAATAAGGGTACAGGAAACAGTGAAAATTGCTAGTGGTAGTAAATAAATTTAATTCAATTCAATTACACAAATCAGTCAAATAAAAACAGCACATATAATTTTTAGATAAGTCGGGTTTTGTTTGGACAAAACTGAACATGGATACTGGCAAAACAAAGTAGGTCGGGGAGGAATCTTATAGGAACAGGATGTCTTCTCGTTTTTTTAGGTTTTTTTGGAAGCAAATAAAGAGTCTTGAGTTATGTTGCAGCAAAAACTTTGACTGAGTTTATAATTTGGCGAAATTCCCCTAATGCATTCTTGAGAAATTGTGCTCACAAGATTTCAGGTTACAGTGACCACAAGTTTTGCACACATGAGACTGCAGTGACCTTGACCTTTGACTTATGACCCCTAAAATCTAATCAGTCCATCCTTTAGTCAGAGTGAACATTTGTGCAACGTTTGAAGAAAATCCCTCAAAGCATTCTTGAGATATGGCGTTCACAAGAATGTCTAGACAGAAACATATTGGAATTCTTCTTTTATAAGCAAAATCAAGTTATTCAGTGATTCATCATAATATAAACAATTAATAACTTAATATATGTTGCAGGTTAAATATCATGTCTATGAGACATGATATTTGATGACAAATGTCCCAGTTACCACAGAAATGAACTTTCACGATTGTTAAGAAAACTAGAAGTCAAAATGTACATTATTAATTATTTATTTCAATCCTCAGAGAAGAAGAGTCGAAAAATATTTATTTTACTCTCATGTTCTTTTTTATAACCAATGTAGTCTTGTTTAACTTTCAAGTTGGGTTCCAACTCCAAAACCAAAAAAAATACCACATGTTTTTTCATTCATTCTCCTGCAAAAACTGAAACAGAAAATATCTTCTTTGGAAATATCTATTAAATAGAAAAACTGGAATTTAAAACAATTTCCAAATCAAATAAATCAAATAAAAGTTATCAATAGGGTAATTCTCTTTAAATAACAGCAGTGCAGCTAATGTTCCCGGCTTGGAACTTTCGAGTTTTTCTTAAGGAGCATCAGCATATTAACGTCATTCTTTGCTCGATCTTATGCTCCAAAGGCACAATGAGAGACACAGTCGGCTGTTTTCATCACACAGTCCGGTGGTGGCTTTTTTCCCCCAGAGGTTTAAGAAGTCTCACAGTGTCCTCAGCATCACTGATACTATTCACACTGTCATCACAGACATTTCATCACACGTCCTGGCTCAGGAGAAGTGCTGTCACACTGCTTGCTGTCACACCGCTTGCTGTTTGAGAGCTTTCAAATGTCCAGACTGCTTCTCCAAGGCTCATTTGTATTGATTCTTAACCAACTCAGGATTTATCCTTACATCCCGCCTAAACATTGACTTGAGTTGCTGCAGTTTTCTTGGCTGGGTCGATAGTTTGATACGTACATGTGCCGTGACCCCCACATGTAACGATCACTAAACTCCTCGGTAATCTGTCACAGATGGAAGCTGCTCTGCTGAGGTTTATTAAACACCAAATCCACCCATGTTTCTATTATTACTCCTGCTTTTTCACTTCTATCTTCCTCAGAAACATCAGCAGTTATTTGAGAATACAGTCAGTTTTTGATACATTTTTCTGACAGTGATAAAAATAGTCCAGCCAAAAAAAGAAAGCAGTGATTCAGGCTCCTGTGGTCATTTTTCAAACAGAGAACATTTGGAACCGTTTACAACACAACAACACAACAGCCAACAACAAACCCTGAAAAATATCTTCGGGCCTCTCCCCCGACATCAGTCATCAATGTTAATTTCTCCTCCTGGAGAGACACACGTGTCAAATGTCATTAATCACAGACTAGAAAACATACTGTTCAAAGGAGAGAAAAGTTAGAATAAATAGAAAATAATCAGAATTTATCTGCCTAGGACTCCTTCTTCTTCAGTGGTATCCAAAGAGGTATAATGTTTTACCTATTTTAGACTTCGAAAGTACAAAAGAATAAGGAAATGGGCAGGACAATGGACATCGCTGCACCACCTTCACAGCCTAGACACAAGCTTTTCATTATTCTGCAAGCCAGAACAACCAGAAATGAGATGCTGCATGTACAGTTAGGTATAAAAGTATTTGGACGACTGCCTGAAATCTGGAGCCCATGCACAACACCAAGTTCTGTGTTCCCTGGAGATGCCTCCCCCGCTTGCACAGAGATATCCTTGGACGTCATATTGACAGCTCCAGTGAAACAGCTGCCAAATGCCAATTCAACACCTGAAATCAACTCCGGACCTTGTATCTGCTTCATTAGTCTTGAAGCAACAAGGGAACAGACCGAACCTGCTCATAACACTGCTTGTCAGTCAAATGTCCAAATACTTTTAAGCCCCTGAAAATGTCGGTACTCTGTATAAAATGGCTGTAATCCCCAAACAGTAACTGCCATATTTTTGTGACACCTCTTAAATTAAAGCTGGAAGTCGGCGCTCAGATCACATCTTGATTTTTTAATTTCAGATCCATCGTGTTGTTTTATGGAGGCAAAATGATTAAAAAAAACAAAACTTTCATTGTCCCAATATTTTTTGAGATAATTGTATGAATTATGTACGCTGAGCACAGCCAGACACTTTCCATTTATGAAACATCCTGGTACTTTACCCATTCAAGTGCGTTTTCTGTCTATAATCTGCCGAACATTTGACTTACATATGGACAACAAAGAGTCAAACAGTAAAGCTGGTTTTCATTGCTTCTCAGTCTGTTTGATCAAGCACTTCCCAGAAGAAAGGCAAAACGCTGGCTGCTGTTCAGGCCTGGCAGAGCACCACCAATGTGGACACCATGTGTCTGCTGATATGTGAGGCTTCTAGTCCTCAGTAAATAAACGTCTGGCGAGGATGAACAATTTTTAAATAAAATGTCTTTTAAGTTTACTTTTGTGTGAAAAATTATTAATTTTGTGACATCCTGTCCTGGACTGTGTTCACTGGGAGGTCATTTCATCGAAGACTCCCTGTGGAGCTGCTGTCCTCTCCGAGCTGTCCCCTGGAGGAGTCTTTTCACGAGCGCGCCCACAGGTGACATAGACCTGCAGGTGGTTTCACACGATTCTGGTGACGCAGCAGGAAATGCAGCAACACGCCAGCAGGGGCAGGAAAGACTGACATAAACAAAACTGCTTTAAAACACCTGCTCAAAAAAATAATAAAATGAGAAGGCAAATGTAGAAAGAACTCAAAGAAATGAACAAGTTTTAATGAATAACAGATTTAAAACATATTTGTTGTTTGTTACCAAGAAAAACACCACAGGGCTTGGTCATCTGGTTATTTTTAGCAAAACATTAGATTTGTGAATACATGTGGTTATGAAACTTTAATTGCGTGTTAACTTAGCAGAAATTGGCACAAGATGTGTAGTGTTACAAAAAATACCAAAACACAGTGCTGTGGAATTTGGGGAAGACTCCTCATCGCATCCAAAACTCCGCTGACTTTGCCAAAAATGACCTAAATATAAAACTAGCTCCGGTTGAACTATGGTATCTATTGATGTCCAATTTCTGTTTACCTGCATGTTTGCTGTGGAGAATGAAAGGAAACGACTCCTACGAAACAGCTCTTTAAACAACAGGACCAACTTCGTTACCAACCAAATTTGTTCCCTGCTAGATCTTTACCTTACAACCACCTATTTCAAATACAATGACGGCCTCTACAGACAAAAATGGTGTCACCCAGTGTGGCCAACCTCTACATGGGAGAAGGGGAAAACCAAGCCTTGTCCATCTTCAAAGGAACAACACCACTGGTGTGGTGGTTTAGGTATGTGGAGGACACCTAGGTTACAACCAAAACCCAAGAAGTAGAGACCTTCTCAGAACATATCAACTCAGTAGACAACAGCATCAAATTCACAAGGGAGGACACCAAAGAAAAGAGTCTACCATTCTTGGACTGTGTTGTGCAACTGGAGCGGGTGGGGAGCTTCAACATTGAGATATACCGGAAACCTACACACACACACCAGTACCTAATTTTTGACTCCCACCACCCACTGGAACACAAACTTGAGGTGACAAGAACCTTAAGTCACAGGACTGAAAATCTTCCCTCTAATACAAAAGGTAAGAAAAAGAACACACACACACACACACACACACACACACACACACACACACCAAGAGAGCAGTCAAAACCTCTGGCTATCCCAAATGTGCCTTCATAAAATCAACAAAGAGACCAACAAAACACACTGGAACATCTGACGAAGAAAGGAACAACAAGTGAAGAGACATCGTTGTCCCATATGTGGCGAAAGTGTCAGAGAAAAGGATTTTCTCCAAACATGACATCGCAGTTAACTTCAAACCCAGCAACCATCCAAAGGACAAAATACCCAAGCTGAGCAATGTTGTGTATGCTGTCCAATTCAGTGAGGAGTGTTGAGACCTGTACAATGGAGAGACCAAACAGCCACTCCACAGGCGATTGGCAAAACACAGAAGAGCCAGCTCATCAGGACAAGATTCAGCTGTGCATCTACATCTGAAGGACAAGGGACACTCGTCAGAAAACAAGAATGTACACATACTTGACAGAGAAGTCAGATAGTTTGAGAAAGGAGGCCATCTACGTCAAAATGGAAAGACTCTCATTAAACAGCGCTGGTGGCCTAAGACACCTATTATCAGCCACTTACAATACAGTCCTGACCTCCCTTCCCAGGCGTTTTAAACCCCTTTCAAAAACCCTTTGCCTCATGTAACCCTAATGACTCACATGAATGGGGGGGGGGGGCATTAAGGAGTCACTACTCAAAATGTCTAATTAATGAACTACACTTTACTTGTGACCCCGACGTGCACAACACAGAGAGGGTCAACGACCAGGTGACCACCTCCAAGGTGTAACTACCCTACCACAGGTTAAATACCAGGGACTTTCCACCACCAAATGTTTTGAGCTTAGGAAGCATTTCGGAAGAAAGGTGAAATATCTTCAAACCCAAAAGAGAAGTTCAGATGCCTTCAACTAAACACTTAAGACTCCCTCAACCTGGATGACTGAGAACCTACACAAACAATGTTAATCATTATTTACATGTTTTTGACAACATTACTGTACATAATAGACTAGGGATATAGAGAGGGTAATGATGTACTGCGAGCCAGATGAATATCAATACAATTATGTGACTCGCCCAGCAGGTTGAGATGATAAATGAGTTGCGATACAAGTTTTGAATAGCAGATAGCACTGACAGTATATACTGTGACTTCACTTTAACGTCTTTTCACACCGCTGCACAGTAACGCGCCACTTGCAGTCATATGTCAGAAGTGCGGCGGAAGGAAAGCAGTATCAGGTGCAGCAGGACGAAGCTGAGGTTGTTGCTACATGTTAAGATGACTGTCTTAAAGGGCGGGGGCGGAGCTATGGAGCGGGAGGGCAAGTGGTTACTTTAGGAGTCTCATGCTCGATTCGCAGAGGTAACAAAACTCAGCTTTAAGACAGTAGATGTTTTTATCCGCGCATTTACAAAGAAAAGGAAACGTGCTTTGTTCTGCAGTTTGTAAAGTTAATAACCTCCGTACCTCACGAGTTAAAAAGGAATCTTTAATTCTAATTTTAAAGATAAGACAAATTATAGTATTTTGTCCTTTTTTTGAGGAATAATATATATCCTTACCTCCCTACTATACACCAAATGCTTATCATCCTGGCCAATTATTGGATCCAATATTATACATTTTACTGATTACCATAATCATTTTCAAATTTGTTTTTAATCTGACTGTCAATAAAAATAAATGAATTTTGAAGCAGAGGTTTACATTAGCAACAAAACAGAAAAAAGTCACATCATAGTAAAGTGCAGTGCTTGACTTAATGGACTTCAGCTTTGAAGTAGATGTGTTGACACCAACCTCTCAGCATCTTGTTTCACTCTGGGGGTAAAAATCTGCAGCTCAGCTTGTGTATACATAACTCAGATCTTCAGTCACACACAGGGAGCTTCAGCAGAGAGACTACAGAGAGAAAAGCATCGTACGCTTGTTTACTGTTATGGTGAAACGTGCTGAAACTTCTCCTCCAAGGAATCCTCACAGAATAAATAAAGAGGCACCTTTCTTTTACTTCACAGTTCACCTCACAGATGAACACTGAGCATAAATGCTGAGTGCAAACTGATACCTAATGTAACAAACGGGCTTTATTTTTCAAATTAGATTACTCTAATCATTATTGAAAAGATTACTGCATTGATAATTCCTTTTAACTAAGTAGAAAGACTGGATTAATCACAGCAGTCTGTAAAGATTGTGAGCAATTTCATTGCTTTTCACAAGAAGTAGAGAGTTTGTGAGAGAGGATATCTGTGGCTCTCCTGATTCATTGTCCACACTGTCGACCGAGTTAAAGCTAAAGCAGTACTAAATGGATGGAGTGTCCTTTTAAGCGCTGCAGCTCTCGGTGTGAGTTTACTGTAAGTGACAGCTAAATATGCATAGAGCCTTCACAGTGGGGAAGTGTGTTTAGTAAACGTACGCAGCGTCCAAAACACTGCTCACCCCGAAAGATTGACTTTCGAGAGATGTCCTGAGATGTTCCGAGACAGTGCAACATCTAACATGGTGCACGAATCAGAGGTGGCTATGACTATTTTGTTGATTATTAATAAAAAATAAAAGTGGTAGTAGTAGTAGCAGAAAAATAGATAAAAAAATAAATAAAAAATAAAAGAAAGAAAGGGTTGTGAAGATCCAGTGTGTAATTTAATCTTTGTAACTGTTTTAACGTTTGTGTGAAAACCATAGTGCATGTGTAACCTTGGAAAAGTCCATTTATAGATACACGGGAGCTGCCTATGTGACCCTTGAATTGTCAGATAATTCATCACTTTGATAGTAACTCTTTGCACACACCTTTAACTCAGCCGCCCCCGCTGCAGCTGACGCCTGTGTGTGTACCGTTATGTGTGTTCAATTACAACTATCTCATAACGGCGTTAAGTTACTCACCAGTCCGTCGCAGGTGCTTATGGCTGCACTTCCTTTAACAGTGTCTTCATCCCACACTTCACCCAAGAAGTGGCACTGTGAGGATCCCCTGGGGCGAATGCGCGCCCCCTCCAGGCCGCCGTACCTCCTCTCCGTCAGGAAGCCCGGCGCCAGCAGGTGCGGGTTGAGGGTGAGGTTAAAGTGCAGGCTGCGGTCGGCGTGCCACAACTGGTAGAAGATCCGATCCGAGTCGGCCAGGGCCTCGGATGCTTGCCTGCGCTGTACGCGGCGAGCGTGGTGAGACAGGAAGTTGGACAGGAAGTGACCTCTGGCATCCACTCGAGTGGGGTGAACCACTTCATACTGCGGCAGATCCTGTAGAAATGTCTCTGTTCAGTGGGAGAAGAAGATGGGTTACTGAATCATGGGAAATGGGAGGTGATTAAATAATTAAGCAGCTGTAAACAAACTCTCATCCGTCTTTTTTAAGTCTGAAAGCAGCTGCAGTGTAACACCACTGTTCTCCTTGTACTTTTCGGTCGTCATAATAATGAGAGGAGTAAAAAAAAAAAAAAAAAAAAAAAAAATCACGTGGGTGAAATTTGGTCGTCTGATAAAAATAACACTGCCTCATTTCCTGTGATCGGAAAAGCTGGATCAGCTGTGGGAGAGGAAGTGTGAGACATCTCCCTTTTGTGAGCTGGCAGAGAGAAAACCAGCAGCCAGCTCAGTCAGGACCGGAGGGCAAAACAAGGTGAGCAGAGCAGCAGATTAAGGTACAAGCTGTCTCGCCCTCAGACTGCAGCCACTTTTAAATGGTCTCAGAATTTAAGAAATGATTTATTCTGGTGCCAATGATGGAAGATAAGAGTGGGACAGCTCAGTTGAGTGTGGCTGCCATCCTTGTATTAAAACCAAGCCAGTTTTATTTATATAGAACTAGAGGCCAAACCAACAATTATGATGATCACCGATTAATCTGCCGATTATTTTTACGATTAATCCTTTGCTCAAATCGTAAAACATGCTCTTCAAGTGTTTTTCAGAGGCCAAAGTGAAGTCTTCAAATTGCTCCTTTGCTTCAACCAATAATTAAAAATATAGACTCTTCATTTACTGCCAGAAATCACAAATAAAAGCAGCAAATCTTGACATTTAAGAAGCTGGGAGGAATAAATTTTCGAAATTTCACTTGAAACAAGACTGAGACAATTATTTAGTCCCCAAGTCTCTATACATAATTATTTGTAACACTTTAATAACTACTTCATTTAGATATATTTCTAAGGGTGTGACAATACATAAAGCTATTTACAATCCCAATGTCAATCCTCCACGTTAGAAAACATGTTGTTTTTGTTACACTGTTTACCAAAGAGGCGTCATTGGATTATTCAAGCATTCATCTCCAGCAGGTTGGACCACGACCAGAAACCAGGACACCTGAGCACGTCGCTCCGGTTCTTCAGCCTCTACATTGGCTACCAGGTCCCTACAGAGTGGATGTCAAAGTGCTGCCACTAGTTTATAAAAATATTCAGTGATGCAGGACCAAAATCTCCTAACTTCCTTGAAAACTACAAACCCGGCAGTGCTGTGAGATCTTCGGGGGGAAAACTCAGCAGGTGGAACCTCTGGTCAGAACCTCTGGTCAGAACCTGTGGTCAGAACCAAACGGGGTGAAGCTGCTTTGAGCTACACGCAGCACACAGATGGAACAGACTTCCCGATAAGCTCCCACTGAGGCCACGTTCCAGTCTTAACTAACAACTCTTGACTTAATTCTCACTGCACCGTGTTTCACAGCTTTTACTTTGTTCCTCTGCTCAGTTGATCGGTTATCGACAATGTTTTGCTTAATTCCACTTGTAACAGTGCGTTTTGTCCCCACTGAGTTTACTCCGGTTTATTAATGGAGTTAAGCTTTGAACTGCTTCTGCGTATTAAAGGTGCCATAAAACGTACAGCTACCTTGCCTTCATTTCATGAACGGACATCACTCATGGCCTTGGTGCCCTCGCATTTGGCCTTTGTGCCCACGAGAAAATTACAGAGTGGCCTCGCCCCTGAGATTACTAGAATTCCAGGTTTAGAAGTTACACAATCCAAACAAATCTGGGAGCCAAAACCTCATCCATGGCCACATCGTGTGGAGGTTTTCCACTGAATTGCTATTTCTAAAATCATAACAACATACTGTACGACAGCAACAAGCAACGAAAAGGTACCAGTGCTGCCACCTTCACTGTGGAGGACTTCGCTCCATGAAAAAGGTCAGAGGTAAAGGAGAGCGGATAACAACAGCTAACAACAGAGGTCATTTTCTGTATTTTATCTAGAGCTGCTTTTCCCAATTAATCATTTACTCTATATTAAGAACAATGTTCGTTACATTTTCTCAAAGCCCAAAAGTGCCTCTTCAAACTGCTTCTGGAACCAACAAATGTTTAATAACATTGTTGGAAACACAAGTGGAACAATTATTCGATGATCAAAATAGTCGTTGACTAATGTTCTTTCCATCAACTAATCGATTAATCGTTGCAGCTCTACATTTATCTGTACAATACGCCTGCATTCCAGGCAGCCGAACAGGCTGAATTAGACGTTTGGAGAGCAACCCAGTGTCGATATTCCACTCCAAGTTCATTCAGTCCAACAAGCAATTAGTCGTGTTTACTGCACTGAGGACGTGATCAGAAACACTTGTGTTGGCAGCTTTACATCTAATCATTCACTTCGCTGGAAAGCCTGACTTCCGCAGCCAAGCTGTGGCAGTCACTGTAACCTGCTTAATGTCAGCGAGGGCTCCCTCCACTCAGCATCGCATGAACGTGAAGAAAACGGCAGCTCAGGAGGCTCTGAGGAGGACCAGGGTGCCAGCAAACTAAAAAACTACCTTAAAGGCAGAAATCGCTCAATCAGCATCTTTTTTCTTGCGTGCGAGCTGGTGCAGATCTTGAGCCAGACATTGTCTCCATATTTACTGAAGGCCAGTGCAGCCTCAATGGGCGCCTTGTGTTTCCCATGTGTGATCACTCTTTCGCCATGGGACATATTTCCTAACATGAGGGATTTCCCCCATCTGTGAGGCTTCACAAAGGAAAGAGGACACAGGAAGGGCTTGATTTCAAGTTTAAATGCTGTTATACCGCTGGTGTGAAAACAAACACACCTCAGCTCCTCTGAAGCAGGAAAGATACATATTGATGCACTCTTTATCAAACGCAGCCAATTAAACGTTAATTTCAGGCTTTAGTGAAAGACAAAAGTCGCTCAGGCAGCTTTTTTCCTGTTTGAGGGGAGCCTTCATTCATCAGCTGAAATGGTTACTGTTGACACGTCTTGTCTATTAGGCCTGACAGAGGTCTTCACAGCTGATTTACTGGGGGGTGACGGGGTGCCTCCAGACCCCTTGCTCTGCTTGTACCTTGTAGGCTGAGCTGAGCTGAGCTGAGCACCCAGAATGACAGAGAAGGCTTCAGGAAGACAAAGGGCTCACTCTGTGACGTGATCACATCCAGCAGCTCTGACAGCTCCACGACAGACAGATCCTGGGGGTTCAGGGTGAGGAATGGCCCCTGTGGAGCTCAGGGTCAGCGGCTCCTGCCTGAGGGATGGGGCAGATGCTTGCACCCCTGATGTTTCAGTGGAGAGAAGCTCCAACACCCTGCCTGTATGTGGCCGTGGACACAAGACACAGCTGGCCCCAGCCTGCGCCCTCTGCACGGCCAGACCCTGCTAACCCAACGAGAAGGGGCTGAAATGAGTTTAAATCTGCACAAACCTGGTTCCCGGGACAGTCCCGACGTTTTGCAGCTCTCCAGGACAAACATGAGCGCGGCAAGGACGTGAACGGGGGACACTCGGCGTCCCGGTGCGCGAAGCCCGCAGTCCAGACGGGTCATTTTACCAGGACGGAGCATTTAACGCCTCTCCGACGGCTCAGATGGGTCCCATCGGGGCTGGATGCCCGTCTCTCCCTTTGTGGCGACCCCGCACCTAAACTGTGTCAGTCCCAGCAGACTTTTAGGCCCGGACATGGTCTGCGCTTGCTTGCTCCATTCTCTGCGCCATCGACCTGCTTCCAACGTCGGCTTGGCCGTCCCGTCCGTCCCCCATCAGTCTCCGGCCGACCAACAGTGACAGCTTCAACATTTCTTCAGCAAACTTTCGCGGAGCCACCCCCACAGATGGGTGGACTCAAGACAATGGGCCATCTCTCGGCGGGACCGGAGGCTTAAAGGGGAACGCTGCTCCCAGGGTCCGGACCCAGCGCGTCAGCCGGACTGCCACTTGCCTCCCACACGGGGGCCTTTGGGGTTTTCCACGTTCACCCGCAGCCGAGGTGGCTGATCACAGGAGTCGGTCTGTGCCTCGTCAGAGGCCCGTGAGCGCGCGCGGGACCCACAAACGAACCCGGGCCAACGTGACGGAGGCCGCGGGTGGAAGAGCGATACGTGCCGAGCCCTCAGGAGGTGTTTTAGACCCTTCGTGCTGTTTGAGTTCTACCAGAGATAATCTCATATCAAGCCGAAACATGCGGGATAAACCCTGATAGAGGGTCCGCGTGGTGACTGAAGTCTTCATCACTGCTCGGCTGCCTGAGCCGAGCGCGCCCTCCAGCGGAGGTAGCGGGGTACTGCAGCCCGCTCGTGCAGTCCTGCGCGCATCCTCACAGCGCACTTGGACCTAATGTCAATTTGTGTTTGTAATTCAGACTCTGTGCCTACATTATTGAACTCGTGTTGTAATAAAGTTGATTCTGATACATGTCTCCTCCCGACGCATCATTTCCTACGCAACCATACCCAACTCTCCTCTCCCCTCCGGGGTTAGGAGGGGCGTTCAATGTCTCCTACTGGCTGTGCCGTGCCCACCGCTAACATGCCGCCAAAGATGCTGCTGTGATGATTGTTGCACGTCTCTGTCACGTCTCATTCGACCAATCGCGGCACAGAACGGCACGGAGCCACCTGTATAAACGCTGAATCCAACAGACCGAGGAGGCTGAGGAGGCTGAGGGGGCTGAGGGGGCTGAGGAGCCGAGACGCCTCCCCGTGTCTCACCGTCGCGGTTCCCGGGCTCCGAACCAAACATGGACGAGATGTTTAACCACAGCAGAGCGCAGAACAGAAGTGTCGCCGGCGACAAGCACTTAAGTGTGGAAGACGCCGACGGCAGCGCCGATGGCACCTTCCTCCTCCGGATCCTCATTTCCGTGGTGTACTCTGTAGTTTGCGCCGTGGGGTTGGTGGGGAACCTGCTCGTGTTTTTCCTCATGCGGCTGCGCCAAGGCCGAAAGAAGTCCACCATCAACATTTTCATCATCAACTT
This sequence comes from Mola mola, assembly GCA_001698575.1. Taxonomy (NCBI): domain Eukaryota; kingdom Metazoa; phylum Chordata; class Actinopteri; order Tetraodontiformes; family Molidae; genus Mola; species Mola mola. The sequence goes on along the minus strand of KV751315.1, from coordinate 16,008,192 downwards.
GGCGGTGACGGACTTCCAGTTCGTGCTCACGCTGCCCTTCTGGGCCGTGGACACCGCGCTGGACTTCAGCTGGCCCTTCGGAGACGCCATGTGCAAGATCGTCCTGTCGGTCACCGTGATGAACATGTACGCCGGCGTCTTCTTCCTCACCGCCATGAGCGTGACCCGCTACTGGTCCGTGGCGTCGGCCCTGAAGAAGAGGGCCTGCAGGTCGCGGTGCGCCAGGTGGTCGTGCGCGGTGCTGTGGGTGGCGGCCACTATGGCCACAGCCCCCACGGCGTTCTTCTCCACCGTGACCGTGGTCGCGGGAGAGAAACTGTGCCTGCTCAGGTTTCCGGAGGGCCACGACTGGCTCGCGCTCTACCACATCCAGAAAACCCTCCTCGGCTTCATCGTGCCAATGCTCATCGTGTGCGTCAACTACCTGATGCTCCTGCGCTTCCTGAGGCGGAGGAGGGTGGGCAGCAGCCACTCGAGGCGGACGTCCAGAGTCACCAAATCCGTGGCCATAGTGGTTCTGTCTTTCTTCTGCTGCTGGATGCCCAACCACGCCATCACCTTCTGGGGCGTCCTGGTCAAATTTAACGCGGTCAACTGGGACGAGTCCTACTACGTGGTGCACACGTACGTGTTCCCGGTGACCGTGTGCCTGGCGCACACCAACAGCTGCCTGAACCCGGTGCTCTACTGCCTGATGAGGCCGGAGATCCGGAAGATGCTCAGCGGCGTGTTTTGGAGAGTCTCCACTCCGTCCTCCAACGGGGACTGCCCGACGCGTCTTTTTACGCATGGAGGGAGCCAGAGAGAGGCGGCCCTCCCGGGCGCGCTGTCCATCATGGACCGCAAAGGCTGTTCCACCTCCAACGTCATCACACGCACCCCATAACGGCATTTATCTATTAATTAATTTATTTTATTTTTTTAGTTTATCTGCCATCATGACGCGCTGCAAAACTGCGCTTTTTTTTTTTTTTAAGTCGCGCGTTGGTCGGCGACGACACGGACTAGATGAAAAATGTGGCGCAGCGTTTATTTTATCACCCGGACCGGCAGCAGGGACAAGATGAACCCACGAGGACGCACGCGGAGACGCTCCGGACGCCCGACAGAAACGCGGGATTGTGTTTGTGTCAAAGGAGCTTTTTGACGGACGCAGAGAAGAAATAAGCTGTAAATCCAACCCGTTCACGTGTAAATGAGGCCGATGAAGTATTATTTTCTTCAGGTTGACTTTTATTTTAGATATCAGCAGAGCCAATGACAACCGCTCTGCGTGTTACTCTGCTGTGTTATTCCCCCCTGTGGGCCCTGCTCTCACGTGAATGTGCACAGTTTGTCATCCTGGCAAATAAAGCAGTTTTTGTTGGTTTTAATTGCTCGGCACTGCACAAATAAAAGACACAAACCAAACCACAGGTTGCTTGTATACGTTCTACGTTCTGGCTGTGCGTCTTGCTTCTGTGCATTAAGTGTTCACACTTCATTCAGTCTGTGTGGCGGCTTTTCCTTGTTAATATTGTTACTATTGCTGCAGCATTCACTCTTATCAATAACAACACCCCCGGGAATCGGTGTTTTATTCACTGGCAGATGTTTCGCATGTGGTTAGCTGTACGACGCAAATCATTGACACATAAGCAGCTTTTTATGGTCCTGCGATGAGGACTAAAGCTGGATTTAGGCCACGCATAAAAGTGAAGCCTAAAACGACATGTTCTGCTCTAATGCTGTGAACATTTTAGTATGTAAAACCAACAATATAGTTAATGTTCTTTAAAAAAAATCAAAAAAAATTGATTCCGTGTGACCCCAATGACTTTAATCACATAATCCGAAGAGGCACTCCACATATTTTATTGATCCCTCGGAGACTCACACCTCGTGAAAACATGTGTCCTGTGACGCTGAACGACCTTTCTAAAGTCTAAAGAAAGGCTGCGTTATAAAGCCCACACAGAGTTTCAAACAGCGGAGAATCACACAGGGACGGTGAGATGAATTCAGCATTCTTGGAACTTGAGCTGTATGAAAGCATGAATGAAAGAATCCAGATATTGATGCGCTCAGCTGCTTTGATTTTGAGCCGTTTTTGTAAATTGTTTCGAGGTTAAGTGTTAACTAAGTCAGAGTCGGTGGCTGGGAATCAGAAATAATCTTCTGATTCTCACGTCCACCTGCCAGGCGAAATGAAAAAGTTACTGGAGCTGCCTCCCCCTTTCAATTTGAATATTAACAGAGCAATTCAAAATAGGTTAAAGACATTTATTCACTTGATTGGCAGAGGATGAGTGACATCGGCTGACAGCTCTGCTGTGAATCATCATAATATTTAACATTAGTTTACTAATGTTAACGGTACTAACGGTATTCATGTTCATTACTGCGTTAGCGTACAATCAATGTAAAATGTTACCATTGTGTATTTTACAGTTATTGCTTGTTAGTCAATAAAATTGTGAGCCTTTTTTGCTACAGAAAACCACGCGTGCCACCTTTCGTCGCAGCTCGTTGACCTGAGAAACCCAAAGTTTTCTGTAGCAACAACGTCACGCATGAAACCTTCAACCTGCAGCGTTTGAAAAACCAAGGACGTCAGTCATATTTCCAAAGTCGATTTAGACTCTTTTCACCGTCCAAAATATTGTGTCCGCCTGCTGACAAATGATTGTAAACACCTTGGCCTTCTCCTTTTCTTGCCCGTCTCCCCGTGCGTTAGACGACCTGGCGGGAGGTTAAATAACAACACTTCTTCTTCACTGCACAGAGGAAAGTTCTCAGGAGTTCAAGACACTCATGTACATATATAACTTTTTATTAGAAGGCGTATAATTCACACCTGATAGACGACAGACTGACATTCTTCAGTAAGAGCAGGGTGGG
>KV751315.1:15952520-16004312 GCA_001698575.1 Mola mola | reverse complement strand
CATAGAGCTGTCTCTGCGGGGGCCACCGGGAAGCAGGGGGAGATGGGTCGGTCCCTGAGTGTCGGGTCCCCTGTCTGTGGGAAAAGGAGTCTGCTGGGGGCCCTCAGCCTGCGTTACCGCTCCTCTGCCACTTTGCCCTTGGCCGCCGGCTCGTCCTCGTCCCTCCGCTTCTGCCTGTGGAAGAAGCCGAGCTGGGAGGGGGGGGCGGCAAGGTGCAGACAGGAATTAGGCGAGAAGTTTAGCCGGACTGTGTCAGTGACTGAAGGTGGATTAGGAGGAATCACCTTATTGAGGAGTCTTTGAACTCCTTTAAGAATTTTCTCAATATTTGCAGCTTCGGAACCACTGAGGTTGCATTTGTGTACTACGCACCCAAACCATGAAATCTAAATATTGTTGTGCACTGGACTGATTTTTCAACTGATCTGTAAGTGTTTTTGGATTAGTCCTCTGCTCGATAAGAGTGGAGCCGACTGAACATCCTGTAGTAGGTAATAACAATAATGAAGGTACTTTTTAAATTTCAAACAGGAGAACCAAGAGGTCAAACACCGTCTGCACACCAGAAGCAGTCTTATCAGAAAAAATAGCTCAAATCATTTTTTGTTACGTAAAGTAGCTTTTTGCTGGCTTATCCTAGTTTTTATACATATACACGTATTGAACATCAACCGAAAACGTTAAAAGGTGTCGCACAATTCATCTATTGTTGTTCATCACTCGTGGTTAGATGGACTGGTGCTTCAGTCAAAGGCTCCTGTAATGATCACGCATCGTAAAAAATAGCATTCCATATAGCTGTATCATTGTTTTTTAAAATAAAAAACCTGCTCCAGCCACTGATTAAACAATTAAGACACATTTGTTTTCGTAAAAATTACAAATTTATCTATTTACTTTTTTTTTTTAATCCCCTGTGGCCTCAAATGACTTGGATGTGAGTCTACAACTCAACCTCATCTAGCCTGTGGGGGTCTTTGAATGTGCTGCTTTAGCCCCGCCCCTTTCCCCGCTCACCCTCCTGCTCCTCGCCTGCAGCTCACCTGCTCAGTCATCTTCTGACTTTTAACCTAGTCTACTATACGCTGCACAGTGGCGAGTCCTAACACTGGAGTACTAATTTAGCCTTACATGTTTTAATCCAGACACGGATCCCAATGAAGAAGAGGAGCTACTTTTACAAGGTTGCCTACGAGTTTCTGTATCAGAATGGTTATCAGAACGTTCAGCTCCATCCTCCATCCCTGAAAGCCAGCAGGATTGGTTCCTTACATCTTCTACATGGAAGACAGCGCTGACAGGAATAATACTTTGGAGACTGTCATTGGTGGATTGCAGATGATGTCGCCTGCTTGTTTCGGTCACGATATGTTTCACAGTACATTAAAAATGCAGCTTTTCATCACAGCCTTTAACACGAAAACATGCTCATGTGAACAAAACTTGGATTTGACCCTTCAGTTTCACATATTTTTGCCTCTCTACGAGAATACAACGTATGGTGGTGGAAGCAAACTCTTCAGACAGTTAAAAATGACCGTACATATCAACATTGTTTAAACCCTAGAAGTTCTGACAGAAATGAAATGTAAATGACAGGCTGGGAGTTGATAATATCCCAGTGGGATTGGAACTTTCTGTCACCAGTTGTACGTAATGTTACACTACAAAAATCACAGCCAAACATTATGCTACCACCTACCATGTATAGACAGGCAGCACTGAAGTAATGACAGTGATGATAGACCATACAGTCCTCCATTCACCTCCAGAGATTCAGAAGCTTTTGTTCCAAACAAGAAAGAACTGCGTATGGTTTCACTGACGTACCTTCCATAGAGCGAGGCTGAGCAGCGCTAACAATAAGAGTCCTCCCAGCGTGCTACCAACGATAATCCAGGTAGGGATTCTGTAGTCTCCTTCCTTTCTTATCTCCAATATTATCTGTGGACGACATATCACTACATCAGGGTCTGTGATGACTCCAAACGGTAAGGATGAAGCTCCTGTTCACCACAGCCTAAAACCTCACGTACTGTAGCTCTGCTTCCCCAGTAGACTGATTTTATTGTTAACTCTTCCAGTGGTTTGTTTCTCTAGCGTTTATCTTCTGTGTCCTTGAGTCTCCTGAAAGGTGCTATATAAATCCAAACTGTTATTATTTTTATTTATTTATGTGAAGAGGGAGTAAATATGCTTTTTCCCAGAAATAAAGATTCATTTTCTGTGAACAGTTTTTCTTGGTGCGTAGTTGTTCCTCCTCAATGTAAGGACAGATGATGACATAATCTGCAGAGACTGTAAAGCTCACTGAGGCATTGTGATTTGTGATTCTAAGCTTTATGAATGAAATGGAGTTGAAGTTCTTCCTTAACTGACTGCACATTTATTCAAAGGGAGAGTCTTGAGAAATTTTCGGTTGGAGGACATCCACCGGCCAATAGATGGCAGCAAAGATTAGAGTGAGAGTCCAAAGTTTGACATGTTGTGCTGCTGGTCCTTTCGGTCCCTCTGCACCACGCAGCAGAGTTCACCAGTACTGCACTGCCAAACTCAGCTCTGCTAGATCCCACTGATGGTGTTCACTGCAGCAACATATGCTCTTACTCACACAATGTATAACACATGTATGTGCAGACATTCAAAGTTCTAAAATTGGGTCTTATGTTCTTGAAGAGAGAAAACAATGGATGGAGAAAAATCAGAGGGTGAATGTGGACAAATGATGATGCTGTTATGAGTTCAGATGTCGGCAGATTAAAGAAGTTGTTGACTCACATGTCTGACAGGCCTCTCTTCATGTAAAAACATGGGGCCGGAGGAGGACAGCTCCACCGACGCGCTGGCTACCAGCTCCAAGATTTTAAACTTGAGCTACAGTAAGAGTGATAGCAAAGTCATCACCAAGCTGAAGCACTCCAAAGCTGTCCTCGCACCAGCGTCGGGGCAGATTAACAACATTCAACAGAACAATAATGTTGGATGGATGCTGCATGTCTGGGCTTTTATACTCACTGTGTGTAAGGTATCTATCCGTAGCACTCCCATGATTCTCACTGCAATGTCTCTGTGGGAGGCCACATTGATATTGCACTGGATTGGCAGAATGCGGGCGTTGACATGATTCTGTGTAAAACAACATGAGCCGTAAGGAAAAGTTGCCAAGAGACAATCTTTTAGAATTAAGAATCTTATTTGGGAGCGAATTTTAGTTTTGTTTGTATGTTTACCAAGCGGGAGACGCGTGGAAGGTCTTCCTGTGCCAAACTGCTCGGTGCCACGTGCTGAGGAGGTACGCAGCTCGTACCATCCCTCTGAGGGGACATAGCAAACTAAAAATGAGTGAAGAAGGATATAATCTAATATATACGGCTGTACTGGCATTAAAATACGATGCTGCAGGGTAAAAGAATGACAGAACATCTTGGGAGATATAAAGGGAAGTCACGTCCGTCTGGTTATAACAGAAGTGAAGTGGTAGTTCTAGCTACAAATACTGCGGCTGGAGTCAAACAGCCTTATTCATCATAAAACAAAAGCATACAAGTAGCTCTAAAGTTAACCTATTTACAAATAAGTACATTTCTGAAATATTCTTTTAGCTAGATCCCAAATCATAGACTTATGATTAATAAATACAGTACATAGAGTGTTATTTGTGCTCTCTCCTTCAACTCTTGACAAACTCTTCAAAACGGGCTTATGACTTTAGCTGAGCAGCAACTCTGCAGACCCATCAAGCCTTTGATTTTTCTTCAAGTTAATGTGGTGATCAATCAATACAATTTATAAAGTGTATGTAAAGTCTGGATACATTCTTTTAAACCCTTTCAAAACTAAAAAATATAAGTATAGGGATGGATTAAATAATGGGCACAAAGCCACAACAAATGCTGCAAACGTTAGCATCTCCTGCTGATACCTTACTATTCACAGCAGGGACCAAGATCGATTCTCTTTTGTTTCGCTTTTGCACTGCACTTTGTCAAATGATGCACACCTTCTGAATGATATCGCGTGTTTGCTCGCTCATCTATTGGACAGGACTGAGTTAGTGTACCAGAGATTATTCAGTGAGACATCATGCTCAAAAGCATCACTTGGACTCTGTTTGACGTGAATGGAACAGATCTTTAAGTCGCATGATTGGTGACACCTATGCTTACCCCACTAGTTCAAAAAGGTCTATCAAGCTTGACGGTACATTCTTATTGCGGCCAGCTGGCACACAATCTCAGATAAAGGTAACTCTAATTGTTATTTTATAGCACGTTTTCTAACATTAGCCACCATCAGCTACTGGTTTAGTATACTGTGTCATTTATAGCCTCAACATTTCCCATGTGAGAGAATCTACAATGATACGTTCAAAAGTTACACAGACCTATTTTCAATATGAATCAGAGATTTACTTTGATGCCGCACGCTTACCTGGTCAACATGGAAGTCCGATATCTGAAGAATATGGTTCCCATTTTTAGTCATTTCTGGGATTTCAATGTTCAGCTGCAGATTTCTCACCGGAAAGTATCCAAGGTTCTGGATCTGAGAGCCAACAAGGAGTGAAGTGTGTAAAATTACCCCCAAGCAGGCTTTGACCATACAGAAAATTTAAGGAATGATGGAGAGGCTCTTTGCGCCCACCTGGAATGTGAAGTTGAAAGGAGGACCGATAACTCCAGGCTCCTCCAAAGACAGCTCTGATTTGATGTCATACCGAGTCGGATTTGAATCCCTTTTCAAGTAGCCAATAAACACACACAGAGTGTAAGATTTTCCATTTATCTAACCTTTCGATCATATGTTAATATGTAATATCATAGTCCACATTGCAGCTCCAGATTCCGCAACTTATTTTTCATAATAATATCCGGCATTTTGCAGACGATGTCCCATTATTTTGTTCTTGTTAACTGCACCTACTCAGGAAACTGAGAAACTGACAAACCTTGTGAACAGGAGGTCTGCCTCGTACTTCAGTGAGTAATAGATATCATTGAAATTATCGGCTGTGCTCATTTCCTCGCCATCACTGTTGAGAGAAGGAGACACAAATATTTACAAAGTGTGAGCAGAGATGTTGCAGCAGGGTAAATATTCATCATTGGGGCTCAACTTACAGCTTTCATTTTTTTTTATCAACCCTATCTTAAGCTTGTTTGCTTGGTTATCTTCTAATATCTTGGTTTGATGTTAAACAGGACACAAAAACAGTTAAGAGGAAAGCCTTTCCTCATGCGAGGAGGAAATGTATTTGGATGTCCATCATTGTGAAAGAGAGTTTCAGTGAGGTTTCACACCTGCCAGCCTCCACGATAACTCGGACGTACTCCAGGAAGACAGTTCGACTGAACTCAAATTCCACACGGAACAATACCTACACAAAGGATGAAAATAAAGTTTAGAAAAAAGAAAAAAGTCATTTATTGCAAGCTCTAAAACATCTTTTTAAAATATTTTTTAAACAATGTTCACTGGTTTATTAGCACAAATAAAACTTACTATATAATATATGCCCTACCTAACAGTAAGGGGTCCTGCATTATGGATAAAGAGAAAGCAGGGAATAAGCTGCTGTGAGTCCTAGGTTTGAACCCAGACAGCAGTCTGAAAAGTTGGTACTACTTAATGACAACCAGGGGGAATTTCCCCTCCGTTGCGGACTATGCTGTTAAATCTGAATCGGCTTTTACACAAACACACTCAGACACACGCAGATATTCAAAGAAAACAAAGAGTCAGACAACAAGTAAGGAAACACATGGAAACAGAAGAGTCAACAGGTGTGCAAAAAAATGGCAAATGTGGAGGAATCAACTGACTGACTGGGATTCTGACAACCAGGAAGAGTGACTGGCCACAGAGTTGTAAAGTGAGGCCGGGCTCTGCATTGTTTACAGTCCTCCATGCTGTGATGAAATCCTGCTTGATGCCTCCTGACCAGAGAGGAATGCTTCCCTCCACCAGCGTGTCCCTGATTACACTTCATTTCCAAATAAACTTCCTTTGCTACGAATATCACGGAAAAGGAAGGTTCCTCCTTGTTTTGTTTTTTTTTTTTTTAAACAACTGGCTGATCCTATGGAATGGTAATTTCAAAGGAGGATGGATGGAAACACACACATATAAGAATGCAGCGATGCACACATGCATGCGAGCGGTATGGTTTGAAAGGAATGTTTGTCCGCGGCTAGAGGAAGTTTTCTCTGCCAACATAGATGAACGAGCAAATTCGGACAGAATGAGGCTCCCCTTTTGTCCTCCGGAGACTCTTTGTTTTGGCAGCAGTTAAATGTTTACGTGCCAATTTAGGTCAAAAACGAGCAGAAAAACTCCAAACAATAGCAATAAATGCCTATATTACAGAGGCTGCCCAGGGGTTCCTGTTTTCCTTCAGCAGAGCGGAGGTTTGGGAAGGCTTGGCAGCAGCACCCTGTGCCACAGTCTGCAAAGGCTCGACTGGAGCAGGCCAGCGTTGGGCCTCTGGATGCTGCTCAGGCTAAATGACAGGGTACAAACCACTCAGAAATGTCTTAAGGGTGACCAGAGTCCTCTTCAGTTGTTGGGGAGTGTTAACAGAAGAATGCAGCCATATTCATGTTTTCCAGGAGATGATTATTGTTTGCAGTAATGACCGGGTTAAGACGTGAACTCTTTCAATCACCCTCATTACTTCATTCCTTAAGTGTCAGCAAAGAAAGTAGGACAGCCCTCTGTTCAGACATCAGAGGAACACACGGCTTACATTTAATGTGCTCGCTGTGGAGCAGCTTTGAATTTCACTGCGTGATGTACCATCAGTGTCATCCCTATCAAAGTTGATTCAAACATCACCCTCTTTAAAACAGAACTTGATAGCCTGCTCCAGGAAAGTGGAAGAGGGTCATAAATATCTCTGACATTACAAGCTTTTGGACAGGGCTCGAAAATGGCAGAAGTGACTGTGACAATGAGTAACAGATGAGAGAGAAGAAACTGTTGGTGTCCTTTACTCCATCTCACCTTGTTCACCAGGTTAAAGTGGAGAGAAAACCCTGTTAATTACTGAAGTGGAGGGAACTTCTGTTCTGTTTATTATGTTGCTAAGATGCGTCCTGATAATAATGTAACGACAACCAAATGGGACGCTAATTGAATTTTTTATAGTGGTTTGCAGAGAAATGAGGCATTGCTTCACTGATTTTGTTTGATTTTGATTTTTGTTCTTTAACCTTCATGCAAATGTGTTGTTGTGTAGAGTCACTCTCAGATCGAGTGATGGAAACATGACCCACATCTGCTTTGGCTTGTGTGTAACAAATTCCCTCTGCTCCATAGGCTACTGCAGGTTTTCACTTACACCAAAATGTTTTTATGTACGTGACAGACTTTTGACCTTGATAACAAAATATGAACTCAGAGGAGTCCCTCAAGTAACTGAGGAAGATCAAGAAATCAAGAGAACGCGGTCAGTTCATGGGGCGACGCATGAGCACGCTTCGTCTGCTAAAGAAGGGATGGGATATAGTAGAAATCTCAGGAAAAACTGGAGCTGGACTCATGACCTTGAATGGCACAAAAATCTATATCAAAATAAAAGAAAAAATAAAGCAACTCATTAGACTTGAATACTAAGCAGCATTAATATCTGTTAAACAATGCTAAAAGTTTCGGCTCCCTCTAAATTCCTGGTTAAGTGTGTGATTATGCTGGAACGCCGTGTGTCACTTCCTAAATTTTGGATCAAGTAGGCACTGAACTGCTTCATGCTGGAGAGATACTCCAGCCAAGCCTCTGTGAAAAACCTGTTACACAATCTGGAAGTCCTTCCTGGAATACATGAAATCCTTGACACTGTCTTGCTGGCTCATCCTCAGGCCCCAGTCATGATGCGTCAGTCATAAATGAAACAATTTTATTATCATTATTATTCCCTTCTCTCCATTGTGTTTTTATGGTTGACGAGATCGACTTTCACATCTGCGTTCCAGCTGCTCCCCTGTAACATATGGCCTTCTAAAATGGGAATAACATGTTAGATGTGATGCAGAAAAATGCTTGAGAATCAGTGCAAGGAAGGCAAAAGCACAAGCTATTTTTGGATTTGGATACGATGCCAAATAACCTACACTCAGTTAAATCAAAATGTAAACTTAACTGACTTAACTGGAAAATGGGGAAAGTCAGTTTTGGCACTGCTCCAGCCATTGACTAGACCCTTAAAACAGAAATGTACATATTTAAATTTTTAAAGACAAAATCCATTCATGGCCTTAAAGTGGCTTGGATTTGGTGTTGGGGATCATGAATGAGCGAATTTAGTCCTGCCCCGTCTCTGCTCACTGCTTTGCCCCTCGCCTGAGCCAGAGCCAGAGCCAGAGGGAGCTTACCGGAACTTTAAAACTAGTCTACTATATGCTGCACAATGGCTTTTGAAATTGGAGCAATTCAGCCAAACATGTTTGAACCAGACACAAATTCCCAAGAAGAAGAAGAGCTACAAGCTGATGCATCAGAATAAGTTTTGTTTCTATAGTGATAAGCCCTTCCTCCACAAGTGGTCCTGATGGGTTCCTTTGGTTTTCTACGTAGAATACCCGAGCTGTGTGAATTTTTTTGTAAGTTGTTTTTTTTTGTTTTTTTTCTTTGGGAGACTGTAATTGTCGGATTGCCGAACGAAACCAGAAACCCTCAGACATGACGATGATTGCTTATTTCCGTCATTATGTGTGCTAAATTGACTTGATTTAAAGTGCGGCATCTCACCTGAGTTTTGGCCCTCATGAATGGGGCGCTGACATTGCAGATCTTCTCATGTCTCAGTTTGTCCACAACGTAACAATCTATTTTTATATCAGAGGCGTCCTGTATAAAAATAATAGTTTTAATTTTAGATAATGTCTCAACATAGCAGCTGGTTAAGTCTAAGAATCCGCTCTCACAATTGAATGTTCACTGATTTTATCACCAAACACGTGAGTTTGGGCGATGATAAATTACCTTAACTATGAGGCTAGAGAAGCGGAGGTTTGGCGTGTAGGTGATATTGAGGCGAGCATTGTAGGCGTTCTCTCCTTTGTTCTCCAACCGGACGTCCACCACCATCCTCCTCCGGTTTCCCTCTATGACCCGCAGAGACCCCTCGCCTCCTCCTTCACTTAGCTGCTGGCAAAAAGCCCCACGAGACTGCACAGGCTGTGCACAGAACTGTCTGTGAGGCAGGGAGAGGCAGGTAGAGATGGGTGAGTTAGACTGTAAGAAGGACGGTTTCATGTTGACAGACACATTGTGTGTTGTGACGAATGTGTGTACCTACTTTTGAGAGATGAGGTCGGTCATACTCTGGAGTGCCAGGTCAGGCATGCAGCGGTCGTCCTCGTCACAGCCGTTCCAGAAGGGCAGCTGAGCAAATAGACACGCATTTTTTAGGTAAAAGGAACTTCTAATAATCTCCTTTCCATTGTACTTTGATAAGAGTCATAGAGTAATTTTATGGAGGCACATTTAAATAGCTTTAAGAAAGACAGGATAAGCTATTTCTCACCTCAGTCCTCAAAACAGTGGGCCAGTTGTCATCCAGAACGGGTCCTTCGTCTGAAGCTTGTAGCGCCACTTGAACAGCGAACACTATGGGCCTTGCATAGTCTGTGGTCTCCTAATAAAAACACCGGCCAAAAGGATGGTAGTCGAGTTAAGGATATTCTGGTGAAAATGCACGTTTAATGTTAGAATTGGACTTTTCAGTGTTTAATTATTTCAACGGAGGCATCAGTAACAAAATTCTAACCAGCATATGATACTAATAGAGTACCACTTGCAATATACCAAGCTACAACACTTCAATAATTGAAGGAAACACTGGCACACATTCATATTAAAATAATCCATTCATTTAAATGGAAATATAATAGACAAACATGCAATTTGTGATACTGATATCGATATTAGCGAGTAACAAACATTTTTAACAATTATATGCAAGAGAGGCAGAATATTTGAATGTGTTTAGTGACAGCAGTGCACTGAAACAGTAACATTAACAGGAAATCCAATAATTCTAAATATATCAAAGCTTCAATTTTTTTTTGGAATATTTAGTGATACTTGTGGTATCGGTGATATGACCTGCGACACGCAAATATTGGCCGATAACATAGGCTAACCAACATATCGGTGGGGCTCTAAAATATAAACATACCAACCAATGAATACATGTAAATGTCTTAATCCTCATTTGAATGTAGTGTATGTGCCTTTTTCAATATGTTAATACGTTCTGTCCCTCACCATGACGTGGAAGTAGATGTATTCGCAGGTCTCTTCTGCAGGAAGGAGGGTCAGGTTTTGAGGCTGCAGTTTGGTCAGGTTGTCCAGTACAGCTCGAGGATTGAAACGCCTCTCCGCGATGGACACATTATATTTGATCCCTGGTCGGTGGCAGGAAGAGCAATAAAGTTACACTAGAACGTAAAATCTCAAAGGATCCCATGGTATTTGTGTTGAAATGCTTCTGCTGTTCCCTGGGTCAGTGCAGGCTAATTAACAAATGGCAGCAACACGCTTTGGTAAGTGACATCACTGTAGTTTAATGCATAATTGGACGACTGATCACAAGATGAATGTGTGACAAACACACGAGAATCCAAACTGTTTGTCTTCAACGCCAAGTTATTTCCTAGCTGTACTGTTTAAGAGGTTTTTTCCATATAGTGATGTGTGTTGTCATGGCATGATGAGTGATCAATTAAAGCTGAACAAGCATGCATTGTGTTTGGGGCGAACAACAGAATAATGAACTCCATTTTAAAGTCATGTTTGCCAAAACTGCAACATTTTCCATCAGGATTTGCCTTAAATTTATTTGCTGAGTCCTTTGGATTGAAGGCACTACTCTGTAATACTGGAAACCAAAATTTTACCAAAACAACATTTACATGACTGCTATGGAGAAACCAAAAGAAAAAAAAAAAAAAATCCATTTCAAGCACCAGACCTCAGAGTGCTCATAAACACCATCCGTCATGCATTACTAGCCACACACGACAATGAAAAGAAAATGAAATAAACGTGTTACACTGTAATATCCATGATAACTCCCTCCGTTCTTCATCTGCTCTGTTTTGGCCCATCTGATAGATTAAGATAAAGATGTCGAAGGACAAGAGGTTAAATCTCCTCTGCGTGTCTGCTTTGTTGCCTGGGACATCGTGAAAGATTGTATGACACCGGTCTGCAGTTATCTGTGAGCGGTCAGCACCACCTCCACCAAACAATCAGAGTGAACTGTCTTCCTGAAGCTAAATTAAACCGAGATAAACATATAGAAGTTCACACAGTGGAAGCGCCACCTAAGTTAGAGTAAAACTGCAGTGAAACCAGAAGCGCTTCATACAAGTAAAGAGAAATTCTGCTTTCTCGACTCTCTCTCCACGGTTTTTACAGGATGCTGAATGTTGAACAGTCAGAGAGCTGGATGTCACTTTTGTCACTTCCACTCTGCCGTGTTTTATTCTGTACCACGTTAGGCTCTAAAAGTTCACACAATGCACCTTTTTGATACAAAATTAGTCTTGCATGGAAAATAATAACTCCAGTATGAATAATAAATTAAACCTAGTTAGTAAAAACTTAGATTTAATTTTTCATGACATTTTCGGGACAAAAATGTCTTGTCAAGCTAAACGGCTCCAGAAAGTCTCCCCCAAAAGATATTTTTTTTTGTGAGTTTTAGGGAGCAAAAGTCGAGGAAATAGGGCTTAGTTTGAAAATGCACCTTTAAGTTGAAAGTTCTCTTTTAAAAGTTGTTTTTTTAAAGACCATCTGTAAGAGGTTTGTGAGAATATCCAGAGGTTTGACAATACGGCTGACAGCCAAAGAACATTTTTGTCCCACAAATTACATATGATTGCATTTCCACACGTAAGAACAACAAAATTTTTTTTTATTCTTTCATCTACTTGTTTTATAAAATGTATGTATAAAAGATTGTGCATCACTAATAGATAAAGTAGGGTTTTATAAACTTTGTGAAGGTGCCACTAGGGCAGAGCCAAGTAGATGAACAAAGAAACTCTACCGACATGCTTCTACCGCAGTGGATTATTTTGACTGGCTCACCAATTTCCTGCGTCGGCGGAACGGCTGTCCTGGCAGTGATGTTGAAACATACAATGGCTGACATACAGGTCACGTCTTTGCCACCTCTCTGACAGTCCTTCACAAAGATGTTGACTTTACTGGGCTCAAACCTGACACTGGTATATATCCGAACAACACTGCGTGACCTGTGAGGGGATAAAGGCATCGTAGATGACTGACTGAAAGCATGACAGACTTGTTTTTCTGACCGCAGTATCAATAAATGAGTGTAATACTAACCAAAGGAGGACAGCAGCACCAAGGGAGCCTACCGCCAGGTCCACTGAACCGTCCTCGTTCATATCCATTGTGCCATGAATACTGCGGCCAAAGTACTGCAGGCCAGGAGCCAAATCTACAGCTGCTATCCTCTGAGAAACAGACAGAGGACAAATTCTGAGTAAACGAGGATCACGAGAACAAAGAGAGTTTAAAACTGAGTGATTAAAGTGCTGAATAAAGCAGCATGTGTGCAATGCAAATATAAAGCCATGATAGTGAACAGATGTTGTACATTTAACAGTTTATTCAGGAATTGAAGGAATCAGTCCCAAAAAGTATTTCCCATGACATATTTCTAAACTTTAATACAATCACATCTCGATGTCACTGTCCAGGAGCTGAAAGCAGTTTGTGTTTTAGGCGATTTAATCCAAAAATGGTATTTTACCAGCCATTCTTTGAAACATACTCTACTGAGCTAAATTAGTCATTGAAACTACTTGCTTCTGTTCAAATCAAGAAAACTGGGAGCCTCAGGTCAACTAATTTTGCCCCTCCTGTCAGTTTTTCATGCTTGATATTCACTAACGCTGGGGTTTCATGACGCAGCTATGACAGCAGTTGCAGATTATGTAAAGACTGGGAGTATCATGATCATAATTCTCTCAATCACCTGCACACCTGTCCTTCATCACTCACTCAGCGTATATTGTTTTGCCTACGCTGACAGTTTGACTGTTACTGGTGTCAGCCTCAATTAAGTCGCTGAGGATCATCAAGGTCACGAGAGTATAGAGTAAGACTTAAAGTTTCTGCAAGTTCATTTTTCTATTCACTGAAATCAACGTAAATCAACAGCCACCTTGAAGGTGACAAACACATCCTGGTTTAAATACTGATCACTGCTAGAGCCAATTGACAGAGTTGATTCCATCAGCGCTAAACAAACTCCACAGAGAGTCAATTAAACTAAGCTCCGCCCAGACACCAACACACATTTCTCTTTATCAGCTGGAGACACGGTGAGCGACCAAGCAAATCTTATACAGCGTTTCAGATGACAGACTGTCGCTCCATTTGCAATGATTTAGTTTCCAAAAAAGGAACAATAATATTGTTTATTTAATGTCTTAATTGGTCATTCTTTCATTTGATTTAAGTAACTAAATAAATGTTAACACTTTTTAGCGTAGCCAGCCTGACACTTCAGAGAGTGAACCTAACAAGATTTAATCTATCTTTATAGGGTGTGGAGTTATATAAAACCTGAAAAAGTGTTGAAATGAACTCTGTGGAAGTTCATCTAACACTGGAGGTGTTGGTGCGTACCTGTTTGTATTTGCGCAGTATTCTGTTGTGCTGGCTAAAGAAAACATAAATGGCTCCTTTGTGGTCATCTTCCAGTGGGGCTCCCACCACCAGGTCGTTGAAACCATCACCATTCAGATCCGGGACAGGAGCCAGCGCTGAGCCAAAGCGAGCGTTCTGGCCACCATTATGGATTTCCAAAGATCCTTCTAGGACGAACCGATTCTGTGGGATGAAGGCAAACGAGAAGCTTTTGTCATCTCGTCTATAGATTCATAATATGTTTTTATCTTTTTCTTGGGCATACATTACAGCATAGAACACAGAGTCTTGCTCTTAACAGACTTAGTTTTGTCTTTGGCTCCTACTTATTTATCCTTTATTTCACCAGCTAAAAACCTCACTGAGATTAAAAATCTCTTTTTTCGAGAGAAATCTGGCCAATATGGCAGCAGAAACACTGTGGATACACCAACACGCCACGAAATGTCCGCAGACGAGACACACTCCCGACTAAAAACGCAAAGTACATGTTGAATGAATTGTCACGGTTTCGGTCATTTTAAGGAGTTCTTATCACTCTGATCTACATTCCATCTGATTCCTGTTTCTGATCAGATGATTTTATTTAGTTACTTGATGCTATAAAAAGTCAGGGCTGTGTATGCTGTATGCAGGTGTATGGACAGGACTTGGATGGCACAACTCCGCCGCCGAATCGCCTCTATGCAGACTCCACTTCAAAAGGCATCACCAGCATAAAATTGCCGAGGCTCCTCGTCTATCTTCATTATACAGTCTGTGCTTTGTTTTAACACGAACGGCAAGGTAGAAACACCTTTAAATCCAGGACATATGATGTTTGAAATTATTCCTTCAACAACAAACACTTCCTGTGTTTCATTTAGATTGTCTGAAAAACGGCTGATGTTGCTCTGCGCATCACTTGTTCCAGCCCTCGAGGTAAAGACAACAGCCATATGCATCTGCTGCAAATGGGTGATAACCGTTAAAGTTCACTTTTGTTTGGGCGTCCCAAATAGGGATCAGGTTTAGCTGAGTTAGATGTTTCTTCGGTTTCACGCTTTGTTTTTTTGTATTCGTGTCTGCTGTCTGTACAGTGTTCCGCTTCAAGCTTATTGAATCTTAAACTGCATATACTGTATATAGGTCAGAGTTTGGGCCAAAACTCAACCATGATTACAGAAGGAAAAATCCCCTCCTTACTGATACCATCACAAACAGTGAAGGACATTTAAAAAAGATACCATCTGTTGTTTCTGAACTTACTTTCCCTCTGCCGGAGCAGCAATACAATTCTTAAACTACCCATAAATGGGTTAATATTAAGATGAACCAGAAGATAACACTCAGTATGCAAACATCCTGATATTTCAAACAAAATGTGGAACAACATACAGACAGCCATTACAGCTCGAATACATGCACAACAGGCTGTGCAGGGCCAAAGGGTTTTTGAAAACAGAGGCATGTGCTTACTGAAGGTACACACACTGGCAGCATTCGATTATCTATTCAAAAAGCTGTTCAGATGCTCTGGGAGGAAGTGATAGTTGCCCCACATCCAGCTGGGTTTGTTGTTTCAGCGATCTCAAAATCCATCTTCAGCCAACTCATGTGATTTATTGTTCCAGGAATAATGTAGGGAGTAAAAAAACAAGATTATTTTAACCAGAAGACAGGAGATAAAGTTTGACAGCGTCCTCAATTTCCACAAAATCCTTTAATTCTGCCTTTTTTTTTTTTTTTTAACTCAATTATCTGAACATCTGGTCACACAAAAAAAAGTGAGGAGTTTTACCTCTGGGTCATGAAAGAACCAAAGATTATATTTATTTAAGTTCTATTCTTAGTGTGTAAAGTCAGATGGAAAATATCCAGGTCTTTGAAAGCCACTAGCCGACTGGAAACATTTTCAGCGAAAGCATTCTGGCAATATGGACCCGAATCCCACATCCCCCATCCCCCAGAATTCATACATATCATTGCTCCACTTGGCTTCCCAGCTCTTAATATGATTTAGGGACAACGGACGAAACATGAGATCACTTGTTTCTCCACTTGAGTAAATAGTACGGGTGTTGTTTTAGGAAGGTAGTTTTTACTATTCAGCTACCTGATGTGTGCATGTGTGACAAAGGGGGACTCTGAGCAATTCGGGAAAAATATGTTTGTTGCTGCACTTTAAATTCGAAACATATGGTTTGCGAGGAGGCTGTGAAGCGTCACAGACAGTCCGCAGTGGCCCAGAAGGACGTTAAAAGTATAGCTTATTTTTATGTGAGAAGGGAATGATCGTTTTTGACAAGCTGCTGGACACAATTTCACTTTTAAGCCCTTGACCTCGCAGTTATTATCGCTCACATTTTGGCTCTCGAGGCAAAGGAAGCTAAGTATCAGCGTGACAATGATTATCCCAGATATACCACCCATACATTTATGGTAAGAAAAGAAAACCTTCTTGTTAAAATTAATGAGAAACATATCAGAGATCTATGGCCATTTGGCAAAGCTGGCTGTAGGCTCATTGCAACAGCAATTCTAATCTACTCACGATGACAATGCTAAACCTGCATTCATACATGTTTTTGGCCAGAAAACAGATACGAACACAACTCTTATATATTATCATCATCCAAATTATACATGCCAACAGTGAATATTTACCGTTCTTCTATTGTATCTTTGTTTTAGTCTCAACAGAGAAGAAAATATGCAGCTATTTTACAGCTAAATGCTCTACCGTTTTCACCAGCTAGATGCTAAACATGTCTATGTTGCTAGTGCTGGGTAGAGTTCCCTTCGTTTTGAGAACTTTGTGAGGAATAAAGAGACTGTTGTTACAGCTGTTAAAGCTGCTGCCTTATCTGCTGTCTTATCGTGATGTATGGCACAATAAGAGCGTTCTCTCATGATGCAATACAAAGCCAAAACAACGAGGTAAAAGATAATAAACTGCATAATTCTGTGACACCCTGCGTCTGTCACTATGAGCAATGTCTATCACACTCAATTATTGTTTACAGCTGCTTTAAAATGCCAAAAAATTAGAAATTGCAAGGCAATATATCCCAAAAAAAATTGACGAGATATAGATAATTTAAGTTCAAATGAAGTCCAGAGAGGCGCTGGTCCGCAGACAGATCGACACGGAGCCAATAAAAATACATTTTCTCCATCTTTTTAAAGAAAAGTCTGCAGAACCACATCATGGATGCGTAATATACACCATGACCACAGGGGCACGTTTTTGAACCAGGATGTCCAACTTTAAATAGTGTTCCAGAACAATATTACCATGCAGTAACACCTGAACCAACTGCACCGAGGTTATTATTGCACTGAACATGTGGCAGTGCTCTTCTGATGATGATAGACATTTTTAAAGAGTGATTTATTTCTCTTTGTGTTTTGTTTTCATTTGTTAAGCTTGGCCTTCTACCTGTGGTGCGGTCTGGGCTGTGCCATCTAAGCCTGTTCAGTACGCTTTAAACAGCTGAATGGATTTACTATTACAACCATCCAACCAGAAAATTTCCTTCTATTAAAGAATATTTTCCTCTTGAATTCAGGCTATACATCTAATAAAATCTACACACTGGCATGGCAGAATTCTCTTCTTTGATCCCTACGTTTAATCTGGACAAGGTAATGTCTGCGGTCCGTCAGTGTGTTAACTGTGGCTCTGGAATGCATCGGGTTCTGTTTTTTCTGTGTGTTCTGGGGAAGTGTGTTTGAAATTATTAGGAATGACGTGGGTTTGAACAGAGGTCTTGGGCCAAAACAAATTAATCCTACGTGTCCATCTGTCTGTATTTATATTCATAGTTTATACGCACCAGCTCGGTCAATCTGTAGATGTAGACTTTTCCCTTCTCCAAGCCTCCACTGAAGAACATGGGCGCTGCAACCAAAAGGTTGTCAGTTATGCCGTCTCCATCAATGTCCACAGGTGCAATCTCACTGCCATAGTAGGAGCCAATCTGGAAGAAACATATATGCATGATACTAAGCAATACAATCATATCATTTCGAATGCTTCAAGAACAACTAGTCATTAAGAAGCCCAATTCCAAAAACGTTGGGACATTTTGAAAAATGTTAATGAAAACAATATACAGAGATGTAAATCCTTTTCAACCTATATTTAATTGAATTTGGTACAAAGACGAGATATTTAATGTGCAAACTGATTAACTTGATTGTTTTTCGGAAAATATACATAACATGTTCTAAAAACATTGGGACAGGAGCATGTTTACCACTTTGTGACATCAGCTTTTCTTCTGACAAACTCAGTCAGTGTCGGTGAACGGGGGCCCGTTTCACAAGGGAGGTTCAACAAACTCTGAGTTTAACTCTGAAGCCTGAGTTTACATAGCCTGAGTTTTGGAACTCTGAGTTTTCAGTTTCTTCACAGCTTATTTGAGTTAGTTTAATCAACTCAGGGTATGTTAACTTCGAGTTAAGCATGTGCGCCAAGACTATTAATGGCCCACATTAATGGAGCACCGATACCAAGATTCACCATGGCAACAGCCAACAAAAAGAGATCCGCTCACTTTGCCCTGCTGGAGCAGGAGATTCTAATGCGCTCATACGACGAATTTGAGCATATCTTTAGGAAAAAAAATAACACCACTGCAGCAGCAAAGGAGAGAGAGTTGGCATGGGAGAAGATTGCTGATCGAGTTACTGCGTAAGTTTAAACGTATTTTTTTTTTTCATTTAACATTTGATTTGCCAACAGCTGCTATACCTGCTTCTGGATCACTACACTTCACATATCCCTGGATTTATAGATTCCACATGCTCTTGGACTCAGTGACTACATCAGCAACACTCAGATCTTGATACATGGACTATAACTACACCTGGACCAATTGACTACATTGCGGTAGGAGCTGGTGTTGTGGTCCTGCCTGACGCCTACTGCTCAAATTAGGACAGGAGATCCTGTGACTTGGATCCTAGGCTGGATTGCCCAACCTAGCCAATGTACTACAATGACTTCTGAACAAAAATACTATACCCATATTTTATCTGGATTTATAGACTCATTTTAACTCAAACATTGCTAGTAAACTGTTATCATGTTGTTGTGTTCTGTACAAGTGACATCTATTGCACGTCTGTCCGTCCTAGGAAGAAGGACCCTCCTCCGTGGTTTTTCCTGAGGTTTCTTGTTTTCCCTTTTTTTTAAGTTTTTCCTCACCCGGTTCGAGGGTCTAAGGGCAGAGGGTGTCAAATCTGTACAGTTTGTTAAAGCCCAGTGAGAAAATGTGTAAATTGTTATTTTTGGCTATACAAATAAAATTTGATTTGATTTGATTTGATACACTTAGGTAAAACCAGTGTGGAATTGTATCCAACGTAAAATTCCTTTACATTTAGGTGCAACCTCACAGGGGAAGAGCTAGTCTGGGACACAGATTAAGATGAAATATAAAAACATAATTCAAACAGGTAAGCCAAGGGATCACATTAATCAAATTAAATATCATTTAGTGGCTACTTTAATGTGCAATTCTTTCACACACATTTTTCCCATTGCCTACCCTGTTTACTTGATTTACTTAATTTAGTTCCTGTTATAAAATGTATTAAGCCTACTTAAATTAACATTTCATTTTTACAGAGCCAACGGAAAGAACTGGAAATTGAAATAAGTATTATAAAAATATTAACTGTTGCTTTATATTTGTAGGAAATGAAGAAGACCGCATAGAACGAAAATAAACCATCTTTATTGTGCTTTGGATGTTATTGTGGTTGTGGCTTTTAGTGACTGAAATTGTTTTTGCTTATAAAGTCCCTCAGTGCTCTGCCGTCGTCGGAGTTTGCTGGGTCGATGGGGTCTTCGTCGGAGTCTTCTCTTTGTAGGGCAGGGTGTTGCTCTCCTCTAAAAATTGCAATATTATGGAGAGCAACACATGCGACAATAATGTCACAGGCCCTCTCAAGGGTGACTCTGAGGTGACGCAAGCACTGAAAACGGGCTCTCGGCAGGCCTATTCCACACAGAATCTCGTCCTGCTGTGGGCCGTATTAGAGTGCTGTTGGGGGTCTGGCTGAGGGTCAGGGTAAGGGGTCAGCAGATGTCTGTGACAAGGGTACCCTCTGTCACCCAGCAGAAGGCCATCAAACTCCCCTGTAAAAAAGTAGCGTTAGTTTATATAGTACTTTAGACAAGTTAGTTATTATACAAAGTTGCAGGCTACTTAATAGGCTGAATAAGGTTAAATAAAATTACACTCACCATGCGCCAACTTGTTGCTCAGGGTTGACTTGTGAAAGATTCTTGAGTCACGAACCGAATGACTCGGGCCACTTGGCCTCCAAGTTGGTTATAATATGTAGTGCATTGCAAATAATCAGAACAGCGCAGATAATATGGTATGTTATTGGCAGTATTTTGATGTAGTGTTTTTAGACAGTATATGTGTCAGTTTACCTGCAGATAAATATGATGAATGGACTTCCTGTTAACATAGTCGGCTTCATTAACCTCAGGAGCAGTGATGGGAATGTGTATTCCATCAATGCAGCCGATTACACTTAGAAATCCTTAAAGTAATTCATAAAATCACTTATCTCAGTTGGATGTCACTGAACCATTGTATTAATAATTTAATTCATAATCAATGATTTGAAAGCACCTCTACATAATTTATTTGCAATCCTGTGGTTTGTGGGCATGCAAGACAACATAAATTTGTCTCCTCACTGCTCACAGTGGCCTTTCTAATGTAATCCACATCACTGATGCTTTACAAAAAATTACCATCGGCAAAAACACATAAGGTAACACACAGAGTCTGCTCGGGTGTGAGCACACTTCCATGGCAGGTTACATATCCTATGTCAGGACTGATGAGATTATGGAGATATTGTATCAACTGAGAAGAAAAACGGTATCTTTCCATTAAAAAGTCATCTGGAAATAACAATATATCCACTCGTCTCAGAATCCTTTTCCTACAAATATTTAACTCCCTGCAAAGTCACGCAGCCTCCCTATCAACAGGATTCTCCAAAAAAGGACACTGCATGTTCAACGCAATCAGATTTTCACTCCGACGAAAGTTAATAATACGCTACAAGGAGCGTTTCTGACTCTGTACGAGGACGGACACACAGGGAAATTCGAGATTTGTTTAATTAAACCTGCTCCCGACCAGGTTAACTTCACAGACTCTGTTACCCGAGCAACTGACTCTGAATTTACGTTACCTCTCTTTGTGAAACGGGCTGGAGTTACTCCTCTTTCTTGGGTTTGACACACCTCCCTTCCTGAAACTGAAAACTTAGAGTTGCCTTCATTTCAGGGTTAACAAACTCAGGGTTTTCTCTAAACCTGCTTTGTGAAACGGGCCCCTGAAGACACTAATTGGACACATATTGAAAGTGGAATTGTTTCTCATTCTTGCTTGATGTACATCTCAAGTTGCTTAACATTCTGGAGTTTCAGTTGTCCTATTTTGCGCTTCATAATGCGCCATACATATTCAGTGGCTGACAGGTCTGGACTGCATGCAGGCCAATCTAGTACCTGCACTCTTTTACTGAGAAGCCATGCTGTTGTAGCTTTTGCAGAGTGTGACTTAGCTTGCTGAAATAAGCAGGGGCGTCCCTGAAAAAGATGTCGTCTGGATGGGAGTATATCTTGCTCCAAAACCCGCATGTACCACTCAGTAGTAATGGTGTCTTCACAGATTTGGAAGTTACCCATGATGCCTCAACTGAGGCAGTGACATCCAACTGAGGACTCAACAGTCATTATTTCAAAAATAATCTGAAATGTGGACTAGTCACACCACAGCACACTTTTCCAATTTCAGTCGGTCTACCTCAGAGAAGTGTGCGGAGCTTCTGGATGTGGCTTTGGCTTTGCATCTTAACCTACATTTGTAGATGCAGCGACATTCTGAGTTGGTTTTCTGAAGTGTTCCCGTTCCCATGTTGTAATATCCATCACAGAATGAATCATAATGCTGTGTTTTCGGATCTGAGGGTCACGGGTATTAAATGTCGGTTTTCGGCCTTGCCCTTTAATTGCAGAGGTTTCTTCAGATTCTCTGAATCTTTTGATGATATTGTGGAGTGTAGATGGTGAAATCTCTAAAACTGTCACACTATTTGCCCACGCAGTCTCCTCAAATAAGAAGAACCTTGCACCATTGTTGCTTGTGAACGACGGATTCTTTCATGAGTGTTCCTTTTATATCTAATCATGGTACTATCACCTGTTACAAGTTAACATACTTACTTGTGGGATGTTGCAGCTGTTTGTTGAGCATTTCACTACTTTCTCCCCGTGTCGCAACTTTTTTTGGAAGAGGTTGCAGGAATCAAATTCAGAATTTTTGTATATTTCCGAAAAAAACAGTGAAATTCATTAATTTAACATTAAATATCTTGTCTTTGTACTGAATTACATGAATATAGGTTGAAAAGGATTTGGAAATCACAGTACTTATGTTTTTATTCACATCTTACACAACGTCCCAACATTTTTTAGAAATGGGTTTGTAGAGTAGATAATATACCCTGACATTTTGGCTTTCTTCTCCACTGTTTGTTGAGCCACATATTGTTTGGGTTCACTGATTTGCTAGTGATCTGGAATGCCTTATGAACTTTATTATAAGCAAATGGAATCCTGTTCTGTTTCAAAGAAATTCGTCGGAGTCCTTTTTTTAAATGCTCACACTGTTTTAAACTCCCCGGAGAGAGACAAGATCAGTCACTTGTGGATGGAATTTCAATTTTCATTTCAAGATTAGAAACATCTGCCTGTAAAAGGCTCTTTTCTCAAGCAATGTTAGATCAAGAAAGCTTTCTGCGAAAAATTATAAAAAAAACATCTGCTGTTCTGGATGAGCCTGTTGCTGACAAGTTACAAAGTCAACTGCCGCAGGATCATGCCAGGCCTGCAG
This sequence comes from Mola mola, assembly GCA_001698575.1. Lineage (NCBI taxonomy): Eukaryota > Metazoa > Chordata > Actinopteri > Tetraodontiformes > Molidae > Mola > Mola mola. Next base: position 15,981,705 of record KV751315.1, on the reverse strand, counting down.
CCTGTGAAGAGTTCCTGGTTATCAATGTAGTTGCCATTAACACTCAGCACCACAAATCTCCTTAAAATAATCACTCTACAATTTAATAACAGTAAGATTACACTTTCACAGCCAATGAATATGTCCTCATGTCACCTTAATGTTGAAGGAAAAATCTGCTTGAGCAACTTTAGCAGAAAAGTGGGCATATGTGTAGAAAACCCAGAGTCATCAACTCTAAAGAATCCAGGCACATGTGGCAAGACATTCGGTCCATTACAAACTACAGTACCTCGCCACTCCCGAGCGATGACACAACACATCCTCAACACATTAAATATATCTACTTCAGCTGGTTTGAGGAAGACACCACTAATGAAAGCTCTGTCTTGACCCATATCAAGTCTGGAGAAGCCTACAGAGGGTCAGCCCATGGAAAGCTGCAGGTACTTACAATATACTATGGTGTGTAATCAGGGAATGTGCATATCAACTAATGTACATCCTCATGGAAGTCTATAACACCTTCCTGAGCCATGCCATCGAATACACCTGCTTTAAGGCCACCACCATCATACCACTGCCAAAGAAGTCACCAACTGCAACTGCCCATGACTACCGTCCTATAGCACTCACTCCCATCAAGAATGGCTGGTCAAGGACATCATATCATCCAGACTCCACGCAACACTCAACCAGCTCCAGTTTGCACAGCTCCCTAATCATCCCACTGGTGATGCCATGCCGGCAGCACTTCAACTGAATGGGGCACATCTTCAGAATAAGATCAGCCGCTCTTCGCTGACTTCCCCTGGCACTTGATTAGGAAACAACGGTCCATCTATGTGTTGAATTACAGTATAATTCTATTCATTCGTTTTACTTGTTGTATTCTATTCTGTTCATAGCTACAGGCCTGAGACTCTACAAGGGCTTGGTTTCAAAAAGAAAGACACAGCATTTTAGCCGAAAAGTCAACTTGATGGTGCCGAACAAGTAATACCAAAAAATAAACAAAATATGTGATGTTCTCAGTGGCTGGCGGTGCAGCAACCCCCTCCTTGACTTTGAGTGTTCATAGTTGGTTCATGTATAAAAACACTTGGTCAGGTTTACGCACCAGAAAATACAGCATTATGTTTACACAACAAAAGTTGGTAATGTTAAGGAAAGCACCATGGTTTGGGTAAAAAAAAAAAAAAAAGACCTTTTCACATGTAACAATTATAAGACTACTCCTGGCTAACATCTCCCATGTGCCACGTAATCAGCTTCAAGCAACACACTAACTACACAAGCCCGTTCATAATTTTCTACAATAACAGTTTGAGATGAAAATACAGACCTTTCAGCCACATTAGAACCATTAACAAGTGAAGAGAATAAAAATGATGATCTTGTAACAATCCAGTGGTCTGCTGGAAACTTTGGATTTTGGATTTTTGAGAGGCAGGGGGGAAATAAATTCAAAGGGCACCCTTGCATTTTTTTTTTCCACTTGAAGGGCATCCACGAGTTTTACTGCACTTTTTTTTTCTCCAGATCATAAGGTGGGCTATTGCCCACCAATGCATTAGCCCAATAAGCAGACATCCTCCTCACTCACTTTCAGAAATGGACAGAAGGAACATGAGAAAGAGTCCACGTTTAAGCCCTGGCCTCCAAACACTTCCAGATCGCAATCCAATCGAGCATTCATGGGATGCAGAACCATGGACAGAACAAAGGACCCCCCTGCCAATCCCAAGAGCCAAAGGACTCACTGCCCGTGTCAGGTGCCAAGTACTACTGGAAACCCTCAACATACCCCAATCTGGACTAATAAAATATTTGGCAGGTGGTTTAAATGTGACTAACCAGTGTATGAGCTTACTACATAATAATATAAAGGGCTACACAACAGAGTTTTCAGGACTTCTTCATCAGTGGCAGTGCACTCAGTGTTTTCTACGCGGTTAAGTATGCATGTTACAGTACCTGCTGGCCTTTGAGGGAGTGCAGGATGGTGAGATCGCCCGAGTTCTTCAGGGTGAAGATGATGACTTTGCCTGTGTGGTTAAATCGAGGAGCTCCAGCTACAAGAAGACGACCGTTTTTGGCTGACACCACAGACGTCACAGTATAACCTAGTAATGTAAAACACACACACATTAATTCAACGACAACTTATGGAGAGCAGAATCAGATATTAAACTAAACATCAAACCCATGCAGGTTACTATATATGATCTTAACTATGAATTAATAATTATCGACTTACACTCTACATCTTCTTTTCACTATGGATCTATAAAATAAGCAAACGGATCACTTGATAGTTATGTTTAAATCCACTGGCACTACATTTTGTTCCACCATTTCAGTGTTGCAAGAGCAACTAGGCCTCTCCTTTAGGTTAAATTTCATAGTAGTCATCTCCAAGACTTAAGGAAAATCTGAATATGTTGCCATTCGGCCGCAACTCAGTGAGCTGGACGTCGTAGTTTCTCAGTTTTTTTTCGGATTTTTTATTCTATGTCTTGTATTTCGCCTTTTATAAAAATATAAATTTCACATACTTCTTCTATATTTTTTCCACCTCCTCTCTCGTCTTCGTATCCGCCCCCACCCCAAACTTTAAATCTCTATCTGTCTGTCAAAACACATCACATTACTACTGAGCCTAGAATGGCTTCTGCTGGCTGCCTACTGGATAAGACAAACCACTGATGGCAAAAGCAGAGTTATGTGGTGGGCTTGGATATGACTGGAAGCACTGGTGCAGTGGGTACATTTTATATTGACGGGTTGCAGACTGGATAGTTGGTGTTAAACCACAGCTATCCTAGGAGGACAAGAGGGTGTACAGAGAGACTGCTGGCCAGGGCAGTAAATGCTATGAATGTTGCTCAAGCGTTGCCTTGGTTATTAAAGTCAATATTTTTTTTTTTTTTTTTTTGGCCTTTATTATTACATCCATCACAATCCAGTCTTGATTCTTAGATTTATACATTTCTGTTCATAATCTAACATATCTATCTTACTTACCTAAGTATGCACCATGGTTTTTGAGCTCTTCGGGGAACTCTTGGGTGTAGGAAGACTTTGGGGGAACCACTTTCCCTTGTCGTGTTTCCTTCAGTACTCCTCCGTTCCAGTCATAGGCCCCAACAGCACCCACCAGTATCCCATCCTGTATGTGAGGTGCAGTAAAGTTAATTCTCGTACTTTAAACAGCAAGTAATAGAGAGCGATCTGGCTTTACTGCCTGTGAATGCGGGATGAAAATTACTGTATGATGATGCCCTCATGGAATGTAACAAAATTGGGAACCACCATTTTGGATTAGTGTCTGTGTGTTTGGGTCACCTTAGTTACAGAAAGATGCTAATGTGAATTGTAGTGAAACATAATCTTAGTAACAGTGATGAACTCAAAAGCCACATGAGGTTCTCCCTGCATTTAGTGGCTGTCTTTTATGCAGAAAATGTAATAAAAAATATCCCTGTTCACTTTCATGCAGGGGTTGCCACGAGAAGAGCATGTTGATGTGTGTCGATGTCATCTCAAGGTGAATGAATGAAGTGAATTCTCCTGGCTTATACCTCACAGAGGTTAGCTTCCAGTTGTGCTGCTCAAAAATCAATCCCACTGATCAAACATAATCATCCACCAATACAAGGTTTATTTCCTGGACTCCCGTGCATTCACTGAATTAAATTTTCAAAAAACATTCAAAACCACATTTCCTTTCACAATAAGTACACAATTTTGTTTTTCGTGTGCTTAACTTTGTGAATCATTTTCCCCTTCCAGAGAAACTGTTAATCTTTTCCAAATGCACACTTTTGGCACATATTATACAAGGTCATGATCCAGGGCCCATTTTGTTGTTTAATCTATTGGCTTGGTCTATTATTTCATGTTTTGATTCATTTATTTCATAACCACAACAAAACTTCCACTGAAACTAAGAGGGATCACACGCTTTATTTCCTTGCTCAAGTAGGAGTATATTAATACACAGTAGCACAGGTTTCCATGCTGCATTGAAGAACTTTTCTCTTCAAGGCAAATTCATGGCAGATTAACAGCTACTTCATCAAAAGTCATCATTATAGAACTTTTTGGCACAAGCACAAATCAAAGCATCGCTGCTAAATATCGATAAGTGTATGTTTTGAACGTATTGACCAAAAAAGGAAACAAACCAGAAAGTGCCACAAGCTGCAGACAAATGGGGGGGCAACATACTCTGACTGTAATTATGGGGTCACTCCGTGTAATAAGCCAACAACGTATTTTCCAGTGTTTAAGCAAATGCTAGAAAGCTCGCAATTCCTTCCTGAATGGTGGAATTGTGTGCTCACCACGCTAGTACTATGTCACTCTCTGACAGGGGAGCTGTGCCAGTGTTGTGGTTTAGTCTGTTTTTGTCAAAATGGTCTCCATGGTGAGTGAATAAAACCCCACAAAACAGTTCGAGTTCAAACTTTAGAAACCACTGTCCTATTTCTACTGCAGATGAGTTTACAGGCATGTGCCTGGCTTTCCTTGCGAGTATAAATCTTAAATGTACTGGACGAGGCCAGTTGTTGTTTTATTCAAACATACAAACTTGTACAGAGGACAAAATCACCAGCACAATAAAGAAGAATCTACAATCTGCATGATAGGAATAGGTGTTGCAAGCAAGCTGTAAGATGTACAATTTCCCAAAAACAGAGCTTTGAGATTATGTACCACCAGCCGTGTTTAAAAAACACTAACCATACAAAAAACAGATGGAGAAATGGCTGTGTATGCAGATATTTGAAACAACTGTATGGTATTTGACATAAGCAGTCCTTGTAGTTGGCATATAGCACATTAAGCAAAACCATCTGGGCTTTTAAGACTGTTTTTCTGCTTTAAAGCCTCGACATTCTTTCCAATAATGGATCCTACTTCCAGCGCCCAGGTTGGTGTTGTTGGGCATCTCTGGAATCTGCCTTGAGGACAGATTTCCACTGATTTCTGCCATCCTGCTGCAAATTCTGCTATATATTCATTTTTTTTATGAATGGGATATTTATTCCACCCAGATAAATCAGACCATGACGCCAAAAGGAAAAAATAGCAAAGCAGTTGCATCAGCAAATATCTGAAAATAGAGAGAAAAAGCAAGGAATGAAAATCAACTATGTCAGTATAAATGTCAGGTAAAGGAGAGAAGCTTATCTAGCTCTTCCAGTTGTGTTTCTATAAAAGCCAGTCAACTTGCAACTCTCAGCTAACAGGTACAATCAAAAATCTCTGCGTACAAAGGAAAAACAAACCATTCTGCAGCAGAACCATTTCAACCCCACCTCAGCTTCTCCCTAATATGTCTCCATAGGGAACAAGTGGTGTCTTATTATCCATCAGTGCATGATTGAAGTGGAAAAAGGCCTGTCTCTTCTGTCAGGGGCTCCTAAATCAGGATGACCTAAACCTCTGGGGCCACACAGCAGGCACCTCAGGGGGCAACGGAAAGTGATAAATGGCACGTTGTGGAAAGGAGTTATGATGTGCCAGAAATTGAGACAATGTGTGTTGTTGTGCATGTTGACAGATGATTTGAGTTGAGTTGGTCGAAGAACTCTGAAGACTCACCTCAAGGTTGTGTGACGAAAATCCAGCCTGAGACATCTGGAGGCCAAACGCTGTCCCATTCTTACTGGTTCCTGTGTAAACATGTCAGTAACAGTTTTGAAGTCATGCATCAGGAACGACATTGAAGCGGCCAAGCAAAATGAAAATTTGTGTGAGAAGAGTCATGGCGATGGGGTCTCAATGTGGACATTTCACATATAAGAGATGTTAAGAGCTACTCTCCAAAACTCATCTGTAGATTTATTCACTTTTCAGCACAAAACCCAAATTAATCACTTTGCAGTGATAGAAATACAAGATAAGCAGCAAATTCTCACATTTAAAAAAATGCTGTTGGACATTTTGATATAAAAAATATGTAATATATTATTACAATTGCTGTATTGTATATTTTAAAATAATTAATTACCTAATAACAGGTTAGTGGCCATCATTAATTTTCGATTTATCTAGGTTTATAAGATTTTCATTCAAAAGTGACAATATGTACTTTTGTTTGGATGTAGCAATGATTGTAGTTGTTGAAGAGAGACGCAATTTCAACTGCCGAATGCATTTGTGCGCTGCTTTGCTATGTGCCAAATGAATGCAATGTGGTTCAAGTGAATTTTGAAAACCTTCCAAACTGAAGATGCGTTCTCCAAGTGCATCCACAATATCCTTCAGCGCAGCCTCATCTGTCACATTAAAGAAGTGTTTGTCATCTGGGTCACTGGCAATGTACTTGATTTCACTGAGGAAAGCCTCAGGGTTGATTCCTCGGCGGTTGTAGTAGCCAAGGACCTGTGAGGATGCAACCAAACAATGTATCAATGTGTGCATTTAGTACAGTATTTGAATGACAACCACTTAAAACAGGATAATATTTGAGATCTTTCAAACAGCGAAGCAGGAAACAGGCTGAATTACAAGCCACAGAGACTCAAATGGGGACTTCAAACTGCAATTCTCTCCACTCTCTTGCACAGATGTACTAAACCACATGCTTTGTTTCAGTGGGAGAAGGAAGGATGTTGGGGTTACAGTTGAAGATGTCATTGCAGGCCGCTTGAAAGGGGTGTTGGGGACACTTTGGCCGTACTCCAAAGGCAGCCCGGCACAGTTGAACAGGTAATGGAAACGCAAATCACTGAGACCTGGCTTGACCCAGCATGGCCAAAAATTCCCAATGGAAAAGCCTAATTTCCCAGTGTGTCCAAGGATTTAGCTTTTCTACACCAATGTCAGGTCTGATCCAAGTGGCTTTCGACCAAATGAGTTTTTACTCAGGCGTCCATGCCCAGTTAAGTCTCTGAGTGGAATGAAATGTGGCATTAACTGTACCAGACGTTTTCTGCTATGTGGTTTTGGAGAGCATTTACACATTAAACTTTTCTTTCACTGAGTTAACATTTAGCTCTTTCTGAGGGTTCAGGGTATTTGTGGCTACCTTCTTAGCTCATTTTTTGAGAGCCTTGCTTTAACTCAACTACATGAGGTCAACTCTCTAACGCTGGTGGTGAATTAATAATACGCTGGAAATTTTTTAGCAGTAGGAAAACCCAGTAAATATAAATGACAACTCTAGAAGACTCACAGCAATCGCATAACGGGTGATGCCATCCCTCTCGCTGTCCTCAATGGCTTGCTGGAGATCTGGACTGTCATGTGACTCTCCATCAGTTATCACTATCATCACCTTCTTGGCTCCACGTCGACCTCCTTGTTTGAAAGCTTCGGAGCTGAGAGAACACATTTGATATGTTCAGTAAAGTAAGTCACAGAATGGACAATCACCGAATTAGTGTCGCTCATTTGTACGCGTAGGGAGACCGTACCGTGCTACGTTGATGCCGAGAGCTGTGTTGGTCTCCTCTCCACCCCGTTGGTTGATGCTGCGAGCCTTTTTCACCACTGCCTCAACAGATTTGTAGCTGCTGAGTTTGAATTCATGGACCACCTTCTCACCATACTGAACAACGCCGACCTATCCAAGAAAACACCACGGCAATTTATCCTAATTAATAAAAGCTCTCTATTTTTGCAGTTATGGTCAGAGATAGTACTGAATTCTCTTGAAATGGCAGCCCACAAAACTAAGTACGTATGGTCAGTATTTATTATTTAAAAGAAAAAAAGGAAAATCTAGAACACACCTGTATTTGACCTGGTCCAATGTAGAACTTCTGAAGAATGTTGATGAGAAAAGCCTGAACTTCGTACCAGGGATAGATGGAGTTTGAGCCGTCAAGAACAATCACTATGTCCATGAATGTCTCGCATCCTGTAAAAAATGTAAAGATGAGACTGAATCAAAAGAGCAGCAATGGAGAAAACAGATTCTTCTAATTGAGGAAATGACCCCCCTGCTCTGACCAGGGATTGTCCATGATGGTTATCAAAGCTGAAAGAAACTTCAAAGCTCACTTTGAAAAGCAGGGGCAATTGTCCTGGAAAACTTAAAGTTTGCGTTGACTTTGGAGCATATGCCTGTGCTGTAGTAAGAGCTGCCGCACTCATAGGACCACAGCGGCCCACAGGCCTGAAACACAAAAGGAAGCACTCATACAAGCAACGTCATTGAATTCAGCATATTACAGGAAGTTTGGTTAAAGTTCAGAAGGATGATTTGCAGGACAACACCCATGTAATCAAAAAATCATTTCCATTTTTCCATTTAGCCGAATGCTATTTAATGTGTTCTCCCTCAAAATTTCTGCTTCTGCGTACCAATGCTCTATGTTGTATCTCAAAAAGATTAAATTAATGAATGTTAAATTCGTTCTTACCACAAAGCTGTTGTCTGCGGGGTTAGATGTAAGCGTCATACCGAGCCTCATCTTGTCCTTTCGCTCTGATACGTTGGTCAGAGATATCCTTCCTTAAGGGAAAAACAGTCGCACTGAGAGGATCTCGAATGCATAAACTCGTATATACATAAATACACAAACTACTCCTTCGGAGACCAAACAGCAGCTCCAACATCTGGGACTTGGGTTTGTTATTGCTGTCCGGGCAGCCAAAGCATCGTCTGCATCCTCAGATGAAAATGTTGACGAGACAAAATGTCATGTGTCTACCTAACCAGCATCACACATGTGAAACCCGTATGAAGAAGAATGCGGCGGGATGTGTGGTATAACACACATGTGGAAATGTACATAAGCCATCAAAAAAAGAGTATAAATGCGGTGGAATGATTGGTATGGTACCCACACATCTGTCTCACACAGGCCACCACCATGTTTATAGAGACATGGAAAAATACATGCAAATACATTATTCCTAATGTTGACTGTGACTCTCACTGTATGTGGTGTATGTTGTGACTCTGGTTAGAAGGATTTCAGAGGGGTTTTATGATACCATACCTAAGTTGAGCTTGGAGCAACCAAAGCCGTTGTTGCGTCTGTTTAGGGAACATTTATAAATATCCCCTGTCTGGTAAGGGCCATTCATTTCATACGGGGCACCCACTAATAACCTGCAGGAAAAAAAAAGAAAAAAATCAAAAACATTGACTGATTCTGTCTGATATGTAATTAATTAAACATGTTTAAACATTAGACTTCATTAACAATCTCGTGGGCAGGTACAAACACCAGTTATGGCTGGTGAGCTCTAGCCTAAAGATAAAGCCACATTTCCAGCTAACTTTCACATGAATAATATTTTTTACTATTGAAATATGCAGTATTATATCTATCTGCCTCTAATTTACTGCAATGTCAACACTTGGCCCGTTTGCGTTTTACTGTGCAGAAACTTGATTGTCCCCCTCCTCAGTCCCTGCTGGCCTGCACTCACACTGCGCTGAGCCAAGCACGCCTGACCACCGATTTGTCATCATGAAGCATCCTTGTTTACACAAAGGGCACATGGGGAATCGCGGTCCCAGCGCAATGGAGAATAACAAAGAGAACATGACTGCAACTTTGCTGGCTTATTTGGTTCAGATACAGCCATCTCACATTCCCGGATTGCTTGTTTGTTTATGCAAGTTGGCAGTTGTTGACAGGAATGTTTGCATCCAACATATGTCATGTCTATTGCGGTTTCCTGTGCTCATGTAGGAGCACACCACTCCCTACCGTGCTGAGGCCAAAAAAGTGTACCATGCTTCCTTGGCACTCACAAACTTTGTGGTTCAAGCATGCTTGGGTATGGTATGGATGTGTAGTGTGAGTGCGCTCCAAGAGTTAATCATGCCATCATCCCTGAGAAGGATTTCTGCACATAGACACATCATAAATGCTGTTGAAGTTGAGTAAACACAATTAAGCATTGTCAACCCAGTGATAACAAGCTTACAAACATACATCATGATCCTTAGCTGATTTATTATTTACTGACCACACTTTACCACAGCTAAGCCAAATGGGAATTTCATCATCAGAAACAACAGATATCGACACACACACACACACACACACACACACACAAGCAATATGTGACTTGCTTTATTAACTGTTTCACATCACTATTGACTTTACAACCCACTACAATCAAATCTGTTTAGCTTCATAATGAGATAGTGAGTGTTTGTTAGTGGGTTGAGTGTTGTTTGTGAGGAGGCAGTGTGTTTTCTGTGTGGGACCAGTGTGGTCACATAAATGTCACAAAGACGTTTTAGATGAGTCGATGTCATAGCAGATATAAAGTTGTCCGGCATGTTTACTTCAGGACAGATGGACGGCAAAAAAAGCCTTTGAGGGCACTAATTTAAATGTATGTGAGAGATAAGAAATCTATGAGTTTTTAAAGAAATCGGGGGGGGGGTCACACTGTTGTATCATTAATGACGTGTCCTTTCATGCTGCGAGCGTAGTTTAGTTTTCATCAAAATAAATAAATATACTAAAGAAGTTCATCAAATTTCTCAAATCAGCAAAAGAATAATCATCTTAACTTAAGTCATCCTTGTAATGCTTTCAGGTTGTAACAGAAGAAGCAGCCATAAAATCAACAATTTTGGTGAATAATGAGCAAACTTTAGCTCCATAAACGTGACCATTTACTAATAAAATAACAGTGTCACTTGTTTCTCCCAGCTTCATATCAAACAATGCTGACATGGCATGGATCATTGATCACAGTTAATCTTAGGAATTAATTTTTGTCTATGACTATAAAAAAAAAAATTGGGACCACTGGGGCATTAATGGTTGAAAATAATTGATTTTGGCATTATATTGTTGAGCAAGAACAATAAATCCGAGGGAAAAAAATTGCATCTCAACGAAAAAAAGTATATTCACTCTTTTTGTTTCAGTATTTTTTTGTGCAGCCTTTTAATGTTGTATTCGTATTTCACAAGAGCTTTTCTCATTGAAGCATTCATGGGGAAGTTGTATTGCTGGAAATGCCTCAACAAACACATTAGGCCTTGTAGGAACTTAAAACATTGTGCAGTTCAAGTGAAAATCACAAGGAAACAGAGGGCAAAGGAGCAACTGGTTCAGTGTTGTTCCAAAGGAGAGACACTCAACACCACTTAATAGCAAAAGCAGACCATAGTCAGCCTTCTGCATGGGTTTCTAGGTCAAAGCCTGACAATTAAGGAAAGACTGATCTTCAACTTAGGAATTTCGGAGTCAGGCTGGCAAACCCCAAAGTTTCAAAACTGCTACAATCTCCAAAAAAAACTCTTAGTAGGACATTTGATAAGGAAGGCATGTTCTTGGAACCTACAATTATGAGAATTTATCGTCTCACAACATGATGTGTGTGATTTCAGTGGATGTCAGGATGTCCGGGGAATTGTGATAATACTGATGTAGCATTTTTCATTTGATATTCATTTCTGAAACGGAACATATTACTTCAGATACAAGAAAAAAGGCCTCATTTCTTCAAATCAGCAAATGCCTCGTCTCTATATGTTCTCCTTCCTTGTACAAGTTCTTATTATGAGCACAGCCTGTAAAACCATTAAGACTCAACCAAAATGATTCAGCTCAAATGTCGAATGTGGATTCTTCTGCTTGCGCTTTAAAATCCTGCACATTACGGCAAAACATAGATATACACTTAAATTATAATGCTGGATTAAGTTTCAGCATTGGTCTTGGAGTACTCTCGAGTATCTCTGTTGTACAAAATTATGCTTAACCTTGGCAGGCTTCTAAAAGGTCATGGGAATTCCATTTTGTATAAAGAAAAGATACAAAAAGTCTAGAACTGTATAAAAATAATGTAAACAATTCCGAAATCTGTGAAGTGTTCAGCTGAAAAGCTAAAGGTCACAACATTTTGGATATTTATATTAATCAAATCCATGTCTCGGTAGAAAATTGTAATCAAATCTTCCTCAGCCTAAAAATGGAAGTGTGCGGTGTAAATAAGTTGTATTGATTAGAAACTGAATCTACCATTCTGGTTATGGAAGTGGTACAATAGAGCTCCAGTGCAGAAGCTGAAACTTGTGGAGGGATTGTTTCAGTCAGTAGTAAACTTTGAGTTTTCTTCTTTGCTGTCATGAGGGTTGCCCTCTTTTTTTGTGATTTTCTTTCAAGGCAAATGAACATGTGTGTATGGTATATTCAGGGTACAGTCAAAGAAAATTAAGCACCAGTTGTGATTTGACATTTACCAGCTGCGACTAAAGAAAAGTCAAACGGTCCATCACATCAAAGAGCGACTCATGATACTCTAACCTTCAGTGTTGCTGTGTGTCAAGCCATCAATTTAAGTCTCACCGAATCTAGAAGACATTTTCACCAGAGTGGCTTGAGCAGTTATCATATTTTAATAGCTTGTGATATCAAGAATATCACTTCAGTTATTGCTTGACAAGTTATCCCTTCACAAGAGCTGAAGCTGCAGCCAAAGTTCAGGTCAGGATACTGCTGCCTTGAAGAAAGGAGGCCATTGTTGCTTATGACTTGGATGCCTGCCTCACGGCCTCCTGAATTTTACCAGAAGTTGTTCAAAAAAATCATGTTCCAAAGCTCATGAATGGGAAAAACACTGAAAGAAATAAGCTAAAATGAATGTGTGGACCTTTTTCTATTGTGGTTGCTAGGGAATACACGATCTTGGGGTTTGAGGAAGTGCCATCCCCAAGTCCAGGCTGCCATGAATGTGGTAAGGCTCCTCATATTTGGAAGGAAGAGATGTATACACTGTAAAACCACATCCCTACCCCCAAACTCCGGTGCTCACCACGTTCTAGCTGTCTGCATTAGCAAGACATGTTTTCTGCTAACATTGCCCCTAAAAATCTAAAGAATTTTATTCAAAAAATAATTTTCCAAAGTGTTTCAGGCATGACTACTTCATTTCTGCATTGTGTCCTCTAGCGCCACCACCAGGTCAAAGTTTTCAGTTAACCTAAAAACTCTACAGGATCTGTACAGCATCTGCCGGTTACTCTTGTTGCTTAAGGATTGAGATGGTGGCCATTAGATGCAATTTAAGATGCTTAAATTAACATTACCTCTCATTTTTCTCTACTGGCCAAAATAGAAGCATTGAACCAATTAAAAAAGGCCTTAAATAAAGTTTATAGTAACAGCTACTTGAATTACCATCAGTGTTGATAAAATTCAAAAAGCAAGTTATTCTGCCCCCGTCGGTCTATAGAAATACAGGCAATGCAGCCTTGTCAGTGGCTAAAAAATGTCTTTGATCGAATCCCAGATAAATCCCAATATCGAAGGCCGAAAGTTAGAGACCCAACAGCAGCTTGTATAATGTTTGGTTACCGAAAAAAGAATAGATCTAAGGACAACATGGTGCATTGTAAGAGGAAACAGAGAAACGCCCTGTGGCTCCAAAACTTGGCGTAACATTACAAACCCGAGGCCACACCTGAAGGCACAAACAAATGATGAGATCCATTTTACAAAAATTTTGGTACAAGTACAGTCAATTGCCCAGAGGACGAACCAAATTCTGATCAAAATGATCTTCTCCCAAATTAAACACCTACAAAGCTAATGTCCCTGTTTTAAGTGTTTCTCAACCCTATAAAGGGTATATAACTTATGGTTTTGGAAAATACTTTTAGCTGAATAATATAGACATAATAATCGCTGGACTGAGAGCATTGTGTTGTGTTGTGTCTAAGCAGATCGATTCCTCTTTTCCGACCCAGCTGAGGAGGTTGAAAAACGCTTCTCTTTGCAGCTTTTCAAGTGCGCTTAATAAGGGGAACATTATTTAAGGTCAGTGGTGGAAAAACTTCACAGACTCCCTGCAGTTCTGTGCGGAGTGCAACTTGTGACTGAGCTGAAGAGTAAAGGTCAGGTCTCCATCGAGGACACCTGGTAAAAGTGTAGAAAAATAAACAGTGGTAATAGAAAGGGGGAGGCTTCTGTTGTGCATGACTCAAGTATGCAGTTCAGTGTATCCCTTCAAGTTTAAAGACCCAAACTCTCTGGGAAATTAGACCTGATATGGCCTCTTCTTAGCTCCCAATAGAGTGTGTGCTCTGGCAGTGTTTAGAGTGCCAGAATACTCAGAAGACATATGAGGAAATGGCACATTCTTGACATGGTAACCTTTCCTCAACTTGGTTGCTCCATCAGGAGTCATGGACAGAAACTGTCAGCAGATCTGTCTCAACTTCTTGACGTGCTTAACGTAAAAAACGTTAAAACAAATAAAAATCGAAATAGTATTTCTTTCTGCTCACTCAAATTTTGCCGTGCTTGGCTTGGAAAAACAATCTTACTGAAAGAAGATGTCTGATGGATTTTCACATCATATTAATATATTTGATTGATGAAACTTCTTGTGAATAACTTTGCCTAGCATACAATAACCAATATTTTCTTGATTTGGTGCTCAAAGAATGCCTTCTGAATGTAGCTCCGTGCCTTACTTCAGGTTTGGGTCTTAAAAAGCTTCGTAAAGAATCGATTTCCAGCTGTGATCCTGTTTCTATGAAATCAGACAGCTATGGAAAGTTTTAATAAAGGATCTCACAGGCAACGTCAGTAGCTTCAACAATCCCAAATGTCTTGATTGATATAAGTTTAGGTGTAACGATCGATTGACATGGATTTTGGTTATGTTCAGAAGGCAAAAACTTCTGTACATAAACGAAAATTTACTCAACACTGTTGAACGCAAAGCAATCAGTTTGCATTGCAATTCATTTAAATGTAATTGACCTAAAGCACTGTTAAGGTGAACAATGACTTGAGGGGGAAGTGGAGTGGCCGAGGAGAGCGGAGACCTTCCATTGCAACTGACAGTATAAGCATCTAACTCATAAGCAGTTCTCTCAATGATAATTCATTGGTGTTGACTCACTGCAATATCAGCACCGCCCACAACATGTTTAAAGCTGCTCGCCCACTGTTCCCCCTCTCCCTGATTCTAATATACTAAAAAAATAAGGCTGGCAGGAGCTCGCAGACGTGCTCAGCGTTCCCAACAGACAATCTCTAGCTTGGGTTGTCCTGAACCAAACCCTTCTACTGACAACTGCATATGTTCTGTAGAGAAACAGAGCACTTTGCTGGTCATACCTTTTACGTGTGCTGTAAATCCACTGACTGCTGTGTGGCCTCTCATACTTGTGGCCTGAGTTTAAGCCTGTAGGTTCCCGAGTTTGATGCGATGTCACTGAGGACCTTGTTGGTCTTGATTATTTTTGATCGGAAACTACCACCAGCCTCCAACTCAAAAGTAGGAGACACAGGTGACAGAAAGTGACAAGTCAAACAGAGAAGACACAGGGAGAGAGAAAATAACAAAGAGGGGCGGAGCAAGACAGTGTGTGTGAGTGTGTGCGTGTCGGTGTGGTGTGCACATAAAACTGTTCCGTAATTAAACACACAGACAAGTCCGGGCGTAAACTCACATTTGTGAATACAGTGACTAAAAGCATTTGACACAAACACACCAAATCAGCAGAAATTCCCACCTTAAGAGCAAACACTTGGTAAGCACATGTTTCGCCACAGAGTTCCTGGTTGGAACGTCAAAGATGCCTTTTCATTTGCTCGAAACAACAGCGGAGCACATTGTGTGCCGATCTGCAGAGATCATCGCCTCATCAACACAATTTATCCTGGAAAAACTCTTAGTTGACACTCTTGAAAATGAGAGACATGTGGACTCATCACTACTCATACCCGTGATAAGAGAGCATAACTGCTCCGGTAATGGAAAACATCTAAATAAGGTACCTACATTCATACAATTATCTTTCCACTATATGTGGCTTGTACTCTAGTTTAACCTTATACAAGGACAACATTCTTTTTATCTCAGATATTTAAGTGCACCATGATAAAATGACTGTGTTCTCTTATATAATATTCAGGACTTCTTTTCGTATATGAGTGCATCAGTCTTGTTGTCTACATACTGTATGTGACAGCATGCTCAAGGACCTCATGAAGTTGCCGTGATTGACAAATCTTTAAAAAACCCTTTTTGTTTTTCAGTTCAGTTTCATGCCATCATTGTCTTCACCAGCAGTTTGGAATCTTGCTTTCGCTATACCAAAGAGCATGACATTGAGACTTACCTCGTCTGTCACAGGCCACATTTTGGACGTTTTTTCTCGATTGGCTGTTCCGACAAGTCATAGCCACTAATGTAACAACCATGAATACTCCCTCAACAACAGTCTGCTGTAAAGTCAATCTGTCCTGAGCAACAATATCTTTGTACATGGAGATGGAAGAAATCAGGTCTTATCAAAACTGACGCCAACATTATTTAAAATCGCTCTAATGAGCCTTTCACACTAGGTGATGCTTGCACATATCCCTCGGTTCCAGTGAAACTCTTTAGTCCAGCTGAGAGTTGTCAGACCTTGCATTGCGACCACACTCCCAAAGACACACACAAATGTACAGACTCAGGTTTGCGCGTGCAGCTGCGTTGACTAAACAGTCTTTTTAGAACTAATCTCTGCTGAATGACTAACAAGTGTCTGCCTCGGAGACGGATGAGTCGTGACTGACGTGGAGAATATGTGAAAGAGTCAGAGTTGTGGGTTACAGAAAGCTGAGCAGGATGGATACTGCAGAGCAATAATTGTCAAACAATGCATTACGGCTTTGTTAAGATCTCTACAAAAACCCAAATATGTTCTTTTTGAAGATTAATTTCAAGGCTAATACTGTGAGTGCGTTTCTAGACAGTGATTCCTTGGCTTAAGTATAAAGGCACATTGATGACAGATGTAATAAAATACAGCAAAGATGCCAAAATTAAAGTCCCATTAGCTACTTCAATAATTTTGCTGTTTGCAATCTGGTCCGCACAGTGAATGTTTCTATCTCAACCTCAGATATTTTCCTCTGTGGAGGCAATGTCTCTGCTGATGTCTATTTCTCAGAAATAAAACTCAGCCATACTGTAAATCTGACAGATCCTCACAATGGCAAAGAAGCTGGATTTTAAAGTGTAATTACGTAGCTGACGAGTGGATCCTGGGGCCAAGTGAGTTAATTTTTAATTTCACGCTCCATCAGTGTGAAACTTTCCCTTCATGTACATAAAGAATACACTTTCGTATGGACTAGGCCCTAAACTAAACCTAAAGGATAAAGTCGGGACATTCTATACATTACAAAAACATTAAAACCAACAGCATCGTGTGCAGTTCCCACTGAAGAATTAATAAACATTTGATGTGCTGTAAAATATTTGCCACAGGATCACTGTATGTCTTAGATCAACTTATTCACTGACTTCATTGCTTGTTTTCAATATAATGAAGGAATATATAGCCAAGGGACATGGTATTGGTCATTGGCCCTGTTTTTACTAGGCTTTTGGAAAACTATAGAGGGCTTGGATGAACATCGGGAACTAAGAGACAACCAGCATCTGTGATTCCATCAGTCAGCAGAATATATTGATGTCACTGCCAAGTGCAATATTCCTTTATGAGCATACAATACTTTCTTTTCAGACATACAGCACTGGCCTCAGTCTGTCCAGGGGTGAAGAAAGACTAATGATTTGCCAAGAGAAACAGTGAAAACAATGAGCATGAGACAATGAATCCAGTATATTTACTGCATGTTCAACAGTGGTCCCATTATCTTTCATCAGATGGACGTAATTCGTACCATTCAGCTCTTTCTTTGAAGGACATCAAGACAAAGTGATTAACATTGAATTAACTATAATCCAATTCTACCACAATGTTTTTTGTTAAAAAACCAAATAACAAAAGCTTATGTTCCATTTAAAGCTTCAGATCAAAGATGATGCAAAAAAAAAAACCTGAGAAAGTACAAAATGGAGACAAAGGCTGTTTACATCTGTAGAAGATTGATTATTCATTATATGTACACCATTGTTATACGGGAGCTTCAATGCCGTTTCACTTTCAAACATTATCTTTAGAGTCATTGTTGTTATAGTGTTTCCTCTTTTTATCACACAAAACAGGGTGCTGGGATACAAAGAATGTTAAGTGCCCCCCCCCCCATGTTGAGTGTTTTGAGTGTAACATGCAACAGTGAGCATTTTGAACCGGCCAGATGGGCAAAACCGGAAAAATCAACCTATCTTCAAAAACACAAAAGCCTAGTGTAAAAGCTTTCATTGACTGCCTACAGGTTTGATAAACTGTGATTAATTGCATGAAAAAATACAGCTGATGATGATAAACAGCACTCATGGGAGGCATTAAAGACAGATCAGGTCACCTGGCATAGCCATCCACAAGAACAGATATGACAAAATGACTCATGTAAATGGTTTCTGAACTAATTAAGCTCCAGGTTTCCCTGTTAGATGGTTTGATAATCACCTGCTAAGTTAGATAGTATAAGACAAGTTGGACAGAACATTAAAATATAAGCAAAAAGTCAATTTTTAATCCTGATCCTGATCAAGTCATTTTGCCGCTATAAATAAGCACAGCAGTCACAATGTAAACAGCCGAAATGTTGACATTATATTAATGGATCAAGCTACTTAGAGGAGACGACAGTCATTATTATCCCAACAGTAAGGGGTCCCTCATCAGAAACTATCAACAGAGGCTGCTGCATATAAACAAAGGACCCACATGACTTATTTACTGGTTAAGCCAGGGCACTGACATCAAAGAGAAAAAATAGACGTAATTAAAATATAGAGTACATAAACAGCTGTAATGACTTCCACACACAGAGAAGCACAACTGGAACCGGTGCCAGTTGGCCTAATAATAGTGTGCACCAGACTCAGTTTGTGCTATGAGATAATGTGATGAATGTGATGCATCGGTCTCAGTTTTCCCAAATTAATGGGAGGAAACTTTGCACACCACAAGATAGGTAGACTAGATCCCTATCTTTACCGGAAAAAACCCCCACGCTGCCGACTCAGACAGTCTGTCAGCACTTAACAGTCATAAGACAAATTCTAACGGTTTTACATAAGCAAAAAATAGATGTATCATGATAAAAGATATTGACATTTGAAAAAACTAATAGGTGATAAAACTATAATTCAAGCCACTAAAGTAACTGAATAATTAAAACAGACTTGCATTTACAAAGAGCTTCTTCATCACTGCCAACTCCACAAAGCACTCTCCAACACATGTCAGATCCACGCATTCACTCATTCATAAACTCATGACTGATACAGTATTGCAAGGTGTCACCTGCCTGATTTGCAGTTTAAGTTAAAGTTCCTCATGTTGCAATCAATGTTGAGTTTTACTTATTTGATCAGTAATGAGTTGTTAGATTGCTTCCTGTGAGTAGGTTTTTACAGGCTCTACCGGTGCAGATCATTAACAGAGCGTAATAATTTTAATAGCAGCAGTGGTTAACCGTGTAAGTCTCTTACCACTTTTCTCCCCCTGCACCCACGTGTTGCTGAACAGTGTATCCAAACTGGGCTTGTTTCGGGCCTTTGATGATCCGGTATTTCTTTGTGTCGATATTGTAGCAGTTGTGGCAACCTTGAAAACAAAAAGATGCAAATTTTCATCAGTTAAAGAAGAGCTTCAACTATCTGTCATTAGTGAGTTCTGTTCAGTGTTGTTTGTAGAATCTCTACAAAGCAGGTAGTTTTCAGTAAAGCCATTCAGCCTGGGCACCACAAATACCTGAAAACTATACTTACTCTGCCTTAAAACAGCCCAGCCCTGCCCGATGTCTGTTTCTCGGCTCGCTTCAGTCTAAATGCTGACTTTCCTCACCAGGAAACAAACATTAATTGTATAAGTTCTGCTCAGCTCCGCGTCACATTTTGATGTCATCCTTCCATCAGACGCTTGCAGACCCAGAGGAATTGGGTTTAAGCGGCACACTGTAGTGTCAGCAGCGTGACACAACATACAAGAAGCCCACGTCAAAGTTATGAAACACATGATTTACATTCCAACAGGGATTGACAAGAGATTTTCTTCCGTAGATGAAACTACACAATAACTGCATTAAATACAGACCTAATATGTTGCAGCTGCAATTACATACGACTGGTTGAGGTGCTCAGCGAGGAGTTTTGTTTTCAATTTTGCAGTTAATAGATGCTTAAGTGCAACCTGACAAGTAGCAAGAGAGTAAGAAGCAAAAGCTTCCACGGGACCCGATCAAAGCATATCTGCTCTCCCGATAGTATACTTAAATTTCTCTCGCATCTTTAGACAGCTGACCAGGTGGTAAGAAAGGAAGCAGTGAATGTCTGGTTTCAATTAAAATACCCGTCAGGTGAGGTCATTTTCAGATTTTGCTTGTCACTCATTTACCACTCATGGCTAGCTAATGGTGGCAGCATCGTTTGCCTTTTAAATTTCCATCCAAACAGGAGGAGTCTGAGGACATGGAGGTGATGAGATTTTTCCTTTTGAAAGAGGAAAAGCCTGACAAAACGTAACTGTAATAATCTAACACTTGCAATTTATCTGTCGACGATCAATCTCAAACGATTTTCACCAGTTGCCAAACCTATTTTTAAGTGTATCTTTATCCAATCAGTGTGACTTCATTGACGTTTCAGCCACTACAGAGTCAGGGAGCTTGTTGATCTTTACACTGGAGCTTATTGATCTCCAGATATATTAACTTACATTGGAAACTATTACGATTAAGAGCCAAAAAACTGCAAGGTGTAAAGAATGTAGGAAGGACATTTAAGCAGAGTTAATTGCTTAATTGAAGATCTGCATCTGTTGTAGGAGATAAAGATTTTACTTGAACCGTGCACCTAAATGACCCCGCTCATCACTCACTTCCCATCCACAAAGCTGTTCACATTGAGTTAAGTGATCTCCCTTCCCTGCAGTGGAAAATTCAGCTGACTGTAAACAAGATGTTGAAGGAATTCTCAACAAAGTTGGGAAAACATGAAAAATTCACATTGACGTTTTAAAGGGCAGCTAAGGTTAAACTGAAGACAGTTAAAGGGTTATGGGAAAATTCCACTGAACAAAATAAGGTACAACTGCAGGTTATAATATTAGATCAACTAAAGAACAATAGTGACATGAGTTTTACTATCATACAGAGAAATATTTTGAATAATATGGTCGTGCAATTTCTAGGAGCCCCATTAATTGTGGGTATGTACAGTATTTGTTTTTACATTCATCCAAATGATTCTCATTTGCAGTGCCAAAATGAATAAAAACTCCCAGGTTCCCCACCTTAAATAACCATTTGTTTGATATCATGGGCTTTTTGTCCCAAAACTTAGCGCACTCGGCAGTATTCACCAGTCCACCCTGAGGAAAACTACTCTTGAGTCTTTTAAACAAAAGTCACAAAAGTTGCTTTGTTTTCTTGGCTACCGATGAAAAATAACAACTATCAAAATTTGTCATTATCAGAACATAGCAACATTTTGATTTGGGCAGGCAAAAAGTAACAACACAACACATTGAATGGGCTACTTCTTTTCCAGAACGATAAATGGTCCATGCCTGTGTGCATTTCTTCAGCTAAACTTGTGACTGATCTGGGAGCTCACTAAAAACTTCTTTTTGTGATGTTCCTCCAGTCTATGCTTCCGCTACTTGTCTCTGTATATGATGATTAATCAAGCCCTGGGATATTTACTTGTCACAATCCTTTGCATTATCTGTCCCTACACCGCACAATTATGCGTTGGGATGACAAGTAATTAATCATGGAGGTGTTTTGATTTGCACCATTTTCTGAGAGAACTCTGGAAGTGAAGAACCTCACCTGCACAAACCAAGCATCGGGTGCAGAACAGATCATTTAAAAAAAACAGAATAAAGGACTCTTTTCCAGTAAATATTAGGTTTGCAACATGACAACGGTGGTAATGTCAAATTTTTCTGGATATAGAACGTTATAAAAACGTAACTGACACATTGGCTATATTACGATCAAACACTCTACTTTACTAAAAGAGGACACAGCTGCAACCCAGCTCAGTTTTGTGTTTGTTTCATGGCAAAGGTTTATTTGTTGGGTGTGTAGTTGTTTACACTTTTGAAGCTACATATTGAGCAGCTGTTTCCTTTGAAGGAAAATTCCAGCCCAATGCCTGCATTCCTTAGATACTGAGTATTTAGGAGTGTTAATAAGTCCTCTAAACAAATAGCAAATCAAATACCTACTCCTGCTGTTCCTCTGAAAGAATCTGTAAACCTGGGAGAAGAACTTAGGGTTTGTGGACTGCAGGCAAAACTACCAACACACTAATTTAACCACAGGACATTATGTGAATGGAGCGACAGCAACATGGTGAATACGTCTTTCATTTCTCACATCTCTCGAGGGGCCGTGAGGATTTAACACCTCGATTGGCACAACCATAGACCTCTTGTTCTGCTTCACGAAACCCTCCGCCTGAAATAAATGACCATCTCTGACATGCAGGCCCTTCATGCAAATATTGACACGTTCTCCACATTGCGCCTTTCCCGTCAAATGAACGGCAAATATGTACAGCTGCCGTTTGATCCCAAACAGCAACACCCTCCCAAATCTATTTGTTTATCTAGAGACATCAAAGGGGTGACTGAAAATAGATTGTTGGGAAGAGAAAGGTGGGAAAAATAAATGAAAATCAGTAGGTAACCCTTGGCATTGTGGTACAGCATAAATCATTTTGCAACTAAAGGGCAGTGTAGCGGCGGGCTGTTTCGTTTTGAAGTCTCACCATTATTGCTTAATTGGAACACACAAACATTAATAGTATTTTTTGTAGCCGATTTCATGTTAGGATAACCCTTAAGCTATGAAAATAATGCTCATAGACACAGTCTCAACTAGACTGAAGCCCGGTCAGGAAAGGAGCAAAAGCTTAGACCGGGTGTCAGGGTGGAAGCAAGAGAATGGAGACATTCCAGTTTCCATTTCAAGCTAGTAGTGTGGCAGAGCAACTTAATATTCCCAGTAATATCAGCAGCTTCTAACTTCTTGCTGGGTTTCCTGTGTACAGGTTTCCATGCCCAGATAAACAAACCTCAGGCCAGCGGCTGCTGGTGTGACCCACATCAGTCTGCTGCTGCCTTTGGCCCAACACCAAGCTGCAGGAGCTCCACCACAGAGCCGCCGACATAGAGCAGTCATGCATTGTGCAAAGTCCTGGCTTGGAAACGTCCTTATGACAGACATGCACTAAACGGTAATTTCAAGTAAGAGAACTTCTACATAGGCTTCATCAAAACATACTAAACATCATGATAAGTCATCTTCTAATCGTCTTTAATGTTTAAAATACACAATTAATTACTTTGTGTGTGTGTGTGAGGGTATTGACACTATTCTGATTGCATATGTCTGGTTGTGGGCCAGTAGTTTTTATACAAATATGTAGGCAGATGACACATTAAATAAACTTTAAAAGCAACAAAATACACAGTTTCTTTTTGTGATTTTTTTCCCCCCAAATCATCCTTTCAGGGCTTACATTACAATTGTTTTCTCTGGAAAGACACTTCACAGTTGACAATATACTTGCAAACATGTTGGCAACATAATCACTATTACCCCACGCCAACAGAAATACTCTAGGAGGTACAGGGTATCTAAAACCAGACTTTTTCAGATACACAAGAGCCAGCTGGGCACTGCCTAACAAGCTGTTAGAGGTCTGAGCCATAGAACAGGCCCTCAATGGAGTCAAACCAAGGGGCAACCTGCTATCACACACATTTACATCACACAGTGAGGACAATTTGAGAGCTATTAATGTGGTATTGGAGGAAAAATACAAACTTTTGGTAAATACAATGATCTTTTTCCGTATTTTGTAAAGATAAAACAGTAAATTAAATAATTGTGCTCTTTATTTCTTAACTTGTTTTGAAAGAGGCACTCAATATCTACCATGATATAAATGTCATCAGAGGCAGTTTTGAAAACAGAATCAGGAGACAGATATAAAAGGCAGTCGACAGCACAGGGAATGATGAGGATTCTCACCAAACTACTGTATAATAATCTGAATCTTGCACCGGTTGCGATTTTTTTTTTTACCAACATGGTTAGGAATGCCAGAGCTGAATACATTTCCATTTTGCTTTTTAAATAATCAATATGCCATCAGAAATGTTCTCTCCCATTCCATCTGCAGTTCCCATTTGTTCAGCCAATGAGTACAAATTTGAATCTTTCCTTTACTGAAAGGTCAGTAACATATGAGCTAATACTAATCTCCCCTTTTCTTTTCCAATATTGTGCCCCTTTTCTCAAATTAACCTCGAGGTTTTCCCCCATCATGCTCCAAGAACTCACAAATACAGTCAGTTCCATGATGATGAACCGTGGTACTCATCCAGTACCCAACTTCTAAAATCATTCTATTGCTCCTTGTCCCATCTTATTTCATAGAAGCCGATTTGCAACCACCTAAAAAAAACAAAACAACAGACCTTTGACCCTGCTATAAAACTACAGGCCGATTTTGAAGTTAACTTTTATAGCAAAGCAGCTGACAACTGCTTTGGACCAAAACCTTTCCAAGTTTTGGTTTAGTTTCTGGCGGTTACCTTCCACAGAAATAGCTCGTCTCAGAATACAAGATGTTCCTTTAATGCAGGCTGTTGCAGGACAGTGTTTTGTTCTGGTACTATTCGTCCTCGGTGCTGCCTTTGACTCTGTGGACCACCACATTAAGTATCGATTAAGCGGATCAGGCGATGGGTGTGGGTCTCTGGACCAGCACTAGACTAGAGCTGCAACTAAGAGTTATTTTAGTCATCAATTAATCTGATGACTATTGTCATGATCAATCAATTAATTTTTTACTCTATAAATTGCAAGAAAAATGTGAAAAAGGCTCATATTTTTTCAGAATACCAAAGGAAGTCTACAAATTGCTTTTGTACCCCAATCAATAGTTAAAAACCCACAGACTCTTCATTTACTATCAGACATAACAAGACAACAACCCTGACATTTAAGGAGCTGGAACCAACAAATGTTTATTAATGTGGCTTGAAACAAGTCTTAAACAATAATCGATTATGAAATCAGATGAATTTTCTGTCAATCAACTCATCAATCAATCATTCCAACTCTGCATTAGTCTGGTTCTCCTCATGCCTGTGCAACAGGATATTTGCAGTTACAACTGACAGTAATGCTGCCTCAGCTGAAACTCTATTTTATGGTGCGCTTCAAGGGTGCTGGGCTGAATATTTACTTCTATATGCAGTTAACATCCAACTTTAAAGGCATTTCCTATCACTGTTATGTAGACAATATTCAATTATACATTTAATTTAATCCTCTGGATCTCTCTAATGTCTTTATTTTTATTAGAGCCAGACCGATACATCGGTTTGGCCAATATTGGCCTATCACAGATATATCAGCATCCGTTTATATGTTATCAAAATCAGCAAATAGCAAATTTCCAGTGGAGGTAGCGGTTTTGGTGCACTGGTGTAATTTAAGTAAGCAAAGGTTCATAGTTTATCTGTAAAATATGATGCTTCCATTGCATATCTCTGTCACAAATATTTGTTAACATCGTTTGAAGGATCTCTGTAAACAATTTGTGTGTATCAGCCAATATTGGATATCCGAACTATCTTACTCCCGGATATTTGAATCGGCAACGGCTCCAAAAAGTTCATATTGGGCTCTAGCTCTTATAAAGTGTATGAGCTCAATCAAACATCAAATTCGGGATGATTATGTGGAGCCGAAACAGAAGTTCTTATTTTTGCCCCAGAGGGTGTCATTCAAAAGGTGACAGAGAGTTTTGGCTCTTCATCCTCCTCTGTCAACCCCTATTCACTCCTGTTTCTATCAGTTAAGATATATTGCCAAACGTGGGTCCATTGTAGCGAGTACTCAGCTGAAAATAATCGTACGCACATTTGTTTCTTCCCATCTCAAATTAATGCCATTCATTTTTTACCTGCCTGTGCAAGACCTCAATAAAAATTTTGGAAGTTACTGCGGCTGCACTTCTGATCAAGGCCACAAAATGGTGCCACGTCACACCAATCTTAAAATCCCCTCCACTGATGAACAGTGGAATTCAATTCCAGATCATTGTCATTACTTCCAGAGTCTTACATATTCCGGTACCTGCCTCCATCAAGGCTCTACTGCAGTATTATAACACCAGCAGGAAACTGATCAGGGTTTGCCAACTCTTCCCCTGTACCAAGCTCAACACTATAGGACAATATACTTCTGAGGTAGTTGCTTCTAAACTGTGTAACTCTGTCCCTCTGGACATTCAGTATGTTCTATGATATGCTCTCTGTTCTCCAGCATTGCTTCAAAAAGCAGCTCATTAGCCACTTGTTCAGACTTGCTTTCATTTAATTTCTCATTAATTGATCCTTGAATGCATCTTGCTTTATCTGTGTCTGTTGGTGTTGCTGATCTGCATCATTAAAAAAAAAAAAAATGTTCCGTTATTTTATTCGTTATTTCTTGTGAAGCACTTTGTGACCTCTGTTCTTGAAAGGTGCCATATGAATAAGCACATTATTATTATTATTATCAGTCAAGCTATCTCAGAAAGAAAACACCAGAGATGAGTAAAAAAAAAAAATGACCTTGCAAATTTGTTCTCAGCTCTTAAGAAGTGATTTTTTTAGTAATGCTGGTCACGGATAAAAAATAATCCTCCAACTGTTTATTAGCTTTTATTTTAGTCCGTGTGTTTGCTTTACAGCTTTGTTTGGTCTCGCTGTTTTCAATAACAAAGCAGATGTCTTCTTCAGCAAAGAGACTTTTCTTGTAAAAAGCTAAATAACCAACATCCGCTGTTTCAGCAAATACCCCATAATGATTTATGTTCAGGTGACAAAGACTTGCTGCTGCTGTAAGAATTATAAGTCTTGCCATTTGACTAAAGGCCCACAGATAGAAGGCTGAAGATAGATTACAACACTAAAACTTAGCTGTCGGGAGTTAAAACACAAGACAACATGAACCCCAACCATAAGTCTCCACATGTAAACAATGTGTGTTTAGGAAAAATGTGGTGAGTGTTTGCAAGAAGAACAACAAGAATCTACCAGAAGAGGTTTGATTCAGAAGTGTCTTTATCTCAAATGGCAGACTGTTGAGAAAAATGGCACCCACTTTTTCCATCTCACAAAAACCTACATCTTGTTCCAAAATTAAATGGCCCAACTTTGAGTTATCTTGATGGGCTGACTGATACAAGACTTCTAAGATTCTACAAACATCCGACTCCTTCGCCTCCTTCTTATGCGCCTGCCAAAGTGTCCCACAGAACTGCCAGCATCAAGTCTTTCCCCATCAGACTTCAGCTACAAGGTCATGCTCCCCCCCGCCCCCACTGCTGCACCAGTCCAAAACTCTGATCCAACAAATCCAAAAATCACATCAAATATTTGCAATGGACATTTCCTCTTCTCCAGTTCTTTGTTTTTTTTCTCATTTACCAAATGTCCATATCATAGATTCATGAAGTTCTTCAGACAAATTCCGGTCTCAGATGTTCTTCTCTAGTACAGCCTCAGTGTGATGCACCATAACAGAAAAGAAGTGAAAAAAAAAAAGTGTAAAAGCATTCTGTTCACATTTGAACGCATTCTATGGAAACACTGACTTCACAGTTCACACAATGTGGTTACACATCCCAGTAACTCAAAACCACAACTATACAGAGATCTCTACTGTCAAACTGTATCTATTTCTTATGGTTTACTCGTGCTCGTCTCAATTTATGTGAGTTATGTTAAATGTTCTGCTTTGAAAAATTAAAAAAAAAAAAAAATGCCTTAAATATGCCTTTGGTGTCTTTTGCTCCACCGTGTCCCCTTTTTTTTTTTCATCCTGTCTAGATGTGCTACTGCTATAGCGATTACATCGGTAATTGACCACAGTTCTGGCTGAGCACCAACAACTCTCCCTTCACTGACAAAGATAGCATCAACTTTCATGTGAGAGAACACGCCTGCTACCAATGAGACACAGAACACCTTTGTAAACCTGAGTGGGGACTTCATATCCTTCAGTAAAGCCACTGGGATCTGCTTTCCTGTCGGCGACAACACTGGGTCAAGATGCAAGGTTATGATGTCATTCACAAAGACATCCATTCATGTCCTTGAGATATTCAAACAGCAATGTTCTTTGAAGTGCATGATATATAAGCACACTTGGATTTTCATGAAGGCATTTTAAAACCACCTAGAAAGGAGTTGTAATGTTGATATTTTCTTGAGTAACTTTTTAAAAAAAAACCTTAAAAAAACACTGTCTCCTCAGAGTTTCCAGTGGTTTTTGGAACCAGTTTACGTACAGCTAACAATTAGAGAGACACACGCACAAAAGTAACACAAGCATATAAATATAAATAGCACATGCACACACACACACACACAGACACTCTAACAATAGCACATAAATAAACACTTTTCACTCACCTAACTGCTGGCTGCAAATCCAGAGCAGGAGGAAGCAGAAGTACTCCATAGGTTTGCCGGTGAAAGTGTGCATGTGTGTATGTGTGTGTGCGAGTGATGCCTGATGTGAGTATGTATGAAACTGGGCTGAGGCAAAGAGACCCAGTAGCAGGCAGTTAAAGATCCCACTCTGATTGACTCAGGTCTGAGTTAAAGCACTGCCTATATCTTGGGAAAGGAGGAGGGAACTAGAGAAGGAGGAGGAGGAGGAGGAGGAGGAGGACGAGGACGAGGGCCCCTCTGACACGGCAGGCAGGAATATTGTCTCTCACGCTCTCATTCAACTCAAAGTGGGTATATACTCTCAATTGCCACATCTTGTATAAAGATTTTTACTAGTCGACCTTTTTTTTTTTTTTTTAAGAGAAATGGTTTTAAATTGAAAAATCATTGACAAATGTAATAAAAAAGTGGTGAGCTCTGAACTTCTGTCATGAACAGATACTGAGTTCACTTATCTGTGGGGCTGTTTAAACTTTGCTTAACAACCACAGCCCAGCAGAAAGCAAAAAGTTACTTGATAGAATGAAATAAGCAAAGATCTTCATGTCTTTAGAACCGACCAAACACTGAATGGCATTACCTTTGTGCATGCAGCACAACATTGCTTTTACAATGATCACATATCGTTCCCTACTTGAGATATTTCAGAATTTGCAAATCTAAAGAAATATATAGCGGAGCAGTATCGCTGCCAGATCTTTTCCCATGACGAGCCTAAAACCTCTTCGGTCAGAGTAAAGCTATTCACCGCAAGTGCTACCATCATGGAACAACCACAAACTAACCAGCGTCTTAACAGTGGAACGCGAC
>KV751315.1:15919744-15952464 GCA_001698575.1 Mola mola | reverse complement strand
TGAAGATCTCAAGTATGTGATGAGACAGCTTGTGTTATTTTATTCTCCGTAAATTAATTTCTAGTCACCTGGTTTTGCACATCCTTTACATTTTAACTTCCACTTGGATATGTTTTGGTTTTTTTTAACACTGACAATGAATATACATTTACTTCTGAATAAAACACATCAACATCTGAATGATAAACCAGTTACAAAAGAAGTCCTGCCCTGAAGTGTTTGGACAGGAACGTACTTCTACTCATAGCATGTTTAGATAGAGTATATATTTTATATGCAAATTCAGTTTCAGATTTGTTGACACTGAAAATAAACCATGTGATTTTATATTTGCTATAGTAATACTAATATTATTATACTATGATATTATTGGTGAGATTCACAATGTGGAAAATTTTTATGTTTTGAATTACTGATACCTCCCTCATCATTTTCAAGTGTAATTTTACCTCTTAGATCACAGTGGTCATGGTCTGTTAATTCATTATTTTTTATTTTATTTTATATCCTGGTGAAACCCCATAGTGCTGCTCCCATCCAGAGAATTCCATTGCTTAGCCTGCTGCACTGGCACTCCAGCTTTCCAAATCTGGGACCACCCACTGTAAGTATTACGCTTACCTCTACCTACTGCTGGAGCCAAGAGATGAGACTTTCAGCCAGCAATGACCAGGGGAGTTAAGGTGAAAGAATAAATAGCGTTCTATATGGGTGGCCAGTGTCCGGTAATCTTTCCAAGACAACCCAAACACAAATTTCAAATACAACACAGGCACAGATCACACAAATCAATTACGTGTTTTTGCTCTGGGTAACGCAGCCTCAAAAAGCAGTAAAGACAGAAGCTTACCTTGATTAAAGTGTTTTAATACTTTGTTCATGACTTTTCCTCAGTAGACAGGTGATTTCCTTACTTCAGGAAATTAAGGCCTGTACGTACTGCTGGTGTTAGTAGATGGTTGGTTGGATACAATAAAAAAATGTCAGCCTTTGATGTTAGGACTTTTCCAATGTCTTAAACTACTGTATAAAACATGGCACCGGCATTACGTTGTGCCGCTTACTGTCATATTGTTTTAAGGGAGAAGTAATTCTGCGCTGTATCCGTCATGAACAAACAACAAATTTGCTAAGGCAGACAACCAACACAAAGAGGAAATTAAAAAAAAAAAAAAGGGCAGCATTCCTTACAATAAAACTGTCTAAATTGGAGAGAAAATCATTAAGATAAAGGGGCTTGGTAAGCATGAACACATAAAAGTTTCTCCATAAACATGAAACGTTTGGTACAAACACTGTTTCGTGATTGTGGGCACCAACTCATGGCTCAAGAATCTCCCAATGTTAGCTTGTAAGACCAACGATATATCAGCATAACCTATTATTATGATTATAGAGTTGGGTCTGTTTTCAGCATTTCAAGACTCGGGGGGAGGGGGGGTAGACAATCCTCCCTGAAATGCTTTGCTGCTAACCTAAATTGCCACCTAGATATTTAGCGTTCTGTCAGTAACGGGGTACTGGGGATTGAAACGGAGTGTAAAAAAAAATTGGAGGTTTAAAATCCCAATCTTTTTTTCCAGACCACATAATCTACGGAGAGCCAAGCAGGAGCTGCACTTACCTCACCTTTTCAGGGCCTTCTTTAGCACCACAACTGCAAGCAATTACCTCAATCACCCCAGGATTATCTGTTTGTGTGTGATGTATGGCTGTCTCCTCAGGCTAGAATGGGAGCTTTGGCCAGACACGGGACAAGTCAGGCGTTTAGAGACCTATCCCCCAGAGTTCAGTCTGATTTTGTACCTACTGTTGAAATTATCACCCATCATAATGTTGAAACGTTTGAGATGTACAAGCTTGTTCTCTAGCGCTTCTGAATTGCTTCTTTCTGAGGCCTAATTACTTAAGCATTACCTCAACAGCATGAATTCCTGAGTGTCCCCTGAAAGTGCATTTTGACAGCTCTGGACACAAAATTCAACAATTCACATATCAACTGAAGGCAGGGCCTACAACATCTAATTATACTTAAAAGTTTTACACGCCGTTTTTAAACTGTCTTGACCACATCCTGTTTCTTTTAGAGGCCTTCTCCTGTATTGAGACATTAGAAATCTTCAAAGATTCAGTTGTACAGCTGTGTAAGCCAGGGGCAGCATGAAACCGTGAATTAGTGCTCCAAGGAGCTTTTTAAGACACATTGCCATTCCATCATCTATTCCATCGGTTTTTGGTCCCTATCATCTACTGTGAGGACAGTAGAGAGAGGATACAGTTCCAGCAAGGAGTCCTGCATAAACCATTAATGTGGAGAAAATGCAATGAGGTAATCTGCATGATGTTATTGTAGAGCTCTCTGTCAAGCGTTATTTGCCGTAGATTACATGAACCCAGCAGGGCGCCATCAATTATCCACATGACATAATATTTCAAAATAGTTTTCCATAAGTGTGTCTGTTCAAAATCATTTCTGGATTATTTGTATATTTTATGAACATGTTTTTTTCTTTTTCTTCTCTTTTCACTGTAAACTGGGTTACCATGTCGCGTCTACTGTGATCTGGACTCCTGAGTAAGGGCCAGCTTTAGAATAATAAAAATAGCACGGTATAGAGGGGTATAGCTGAGCCTTGTGGAGGAATACACAGCTGCAGTCACAACAGATTCAGCTCCCATTTAGCTGGCAGGAAGAGACTTCAGAATTATGAGATTAAAAGTGTTTATCTTTACTCTCCCTTATCAACTTGTACTATGCAGCGAGTCACTGACATATATAAGGTGAGAATATAAATATTGGGGGGTGTTTATATACTGTAACGACTGCAGGTGCACTTAATGTTATGAGCAGAAACACTGAATTGATGGAATTTTACTATACCAGTGACCCCAGTGAGAGGAGATCCATGCAGCGGGGTGGGGCCTGTGGATATTTAACCCAACATGTAAGCTAACAAAGAAACAACTCGTTACTCGGTTTTTCCAATCTCTGCAACTGTAAAGTGCTATCACAGCTTTGAGACTGATGAATTAAAACAATGGTGCTATTGCAACAGGGAACTGGGACGAAAGGTCAGGGAGAAGAATTCATCCTCCCCACAATCTGAGATTGAGTTCGTCAATATTTGAGACGTCTGATTTGAAGAGCACAATCCTAGAAACATGTGACCCAAGAGCCCAAGGACTCGACACAAGATGGCCCACATGGGACAAGTGATACAAAATACATTTTATATTTGTAAATAAATGCTGTTACGTATATCAGCTTGTTGGTCTCAGAGATGGTCACAGTAGGGATAGTTCGTAGTGCTGCGTTCACATCCTCCAGCACACTTTTAGATGGGACCTCGCCATTTAGTCTTGGTAACCAGCCACAGTCCTTCCAGGTATCCAGCTTGGATATGATCTTCATTTTCAGGTCAGATGCTGTTATGATAATGTCATCTGGGCTTGATTATCATTAGTATTGGGTCACGGAACCCAACTCCGGATAATGGCGATGATGGAATCTCCCCCCGACTTGTTTTCCCAACCTCCCCTTGCTGTAGCATCGTTGTTGTACCTCATGAATCTTCAATTGCAATAGCAGTTTGCGGCTGTGGACATTAGAACAGATTCCTGCTATACCATTTCACCAGGTTCTGATTCCTGGTCTCCGTACCAAATTCAGCAGCACTAACCACTGTACAGACACATATAACTATATTTTTATGAGTATAGATAAGAACAAAGGCCATAAAGCTGAAAGACTAAAAGCAGGACTTTTACATTCTTAAGTACATAAAAAACTGTGATCAGAAAGCACCAATGAACAACCATCAAAACAAATATTGAGTGTTACAGTGAATTTGTAATCAACTAATGTGCAAGCACTTTAAATATTACATCTGGAGGAATATGGAATCTTTTGTTATAAGATACCGCTATCTGCTAAACATCAGCAAAGGATTTCAGATAAATTTGCTGATGTACAAAGAATGATTTTCCAATTTGCAAAAAATGGAAATGCTAACGTTAAATTCCACTTCCATTACATAGTAGACCTTGGTCAACTCCACTGCTGTTACACCAAAAACTGTGTTCTAATTAATACTGTGTTTGACTCTGTGCAGTATTAAACTGTTTTGATTATATTACAGTTAAACTGTAGACTTTTGCAGTTTTATTAAATCACCTCTCAGGAATGAGATGAGACGGTCAACCAGTGTTGAAGCAATAACAATATATTAGCAATGCGAGCAGATTTGGATGAGGAGAAGGCGAGTGACTGGGGGGAATTCTGTGGTTTTAAGCTGCCAAGCAGAAATTCTGTTACTGTGCAGAATGCTGACTGTGTTTTTTAAATCATAGTGGTGGGGGTTATAATATCTTGGTGCCGTTCTTACTGTTACTGTATGTTGTCAGCATGCCTGTAATTAGAAGAGCACTCTGGTGTCGAAAAGTGATACACAACCTGAAAGCAAAATTATACTGTAATGAGTAAAAAGAAACATAGCACAGGTCTCTTTCTTTGTCTTTCTATGAGGTACGGGCTCAGGAGGATTCAATAATCCAGAGACTCACAGGGAGGTTCTTAATCACAATCGTTTTAATCAGAAAAATGGGTCGACACCGGGAGATCTAACTAATTAGCAAAGGTACAGTTTAAGGGACAGGCAAACTCAGTAGTCCTGAAACAAAATAAGATCAAAACTCAAGGAATAAATGCTGGACTGCTCACTGGGAAGACAAGACAATCTGGCCCAGGAGGAAAGGAACACAGGGTTTAAATACACAAGGGCGAGGTAAACAATTACACACAGGTGAGACACATTAGGGAGGAGAGGCAATCAAACAAACCTGAGGGAGAAGTCTTGACAGGACGTGGGGAATAGGACACCACAGATTTTCAAAATAAAAGGGGAAACACAGATTAACCCTAATAACAGACACATGAACATTACTGGACCCTGATACTTTCTCTGTGTGTGTTAAACAGAGAGTTTAATTCTACTGCGGATATTTTTTTAAACTGGAATTCAGAAAAGTCAACCTGATAGCTATGGTTTTATGATTTAGTCTACATACAGCTAAGACGAGGCGGTAATTAGTGATACATCCCACATATCATTATGGGCAAGTCCCTGTGGTAACTCTGGGACTGCAGATAGGAAATGCAGAATTTTATGCTGAGCTTCTGTTGAGATTTAATATTTCAAGCTGGCTGCAAAATTGACAGCCAATAAACCATCTGTTTTTTTGTTTTTTGGGGGGCGTTGTTGTTTTTGTTTGTTTTTAAGAAATAATTAATTAAAGAGTCAACAAGAGCTGAAACCTGCATTAGAGAGAATAAGGTTCAACGGCCCTGGGACAGATTTGGAGGAATAATTACTTTGGCAATGACACCAAACAATGTGAAAAACATATTTGGTTAATATTATTTCCTAAAATGTATTTGTAAATTAAATGGTAGTGCAAAGTTTAGATATATAAGGACACTGGCTGTTTCCAAAGTAATTTCTTAAGGCCACAAAATTGTTTGGCTCTGCATTTAGTGGTCATTAAACGACCTGCATCTAGAAGGAGGACTGATTATTCGTTGGCAAGATGTTGTGGCCTCACTTTTTGGGGAGCTCTACATATTTGTATACATTTAAGAATTGACATTTGAGGTTGGTTGGTTTCCAACGCACAAACATCACCACAGTATTTATCCTATTGACACTACAGCTGCAGCAATGGAGCTATGGGCTCATGTATCTACAACTGTATCATTAGCCACTTAATAGTTTGTCTGGAATGTGAATTTATCGATTGCAGAAGACCTTACTCAGCATTTTTGAGATTTGGCAAGTCCTTCAGTCATGCACTGTTGCTTGAATCCCCGTGGAGTTCCAAACTTTTTTTGGTTTTTGAAAACCTACCAAATGCTTTGTATGATATCAGACATAATGGCCAAATTATTAGCTGGAGTGGATTATGTTGGCTCTTGACTCTGCACGTCGTTTTAGGAACTGATATTTTGCCAATAATCAACTTATAGTTGCAACATGTCCACTGCATGAATACCATGGAAAATCCAACACACTATATATTGAAAATTGACATATATAAGCCAAATACTGCGAATAAGAGATGTAAATGTTTCTGTCTGAGCTTGAATGAGTCATTCTAACTTTTCCAGATCTCTGGTAGAGCATTGTGGCGGTTGAGCTGTGCCAGTAGCAAGAGTGGGAAAAAGACTTAATGTGGAAACTAAAGCCACACACCACAAGATGGACAACAATGGAACACTGCAATTCTCACACATTCAATTCAGGGCAAAACCCTGTCTCTTGACACACAAATTAAACACAAAGCCTACTGCCCATATCGTATTATATCCGTGAGTGTACTATTTTTTATCTATTTATGATAGTTAAGTTTCTGTCCCAGTCTGCCTCTTAACATGGATACAATGAAGTTCTAAATATGGGCTCTTATAGTCTATTGTCAGATCTTACGTGAGCAACATTCTTGTGTTTGTTTTTTTTCAGGACATACAAACAAAATTTATAAAAACCTGAATTATAGTCACTCACCACATTCTTATATCCAATCAAGCCACTCACAACTCAAGTCCTCACACAGACGTCTGCCTCCGTCATGTCTTCATCATGGGAACACACTCTTGTTTCGTTGCGTCTGCATTTGCATTCATTGAGAGACTCACGGAAAAATTGTACTGACCTTTTCTTCCTGGATCTCAGTGGAAAACCAAACCATCCACAAGTTTCTGCTTGTAATTATCAGCTTTCACAAAGCTTATACACAGCATTCTGTTGTAGGTTGACAACTCAAACACCAAGTTAAGTCATATCTCAGACTTTTTAAATGTAATCCTTAAGACAACACATTAATGGTTAATGCAACACGTCTTGTGGTGTGATATATTTCCAGAGGCAAAGTCTACGTGTGACAGTAATTAATGTTGTTCTACACTCTGGTAACTACTGTTCCAATGAAAGTTTAAACCCTCTGTTTATTTTCAGTTCTGTCTTGGCAGTTCATTCGCTCAGGAGAGGAGGTATTCAGTTTCCCTAACTATATCTGTATTTTTCAAACAAGTATTGAACTTGGCAAGCAGAAGGTGTTTGCCCTACCTGGTTTCTAATCAAGTTATAGTTTGTGCTTTACGTCACGTTTTAAAGCATCTGTCAAGACTAGAGTTTGTGTCTCTCAGGAGGCAAAACCTGCTGTCATTTTCATCCAACAGAGATTTCAAAAACTCAATGAAAATGGGTACTTGTGATAATAGATTCTCATATAAAGTAAAATATGATCATATCAAGCTCATTCAAAGACAGTAGTTTACATACTTTTAATCATGGAACAATAACTACAGTTGAAAAATACAGGACAAAAGAATGATTATATCCCTGAAAATGGGGGATATTGTGGAATCATTAGTTCCACCTCATGCACCACTACCACACATCCTTCGGGTTACCAAGATAGTGCTCAACCTTAAAGTCTGGGTCATCCTTTTCTGCAAACTTTATCCACAAGGGGTGGAACTGATTAGATTTCCCCTTTTGTTTATATTAAAAAAAAGGAAAAAAATTCAGCCATATCTGTGTTACTATGAGTCAAATCTACACCAAACGAAATCTAAATGATCATGCTGAGAGAGGCTTTCATGGTAAAACCCTGATGTGTCTTCTGCCATGCTGCTCTGGCCAACATGGGGTGTTTAAAATCCAAATCAGCCATATCTCCACTGCTGCGGCTCTAATCTACAGCAAATGACATCCAAATAGACCACAAGATCTTATGCTTCCATACTGACACGCTGACATGTCTCTTGCTGTGCTGCTATCTTTTTTCATGTTTGACATTTTCGTCAAACCTATGTTTTCAGCTAAGCCACTGATCCTCCATGTCAGCAGGACAACGCAAAAGCTATTTGAAGGGTAAATATCGGGGGTTTTTTTGGTATACACCCTTGTGGTCGCGTGTCGATTGGATTGCTTAGTTGAACACAAAACCAGTAATGTGTAATTATTCGTAATGTACAAGATGATTTAAGTTTTCTGCATGTGTAAATGGGTAGAGACAGATCAAGCCTATGTCTGGTACCAGATACATCTCACCTTCGTGGGCATTGCCTTTAGTATAATCCTGTATAATCACAGAACCCTGGACACTAAGGGAATATCTGAAACTTAAATGCGAAAAAGTTCGAAGGAGCTGGCTTGTGATTTGAAGGTTGCTGGCTGCTCGACTGACCTAAATCTGGACTTGGGTCTGTCTCATTTCCACCACTGAGTGCAGCTGCTCAGTGGCAAACATACTGTATATGTCTGTGGTGTAGTGGGAGGGTCGTGTCAGGTTCACACAGTGTCTAATTGGAACAAGTGATAGAACAATATGGAAAAATTTAATTAGAAATTATTGCTGTCTCTGTTAAACACATGTTCTAGAGAACAAACTCATTTTTAATACAAAGCATGAAATGTGTGCAAAGCCCAAACTGAATCACGTGCAGGCTACATACCATTTAGGCTAGACCTTAGCTAATAAGTTTTGTATAAAGGATAAAAGATCATGTGTGAACTATACGTATGGAAAGATAATGGAGCTGCTATGATTAATCAGTTAGTTTATTAGTCGATCGAAAGAAAATTAATTGACAACTTTTTTGATAATCAAATAATCATTTCGGTCTTGTTTTGAGCAACACTATTAAATATTTGCTAGTTCCAGCTCCTTGAATGTCCAACTTCTTCGTTATTTCTCAATCAATCAATCAATCAATCAACATTTATTTATATAACCCTTTACAACGAGCCAAAGGGTGCCCAAAGTACATCAAGAGGTAACAGTACATCAACAGAAGAAAGAAGGGAATTGACAACAATAAAATAACAAAGCACACAGTAATATAAAAAATGTCACAACACTACTAGTTATTGAAAACCATTCTAAATAAATAGGTCCTAAGCTAAGATTGAGCTAAGATTTATAAAGTCCGGGGTCTGTGATGATGCAAAACTCAGATGTTAACTTGTACCAAAGTTTGGGAGCAGCAACAGCGAAACCCCGATCTCCCCCCAGTTTTTACCTTCACCTTGGGATCTCTAACATAAGGTGATCCAAAGACCGCAGTGCACTGTTAGGTTTACAGCTAAATAAGGTGGGGCAAAGCTATGAATGGCTTGATAAACAAAGATTAAAAGGGTGGGCAGCAGCATTTCGGACAAGTTGGAGGCGTAACAGAGAAGCCTTGCAGACACCCACATAAAGTGCATTACAATAGTCAAGTCTCAAGCTAATAGAGGTGTGAATTACCTCCTCAAGATCACGACGGGTGAGAAAGGGCTTACCTTTACCCAGGACACAAAGCTAAAAAAGCTTTATCAACAGCACCAATCTGTTTAAAATCTGTTTTTTACCCCTGCTTTGAAATAAGACGTGTACCATGTACCAAAGTTTGGCGCTGCAACGTTAGGCACGCACAAGGTCCCAAACACAATACACTCAGTTTCATGTCCATTTAAACGAAGAAAATGTTGTGAAGGAAACTGTTTTATGTCACTAACACAGTTTGACAGAGAGTTCAGTACATCTCTACCGATAACAATTGAGAGACAAATTATGGTTGGCTTTAATTGACCCAGGAAGCAGAATGTACAATGAAAAGAGGATATGTCCAAGGATAGAGCCCTGTGGGATACCACAAGAGAGAGAATCACGTGATGAGTAAAGGTCACCAATCATTCTGGCAGTAAATGAATGAGTCTTTGTGTTTTTAACTATTGGTTGGAGTAAAGAAGCAATTTAAAAACATCACTGGGCTCTGAAAAAAAAATGTGACTAGCATTTTTCACTTTTTTTTTTACAATTTATAGAGTAAATGATTAATTGATTAACTGTGAAAATAAC
Source organism: Mola mola (assembly GCA_001698575.1). Classification (NCBI taxonomy): domain Eukaryota; kingdom Metazoa; phylum Chordata; class Actinopteri; order Tetraodontiformes; family Molidae; genus Mola; species Mola mola. Next base: position 15,942,561 of record KV751315.1, on the reverse strand, counting down.
CTGTAAATTAATCAATGATTAAAAGAGTAATTGGTTGCAGCTCTACTTAAATACATTATGTAAGCAATTTGTTTCTTTTTTACAAATAGTAACTGCACACCCAAATGTTTCAATCTCATGTAACTGTGAAAAGCTGAATAGGATCATAGTGGATTAGATGGAAATCAAGTGGAAAGACAACATATGCGCCCACAGTATGTCTGACAGCATTTCCAGAGTAACAGAATTAACTGACCAATGTGGAAAAAAAAGTACAGTATGTGTAAATGTGAAATAAGACTTTAGGAGAGACTTGTTGACTCAAATACAGTTGTATATATTACAATTTTCCCAACATTAATGAAGCCTTAATCTACATTACATAGTCAGACACAATGTACTACACACGTAGACTATATCTGGTGGATTTCATACATACAGTACAAATACACACAGATGCCGTCACCTTTTAGTCTGCCAAGCAGCTGGTGTCCAGCAATGAGATGTTTATCTGGAAATACCGACTCAGACGTTAAACATTTTTCAACGACATCTACTGCTCTGTGATTTACAGTATGAGGACAGCTTGATTCCAGGAGCCGGGTTCAGAGCCGTCCAGGGTCCCTGCATGCTGGGTGTCTTTCCTTTGACAAGCACAGGTAAATACGCTCCGTGTGGATGCTGACAGCTGGAACTGTCAGTCACACAGTTTATGAGCACTGAGTCTATTCTGTAGCTGTAGGCTTCCAGTTACAAACATGTATATTCATTACAGAAAAGAAACATATAGTTTCTTTAAGTTCTCCCTCTGCGTCTCTATGACGGCTCACATGTTTTTAGGTGCCACTCTCTATGCCTGTCCGATACTAAAAACAAACCTTGCATGCAGAATGAGTGTTTCAAACCCTTCACACAACAGAAACACAAAAATTTGGGCAATAATTTAATTTATCGTCTTCAACCCAGAAATAAATGCCAGCCTCTAACCCAATTACTTTGAATTCTTTCTCACAGCTCCAAATATTTGTTCCCCACACCAGCTGTTTCCACACAGATGTGGCCGGGCACACGGGCTATTAGTGACTCAATATGCAAGTGTTAAGAGAGAGCGGGGGCGTCAACAGCACCAAAACATGAAGTGCATTACAAGTTCCCAAGTAATTTCGTCAAAATGACAAAAATAAAATAAACCCCAAACATCCTTTTAGTCTGTTTTTTATTAAAACACCGCCAAGAAATCGACTTGATCATTTTGGGTGATGAAGCTCACAAATTTGAGCATGCAGATGCTGGATGGATTGAAGGGGTAGGACATATGATGCAAGGATCTGACAGTGTCCTCTGTATAATATCCCCATGTCTTGCCAAGAGTGTTCAGTATAATCCCATACCTCAGCAATGGGAAATTGTATCGAAATTGCTCTATGTCATGATAAATCAATGTAAGTGCTCAGATTGAACAACACTGTGTCGCTTGATTTCAGGCGCCTGGCACTAATCAGAACTTGCGCGTGTTCCATCTTTGATCACCAGCTCAATCAAACACAATCAAGAGGGGATGCTGGAACGCTATCAGTCCCTGCCGGTCAGGATTCAAGCCATTTGCCACGTATAAACAATGCAGGGACGGAGTAAGTGCATATGAAGGATATGAAGATCACAGATAGATGCTATGATTCCCGAGTCTCACTCTTAGAGAAAAGAGAAGACAATGCATTTTCTTTTGGGCTTTTTTGAGTGTCAAAGTAACTGATGACTTTTTGACCCTCCGATGTACATTTGGCAGTGCGCTGGAAGGGATGCAGACTTGTGCACGACGTTCAACAGCATTACAGCGCTTTCATGATAAGACATGGCCTGTTAAGTCCTAAGCCTGGAGATGAAAACTTTAGGCCGGCCAACAAGCTGTGTAAGCAATGATGGGAACTGCACTAATTAAAGAAGGAGCATTGAACTTAGCACTGGACTACGACCAACAGCTGGTTTGTTGTTGCTGCTTTTCAGTTAATAAGACCACACAAATGCATCCACAACAGTTCTGTTTCTGCTCACACTAAACTGACGGCATGACAGATACAAGCACTTTGCTCAAATGACATCAAACAAAGATATATCAGGTTAATGTTTCTCCCAAAAGAGTCAAAGAATTTACATTGTTACCATCAGTGTTTATTAAAAATGCATAACTGTGTTTACTGATATGTATCTTTACAATCTCATCCATACTGATACCGATACTGCTTATCGATGCTTTTATCACTGTTACTCTCTACAAGTCAGTGGAGAAAGTAAAGACATGATATAGAAAGTTGTGAAAAACAATGAACTTGGCTGTACATAGTTACCAAACTAATCATGTACGGGTACCATTTATACCGGTTATGGATACGCATCCCTACTGATATGTTTAATGTCTTTAATTTGTTCACTACTATCACCTGCTTCAATACCTTTATGGCAAAACAGAGCGAAAATAAAGTCAGAAATTTGTCTCCTGCCCGTGTGGTACCCTTTAACTTGCCCCAAACTGAAGCTACTGTACATCAACATTAGACCCTTCATATTCACTGGAATATTTAAATATACAGTTTGTGCCCATTTTCCCTGCTTTTTTTCTCCTTACTTACCTTTACAAAAGCTAAACGGAAAGTTGTTGGCTGTCAAACATAATTTTTCTGCCTCTACTGTCACATAATGGAAGAACGTTTGCATGCAGCCTTGATCAAGTCAAGGTCAAAGCCATCAAGGTCAAAAGCGTGTCTTTCTCCTGACATACTCATATTTATTGAGAAGCCCGCTGCTGTTTCCACTATTTTCTCCTGTATTTTAGGTCTATTGGATTGCAAAGGTCTGCTTAACTGTTCCCACATGTTATGCCGTTGTGCTGCTGTCACTGGCTTAATGTGAGCACGCTGTTTTCCAGACTCTGTGTGTGGTGAATGCGTATGGGAGAGAGGAAAAGAGACGGATACACAGTGACAAAGAGGGAGAAACAAAGAAAGAATGTGTCTGGTTATTCACATTAGGGCTGTTTTCAAATGCGCGCTACAATAAACCCTAAATAGCTGACATACTGTATCTCCCTCCTTAACTGTATCATCAGTCACATTACAGGATTGACTTATTTATGAAATTATTTAGGAAAAGATGACACGTGCAAGACTCCAGGTTATGCAATATTTTGAAAATGAACAGCAAGTGTTAAAGCTTTTATACTCTACACTGGTGTGAATCGCAGTCTTTTGAGGGCTGGGATGGATGTTTACCCTGTAAATCCACCCCAGTGACTGGCAGGTGAGTTCATGAGAAGCTTTGGGAAAGGAAACGTGAGATTCCGATGATTGAAAACTGCTGGAAACAGACTTGAAGAGAACGCATGACAAGAGGAAGACGATGCACTCGCTGAGTAAATAAAATGTGGGATTGTCTAGACAGGGTGAGGCTACACAAAGAGGCGCTGGTGAAGACTCTCCACTGTCCCTCTGTGACATACACAAAGCTAATTGAATTGAACCTTCTCATCGCCGTCGCCCCCTATCAGCTGCTTAGTCTACCTCTAGTCATTTCTTCATGGTCCTCCTCACCCTCCTCCCTCCTTTTCCACTTTGCCTCAGACTGAGGAAGTGGTTTGTGTGCCGTCTGAGGCTGGTTGGAACACTGTGCTGTGCACCGGGGAAGCCGAAATTTGAGCTCCCATGCATTAAATGTTCCACTAGAGCAACAATTTTCTGCGATGGGAACTCAACAGGCCACTGGTGAAGGAGCGGAAGGCTCAGGCAGGGCGAGCTGTAGTAATGGACGAACCGCTCAGAACTCTAATCAAGAACTTGTCCGCTCTGGGGAGAGAGATTGTTTTAGTGCCTGCAACATGTGCCTGTATATAGGAACCCCGACCACATACCATTACTGTACATCATCGTCTTCCGTCTGCTCTGCTGTCCCCTGCAAAAACAAGTTCCACAGCAGGGTGTGAGGCTGTGAAGACGTGGTAACACAGCGCCACCTGTGGGCAGGATTCAGAGCAATACAGCAACAAACCCACAATGTGTTTTTTGAATTGCAAACTCGGATGAAGGGGTAAAGAGCAGGGTTTTAAACGCTGCACGGCCTTGTGAGTTTTCATTGGGACAGTGTACATTGATTAACATTTGAAATAATGTAAAATGAGAAAGAGCCAGGGGTTGGTTACATGACATACTGTTTTATCTTTCTCCGAAGTCATTACGGATTAAACCAAGTATCACAGAATGATAACATATTCCTTTATTAGTCCAACAGTGGAGAAATCTGCAATGCTTGATCAAGTGAAGATGAGGGACTCCACTGAGGACAGCTGGTGACACTTATAAAACAATTAAAGGAAACCGTGTACAATTATTAGAAAACTTATAATCACAGTGCTTTAAATGTGCTGTAAATCAGCTATGGAGAGGCCACATCTGGTCTGCTACAACCAGCACTCTAGTGGGACTGAAGATGAAGGAGTTTAATAAGCTTGCATGCACACATGACCCGGGTCAGCACACTGAACACATGAAAACTGGGCCCAAGAGCACATTCTATCCCAGAGCGGCTCTACAGTTGAATTGTTCAATTACTTGAAGCCATATTCTATCAGTTCAATTAGCATATTATTTTTTTTACTGTTTTTTTAATTGTTGTTTTTAAACTGGGTTCTTATTAATTATGATTTTTTTTTTGTCTTTTAAATTGCACCTCCATTACTTAGTTTCACTTATTAGTTTTGCAATATTGTAATATGTTTCAATATTGTGACAGTAAAGTCGGATTCTTTGAATTAACTAGCAAATTTTCCATTTTATCGTAGGTGTATATTTACTGTATATTTTTCAATCAACCAAATAAATAAGACATATTAATGAAGACAAAGTGTACACAGGCAGCTGCAGACTTTAGCTTCGCGTTTCCCCCTGGAGGGGTCGGCCGAACCAGCCTGAGAGGTGAGTCAACTACAGATGTTACACCACAATAATCTCCATAAATCAGTGAATTAATTTGTCGCGACTCATCATCGAAACATTGTTTGAACTTTTTGCTTTTTTTTTTTTTTTTTTACTGTAGACCAAGAATGTGTCCTTTGTTATTTTGGATAATAAGCAGCAGTGACTGACTGAAACCGCTTAGCTAGCTCAGCTAGCGCCAAAATAGCATCTGGAGCTTCATAGTTCAACAAGTGAAAAACGTGAACAAAACAGACAGCATTATTATTATTATTATTATTATTCCCTTTTATTTACCTTGTTCTGTTTCTTTTGTAATAATCTTTTTTTAAGGTCCGATACTTTTGAATCGTTCACTGACGACGAAGTTTGAGCTAATTGCAGCTAAACCTGACTACAGCAGTTTTTGTTGCAGCTTTTACTCTACGTTAGATTACCTTTGTTCTGAACTGAGACTCAAATACAGCTGGGACACAGAAATATGCCCGGGCAAAATAATACCATGATGCATGCTGGGTTAATGACAGAGGCTAGTGACTCCCCTGGTCGCAATCTTAGTCAAATCATGGCCTCTCATCGCTAAACCCCGCAGCATCCCGTGACAGAGCAGCAACTCTTTAGAAAAGGAGAGATGTCTTTCAAACACCATTAAATAGTTTAAAATAAGTTGCACGCAACGGGTTCACACTGCTGACCCCGGAATAACTTTTCCAAACAGCCTGGTCGTTACGACGTGTTACTAGTTGCATTTTGTTTTGTTTGATGTTTTCATCATGTAAAATCGAAGCCTCACTAGTAAAAAGTCTTGGTTAATAAAAAGACTTTGGGACAATGAAGAGGAAAAAGTAACTAGATGCTCTATAACAATATGAGATCCACAATTTAGAGGTGAAGATAGACTTCACCACAAGATGGCAGCAAACTGTTAAATATGCAAACCCCCCCCCCCAAGTAACAGCTGTCAGAGGGTATAAAGAGCAAGGAAATTAAATTCGTAACACAAAACAGCCTGACCATGATCAGCAAGAAATCATAAATTAAAGGCACACGGCCACTTTAATTTGTTATTCCATTTATTAAAACGAGTCGTTGATATGCAGGCATCCTGACTTCCCACCAGTCTCAGAACTCTGTCTTCCCTCCTGCATTTTCTGTTCGGAGGAGTTGTGCAGACGTGTGGCGGAACATGTGAGACACGGCGGCTCCTCTGGGTCTGCAGGTCCTTGTGTTTACCAGCTCCACCCAGCTGATGAAGTGTGCTCCTCCAATACCTCTTCCTGATGTAAAATGGAAACATTACATACTTCCACCAGCAAGAAGAAGCAGGTCAGAGCTTTGGCACAGCATGAAAGTTTTACACTCAATCACATCCATGCACGTTATAAAAGCGAAAAACTTACCGTGTGTTCTCTATTTAAATTGTCACATCAACCCTCTGAGGTTTTAATGAAAAAGTTTTTGGGGAATAAGTGATTCTAGGATTGCCAGTTGCGTTTCTAATAACAAAGCACAACTTTTGCAGATCCACTTCAGCGACAGTATTGTTTTGCTCAATATCGCCTCAAACAGGTTTCGAAGATGCTCTCCCCCCACTCCAAACATGTGCGCAGACACAGAAAATACTATTGTTCTGGACAGGAAATGCTAAGAGCGGGTCCTCAGATGACACTCCTGCCTTTGAGGAGCAAAGTGACCACTGACTGACAGCGTGGTAGAGCGTGATATAAACACAGCAAGATGGAGAACCACAATGACCTGGGCACTTTCTACCATGTTACTCAATGTGGACTGAGTGACCTTCACCATGTGTGGACGCTTACAGTACACGCACACACAAGTATGTTCACGTGGGTGCACGAAACAAAAGCCAGTGTTGTGGGTTGCTGCCGGTAGAGGAGAGTTTCACACAGCCATGGGAAGTTAATCCATGGTAACTGAGTCGGAATCTTGGCTTGTCTCTTGCATGGCTCTCTGTCCACAATTAGATTACCAAAGACGTGTTACTCTGTGAGTGTAGGAGTGTAACGGTTGAAAATAAGTCGTTCAGTTTCCTTTTTTTTCCTTCTTCTAAATGCAAGATGTAAATGTTGAGTGTTATGACATAAGTGCACATTTGCAGTTTGCATTAGCTCCAGGATATATTCATGGTCGGGCTTGGTGTCATGGCAGTAAGCGTTTTAGGCTGTATAACAATATATTTATAGTATATGTCACAATGTTTCTTCTCTAAAGTTCATAAATGCCAGGAATCTGCAGCAAAATATGTCATACCACAGTACTGATATTGCAGCAGTATTGTAGAGGTAACTGTTGGTGCTTTGATAAAATACTAACAATGCGCATTCTGATAAATAATCATCAGTAATGTGGTTTTAATAACAGAAGTGGATGAGGGCAAATATGATATGTATGCCTTTAAAACAACACTTACCATCAGAATAGAAGGATTTTGTGACATACTGCATTAAAATATGCAAAATTCAATTAATTGTTTACTTCCATCAGCACACATCACATGCAAACAACGAAAGCTTATCAAGGTCCAACTTTTGATTGAAGCAGCAGAGTTTTAACACAATATGAAATTATTCTTATAAATTCACTCTAATAACAGCCAGTGTACAATATTAGTGATATTTCCTTTTGTCGTAGTTTATGGTTAGATCAAAGGATACAGGGTTGTACCCTTGTGTGTGTGTCCGCGTGCATGTGCCTTAGTCTATGTATTGTTTTAGCCAACAGAAATAACCCAATTCAACATGTTTTGTATTTAACTTTGTGCAAACACCCAAATTGTTCATGTCACTTCCAATCAGTGCTCGTGTCACTTGAACACACACATGCACACGGGCCAGATGACATGCAGTTAGCTCCATGCCTGGGTAGCAGACTGCGACACTCCCTCCCTCCGTTTCTGCAGCCCTGCTCCCGCCTCCCCCTGCAGCCCTGCCTGAGCGCTCATCATTGAGCCCTATCAGCCCATCACTAATCATATTGCAAGAGACAGAGAGTAGGAGAGGAGCCTCTGTGTGCATCATCATCATCATCATCAGCATGCGTTTGTGTGTGTGCGGTGAGGTAGAGAGGAGGGAGGAGTGTATCCTAGCGAGGAGCTGTTCCCTGTTGTGGTAACAGCCTGCACGCCGGCTGCCAGCCATTACTTCACTGCAGCAGCAATCAGCCCCTGCGTGCTCAGTGAGCCAGACGCACTAACCTGTCTGTCCCCTCCTCTTTTCCTCCCTCTCCCTGCATATTCAGCGGAGCTGCCCTCCTCTCCTCCTCATCATTCCGCCACTCCTGCGGCGTTCGCTCTCTGCTTTAAGGGGACACCGGCCTGCTCCTCACCCACTGGTTCTGCATGACTGTCACAAAGGTAAGGTGGCCTTTGGATGGGGCACAACTTCCAGCTTCCTTCTGGGGGGTGAGGTCGGCCCGTGAAGGTTATTTGAGGTGCTATTCTCGTGTCTCTGTGAGTGTGTTTGTCTGCGGAGGAGTGGAGATGAGTTTTTCAGTAGTCTTGGAGTTGGTGCGAGGTTATGAGGATGCTGCTGCGGCTGCCTGAGGATAATGTGGATGACTGTGTTCCTGTCTTTAATCTGCAGCAGATTGCATTCGACAATTCACTCGGGGGTTTGAGGAAGTTATTCTAACCCTCTTTTTTTTATTTGTTGGAGCTGTGTCAACTTAATTTAGAATGAACAGGACATTCGTAGAACAATAAACATAGATTAATATGATAGATTTTAGAGCTTCCATTTCAAGATTCGGCTGTTTCATTCACTTGACTCTCTTTAAATCTCAGTTATTTTAGTGAATGTGCAGGATTGTTGAGAGTGGCAGCGCCGTAGATGATGTTTGGCATACTTGGTTGTTTAAGATTCTTGGTTTTATTTCAGCAAAAAAGGGAGATTCTAATGGATTTTGTGTTTTATTTGCTAAAGCTTTGAGCTCGTAAAAACCAGCTTCTAGTTTTACAAGTAGCCATTTATACAGAAAGATTATGTTGTGCAAATTCTGGCTTTGTGATTTGTAATTACTTCACATGAAACATAGCTTTACTAAAACAATTAGGAACCTTCTTCCTAATTGTTTTACTCTCTTATTTTCTCTCCTTTACCCTCTGTTGTGAGTTAAATTGAGCCTCATTTTTCTTTAACTTTGGACAAAACTCAAAAACTGTGAAAACCTGTCACATCAGAAGGACTCAGACCTCATTAAGGGGGTTAAAAGTAGGTTCCCACAAGGTAAAGCATCAGCTTTAAGGTTAAGATTTGGTTGATATTAGGATTCAGTTTGTTCGATGGTGATTCTCCTGGGAATGTATACGTCAATGCAACATTCACTCAAGTAACAGCACATAAAAACCAGTGTGTCGATCCTCAAGATGATCTTGGAGAAGGCGTCTCACCCCGCTATGGCGACAGTTTACGCTCAACCAAGAGCGTATGGATGGTCTGTGCTTAATGCTGCCGCAGTCGCTTGAATCCTCTTAATCTATTAACAGAGAGAGAGACCGAGAAACAGACACACAGTGAGAGGAAATTAGCACACGTACTCCCATGTAGAGAATTAACCTGGACCAAAATAGATGACCTACTGTCCACGCAGGACAATGGCCCATTTGTACACGCTTACGGATACACACCTGCCAGGTCCGCACAGTTCTGTTATAGTATAGAAATGTGTCTCAAACAAAAACTCGCAGACAATTGCTCTCGAAGCACAGTTCTTGGATGCGAGTGAAATCGCGTGGGAGGTGTGTGTGTGTGTATGTGCGTATGTGCGCGCCGCTGCGTAGGTGGACGTTCTCTCCACTCTGAGAACTGGAAGAGGGAAAAGGTCAGGTGCTCATGTGCTGGCAATGAACCAAAGCCTAAATCACGCAGTAGACAAGGCCATAAGGTATCGCAGGGAATTTGAATGGATACATCCACCATGAGGGTTTTTTCTTTCTTCTTTACTTCCCGTTACAGAAACGAAATGAGGAAGAAGTATAGTGAAAATACACAGAGACTGGAAAGAGCATTGACATTTCTGTGTAAGAGCACATAACCCAGAGTTATCCAAAACATGACGTGAGAGTGGGAGACACACAGAGAGAAAGAGAGAGAGAGAGTCGAGGGAGCTGCTTTCATGGCTTTGCCTGCCAACAGCACAGAAGTCACCTTGGGAGTGAGAAAAAGGAGCCTCGATGCTGATGGGGCGAAACAGCCTTCCACCCCTCGGCACACGTACACGGACTGACAGAACCCTCCCCGCGATGCATACTGTCCGTATGTATGCATTTGAAATGGGGATGTCTCAGTCGCACTTGTAGCATGTCATTAATGTAATCTCTTCAAATTAGCCGTAATGCACGTTCATTATTTATGCTGCGTTGTCTTATTAACATCAGCAAAGTGCATTTACAGGAGGATTATTTTCTCTCGGGTTATCTGCTTATAACGTTAGCACATCTGCATAAACGATGAATCAAATGTGTTTTGTCATAAAATATGTAGTGTCAGCAATCCGCTGAGTGGGACAACGGAAGAAATAGAATGTTTTTGATATTTTACTTGTAAGTGTGATTTTTTAATGGAAAAAAGAGCAGAATTCAGGAGAGCAACCAGGCTGCTATACATTCCACTCTTTATATATTTTCAATTTTTATGCACTGCTTTCCTTGGGGTCTAAACATGTGATATGTAGTTCATGTAATCAGTCATGAGTCATTTCTATATACTATTATTATTGTGCAATTGTGAAAAAACGGTGACAATCAACAATTAGTATATAAGACTTATCTCAATATTTATTATTTAGATATGTCTTATAAAATGCCTGCCTCATCTTAGAGTTGGTTGTTGTGTTTGTTAAGTCTCTTGTCTCCTCATTTTGCATGTTGCTGTGTTACCCAGACGTAGATGGGCCAGTTACTGGGTTGATGCTGCATCATCCTGAGGTGCTTTAAAGACAAGCCAAGAGTCTTATAAGATCTATCATATCAGTTTTCATTTATTGTGTGTTGCTCGTTTTAAAGCATAAAAAATGGATGACATGTGTATGTGTTTTAAAATAAAAGAATAATCATATGATATCAAAAGCACAGTATTTAAAGCTATGTTTAGACAGTTTTTCAGGCGCTACATTAGCAGTCTTTGGACAAAGCCCAAATGTTGATACATTTTAGTCCTCAGCACCGTCTGACAGGACTGAATCTGGCTGACCAACTAAATTAAAATCACCGTTTGGCTAACGGCTTAGCAGACATGTTGTGGTTGCTTTTGGGAAAATGAATGTCTACAATTATTTGATAGTGTTGAAAAGGTCCAGTGTCAGTGACATGGCTCTCTTATATCATGAAACAAGACATTGTTAGTGGTGTCAGACCTGGGGCTTCCTTGCTTCACATCAACAAGAGATCTGCATGTATCTGCCACATTCTTTTGCTTTATTTAGTTGTCTGTTCCTCTACACAGTGAATACAACCCAAATTCCATATAACTATACAACTATTTGTTTTATCATTACAATTAAGTAATTCTATTAATTGCATATTTTAAAATCCCCGCAAATCTGCCAAACACCTGTTGGCTTTTATTCTAAGTGATTGAGAATCAGCCAATATTATGCTAATACACATATGAACTAAATTGAAAAACAAGAAAAAAGAGTTAACAATAATTTAGAGTCTCTACTGTGTACTGTATATATGGATGTTATAGTGGGTGTTTGGCTTGTGACTTTGAGCCCGGAACAGACAGAAATGGGAAATGTCAAATCATTGTCTCTCACTGAGATGGACGGACGGACAAACAGAGAGAAACTGCTGTCAGCTCTTGACATAGAAATAGGTCATTGCATGTTTAAATCCGAGAGCGCGCTTTCGATCGTGGCCTGACTGGACTGAGTCCTCTGCGAGACGGGACATAATCTCATCAGCCTTTTAGCACTGACGCTTTAGTTTGCCGGCAGTCATCTCTTCATGCCTGGAGGTTCATCCCATTTATCGCCTCCAAATACCATAATACCAAATGAGCATCATAGTGTAACCTGGAAAAATACCTGGTGGTAATGCTGCCCCCAGATTGTTGGGTGATGTTATTATGCTGTAGGATTATGAGCTGGATCAACCCTCTGTGCCTCTGCATCAGCTGTGGGCCAAGAACTAATGACACTGATGGATGGCACTGAAGTTTTGAGAAAACATGCACACATAATGCTCTTAGACTGAACACACAGTGTCATGCATTATGTTGTTCTGTTGTTATTTGAACTATAGCTTTCTTTAGGCAATTGGTGTTGCAGTCACAGTGATTACTTGAGTGATATCTACACTGCAACAGTGCAACAGTGTTGGGCAAGTCAAAACAATTTTTATACGTGTCTTGTAACATGACGTAAATAATGTACCTACAGTGAAACACACGTGTGTTTCTGACGCAGTAAAAATACTGTAAAGAATGAATATTTGTGTAGTCTGTAGTCTGCCAACAGTGCCAACACAGCAAGCACACGGACTATTATTAGTCTATCTGGACACTCCTGTCACATTTCCGTTGCGATTGCATGTATGTCTGTGTGCGAATGAGTGTGGACGTGCACGTAATGGCACAAATGTAAGTTGGCAGATGTATTACAGTGTGTGCTGGTTGGTGGATAAGTTCCATTAACTACTACGAAATCTGTGCAGAGATGTAGAGATCTCTGAAGCAAGAAAGAAGGAGTCTGTTTAACCACTGTCTTTTGGATTAAACATGTGAATGTGCATGTCCATGTGCTCAAGACTCTACTGTTTGTGTCAGAGAAGCTGAACCCTCCGGCTCACAGCTGCTGACTTGCATATGATACAAACAGGAGGAACAACCCTTTAATGTAAAGCTACCCAGTCCTCAGTCCAATGAGAGTCCACTTCAGTGTCCTCCAACAAGAGGCTAGCTGTAGCGCTGATGGTTGCCCTGAGTTACCTTCCTGTCAGTTTCAGTTTTTGGTGTTAGTCCACGGGGCTCAAGAGAGACGCGTAATGGCCACAGTGGGAATTCTCTGAGCAAGAAACTGACCTCCCAGAAGGCTGAGGTCACCCAGCTTTCTGTCTGCCAAGCGACCCCCAGGCAGAGAGGTTAGGAAATTAATGAATTCTGTTTCCCCCTCAACGCAATTTCTGAGCATTTAGCAAACTATTCAGATGTTCCATAAAGAATAACGGCAAGCTGCCGGCGTGGAATCTCGTGAATACCCCGTTGATTGGAGAGCTGTGATGTGAACTGCAACATTTAATACCATTCAGTTGTATTTGGTTGGATACCTCAGGAAGAGCAGTGTGCCAGCGCCTGGGAGAGGGGGTGGGGAGACGGACAGAGGGATGCTGAGAGAGGAGAAGAATGACTAAAATAAGGAGGGGGAGCACTGGACTACGGAGTACCCCTTTGTGTTTTCTTTAGACAGCAGCAAAAATGCTCCCCCACTAAAGGGAGTCCATGTGGTGATAAACAATTGTCTGTTCCCAGAGGACGGACACAAACACACTTAAACACGCACTTACACACCGGTTTGTACAGCTACCCTTGTTAGTATTGACTTCATTCACTGTGGACAGTTTAACCCAAACCTAATCCCAACCCTGACGGGTCCTTTAGGCTCCCTGTACATACGGAAATGAATAATATGTCTATTTTAAAGGACACTATTGTCACTGCCCACGTACTTCCATGCACCCATTACGTTGGCATGGATGATAAGTAGTACCACCACAAGGGGGCAGCTCAGAGTCAAAAGTACAGATCTCTTCTTCTCTTCGCTACAAAACCACCTGACCGTCCAATCTCCTCCCAGCCATTCTGAAGCATTTGTTTATCCTGGTGTAACATCATATAGAACTGCAAAATGTTTCCTCCAAAAGTTCCGCCATTTTTAAAGTTTCTTCCTCATGTCACACTAGAACTAGGGTTCGGATAGTGACAGCCACACTGCCCCCCACAGTTTCCAGTGGTACTGCTCTGTTTGGCCTTGTATCTGTATACTTATTCAGTGTTGAGCATAAATGAGCCTTCAACCTAAGTCCTGCTTAAACCTTAACTTAACCTCAGTTTATTCTATTAGGACTATTGATCCCAACAAGGTCAGTGTTTTTGCCTGAAAAGGTCTCCAACAAATGTTGCTCCAATGTGCTTTCTTCTGTCGAGGACCATCTCAAAAATTAATATCAAAAAAGTAATAATAATTCATTTTTATCAGCGCATAAAAAACAGTCATTTTTATTAATAACTGAGCTTGAAAGAATTGTTCATGCTGTTATCACTTCACGCCCACACTTCTGTAATGTATTTTATTCTGGTCGTAATGAATCCATTTTAAAAGTTTAGTGTTAATGTTTAAAGCTCTGCAGGGTTTGGACCCCAGATATATTTCTGACAAACTGGTCCTTTATGTGCTGAAAAGAAACCTTTGATCCTCCAGCTATTCACAAATCCCATCGTGTCACTGAGGTGAGCAGCTTATGGAACGTGGGGTTCTATGGTTAGCTACTTCACTGTCCTCTTTTAAATCTCATCTTGCATTTATATTTCTCTTATTTTGGTATATTAGTGTTCCATTCTACTCTGCTATCTTTAATTATTCTAATTTACAGTCCATCCAACCATTTTTCCATCAATCTCAGCATCATCGGGCGAAGTCGGGGAATACCCTGGATAAGTCGTCAGTTGATCGCAAAGCTAACATATAGAGACAAACAACCGTTCGCTCTTGAATTCACATCTAAAAGTAACCAAAGGTCAATATGATTATTATTAATAGGCCACAAAAATGCATAGACCTTTTTTGAGTTTGCTCACTTTCTGACTAAATTTGAGCATCTGTTTTGCACGCCTAACCTCACCCTCCACCATCACCCATTTTTAACTTTACACTTTACCAAACTAAAAGCCTAACCCTGACGTGTGTGTTTACCCAGTCAGGACATGCCCCTAAATGACTGCATCAGATGACCTGATTGAACTCTAATGTAGACAGCTAGAGGTCTAAACCAGTTATTTGGACCAGCTGAAAGTTCTAAACCAGTTAATTTGGTCTTAGGTTTGTGATGATCTGTCCAGGGTGTACCCCACATTTGCCCAATGACAGCTGGCAGACGCTTCAGCCCAGAGCTACCCTATGTAAATAATATATGTTGACTCTCACCCGCAGAAGCACTCACATGCTTTTTTCTCGCAATCATGTGCTTAATTTAGCCATACTGATGTGGATTCTGTGCAATTCAAAGGAGTGCCCCAGCTGTGTTTAGTGTGTTTGCAATTACATATCTGCAAACGCCCCAATTATTGAGGCCCATGTTGCTCTCATGTCAGGCACACGTGTGGTTGGAGCGACGTCTGAAAGTCATTTTCAGACTGTTTATGGTACAGTTTCTGCTGTTAACACTAAGGTTGTTAAGACATTTTTAGCATAAAATGATTCAAGATATAAAAACTAATAAGCAGATAGAATGGCTGTTAAATCAAAGTGCAACACCATTTAAACTGTCTAAATTCCTTTCACCTCACCCACTATAAATGTTAATTAAGTCTGATTTAAGCCACTGGCCATTTATAAAAACCTGCGTTCTCTCTCTCTCACACACACTAAACTGAGGGTTAAAGCCACACTGCCCCCCACAGTTTCCAGTGGTACTGCTCTGTTTGGCCTTGTATCTGTATACTTATTCAGTGTTGAGCATAAATGAGCCTTCAACCTAAGTCCTGCTTAAACCTTAACTTAACCTCAGTTTATTCTATTAGGACTATTGATCCCAACAAGGTCAGTGTTTTTGCCTGAAAAGGTCTCCAACAAATGTTGCTCCAATGTGCTTTCTTCTGTCGAGGACCATCTCAAAAATTAATATCAAAAAAGTAATAATAATTCATTTTTATCAGCGCATAAAAAACAGTCATTTTTATTAATAACTGAGCTTGAAAGAATTGTTCATGCTGTTATCACTTCACGCCCACACTTCTGTAATGTATTTTATT
Organism: Mola mola; assembly: GCA_001698575.1. NCBI lineage: Eukaryota > Metazoa > Chordata > Actinopteri > Tetraodontiformes > Molidae > Mola > Mola mola. The sequence continues at coordinate 15,926,633 of KV751315.1, read as the reverse complement.
CTGGTCGTAATGAATCCATTTTAAAAGTTTAGTGTTAATGTTTAAAGCTCTGCAGGGTTTGGACCCCAGATATATTTCTGACAAACTGGTCCTTTATGTGCTGAAAAGAAACCTTTGATCCTCCAGCTATTCACAAATCCCATCGTGTCACTGAGGTGAGCAGCTTATGGAACGTGGGGTTCTATGGTTAGCTACTTCACTGTCCTCTTTTAAATCTCATCTTGCATTTATATTTCTCTTATTTTGGTATATTAGTGTTCCATTCTACTCTGCTATCTTTAATTATTCTAATTTACAGTCCATCCAACCATTTTTCCATCAATCTCAGCATCATCGGGCGAAGTCGGGGAATACCCTGGATAAGTCGTCAGTTGATCGCAAAGCTAACATATAGAGACAAACAACCGTTCGCTCTTGAATTCACATCTAAAAGTAACCAAAGGTCAATATGATTATTATTAATAGGCCACAAAAATGCATAGACCTTTTTTGAGTTTGCTCACTTTCTGACTAAATTTGAGCATCTGTTTTGCACGCCTAACCTCACCCTCCACCATCACCCATTTTTAACTTTACACTTTACCAAACTAAAAGCCTAACCCTGACGTGTGTGTTTACCCAGTCAGGACATGCCCCTAAATGACTGCATCAGATGACCTGATTGAACTCTAATGTAGACAGCTAGAGGTCTAAACCAGTTATTTGGACCAGCTGAAAGTTCTAAACCAGTTAATTTGGTCTTAGGTTTGTGATGATCTGTCCAGGGTGTACCCCACATTTGCCCAATGACAGCTGGCAGACGCTTCAGCCCAGAGCTACCCTATGTAAATAATATATGTTGACTCTCACCCGCAGAAGCACTCACATGCTTTTTTCTCGCAATCATGTGCTTAATTTAGCCATACTGATGTGGATTCTGTGCAATTCAAAGGAGTGCCCCAGCTGTGTTTAGTGTGTTTGCAATTACATATCTGCAAACGCCCCAATTATTGAGGCCCATGTTGCTCTCATGTCAGGCACACGTGTGGTTGGAGCGACGTCTGAAAGTCATTTTCAGACTGTTTATGGTACAGTTTCTGCTGTTAACACTAAGGTTGTTAAGACATTTTTAGCATAAAATGATTCAAGATAACGGATTTAGAGTCCTAAATCCAGAATTTAGCTTTTTTTTTTTGGTTTTTTATACATCACTCCAAGGGGAACAGATAACGGATTTTGCAAGGGGAGACTGAGTTTTGTGTCTGAAAACTGGGGACACACAAGAAGTGTGAGGAAAAAAAAAAAAAAAAGCAGGATACAGTGGTGAAAAAGCAAAAGAAAAGCATTCACTGCAGGAACACATTCAGATCTCATGAGCTCATAGCCCATCAGAAAAGCATTCTTACTCTGCTCAATGTGTGCGTCTGTCTGTGACTTTCTGTAAAGTCTGTATTTTTCAAAACGGTGTGAAAAGCCAGTATTTTTTTTGTTTGTTTTTTTTAACCCTTCTTATGTCCCAGCATGAATCATTTCTCCACTTGCGAATGCAACCACACAATCCAGACTTCCATTGAGCACAGAGGAAAACTTTTTTGTGGCTTTTGTTCGGTAAAAGTATTTATATTTTTTAGGTTTTTGAATCATGTGGAATGATTCGCGGACTTCCTGCTGGAGACAGTGGCCATCACTATCTCCCCTCCAGCTGAGATTAGGATGCACGGACAATGGAATTTCTGTGTGTGTGTGTGTGTGTGTGTTCGTGTGTGCATTCTCTACAATCACGAAATAGGATGTGCTTCCTGTTTGTGGGCCCAGAGACAAAGCCGTAAATGCATTGATACAGATGGCCTGTTTGTGCAAGCGTGTGTGTGTGTGATTGTGTGCATCAGGTAGTGAGAAGTGGTTTGTACCCAGTAACGTTCCCATATTCTGGTGTTATACTTAAAGTAACAATGGAGTATTAGGGCCACAGTGTGAAAAAAATTTAAAAAAATGGAGACATCGAGAACAAAACTGTAAATTTACGAAAATAAACTCAAAATATTAAGAGCATAAAGTTGCTCTTGTAATAAGATTACGAGTTTTTTCTCATGGATTTACACTTTTTTTGTCCGAAATTTCTGACTTTATTCTCAAAATCAAAAGAATAGAATAAAATAAAACTCTGTCGTATAAAGGAACACTTCACCCTAAATTGACAATTCAGTCTTTATCTGCCCGTGCTGATGGAAAGTGGAATGAAGTCTCTTTCTTCACAAAACATTTCTGGAGCTTCACAACAAAGTCTTCTGACCAGTTGAAAGAGATAAGTTTTAAAATGTTATTAAATAACAGAGAAAAAGAAACACAGAACAGGCCCCACACACCATTTTATAATCTAAAATCTTCACTGTAGCCGCTAAGATGGAAGCACTATGGAAGTACTATGGAACACCCTGAGTGAATATTTTGATTGGAAATTACATCTTTTCAGATCAGTTTCAGATCTTGTCTCAAACTGTTTAAATTCAATTTCTGCTTTTTTGATGCTATTAAAGAAGTTCCTGTGTTCTCATCTACTTTAGTTGTTAGGGAGAATACTGTGACACTGTTTCCCTGTGATGCTCCAGACAAGGTTTGTGGAGGTTGGAACTTCTTGTGACTGTTCATCAGCACCGAGGTGAATAGGAAATGACTGCATTCTCATTTTTGGGTGAACTAATCCTTTAAGTGCAAGTAAGACAGCATAATGCTTAACGTCCAAAGATGCTTCTTCAGAACTTTGTTTAAGACAAGTTTTTCATTTTATGAAGTTAATTTGCACTTTTGCTTTGTACAAAAAGACAGCTACAATTGCAGAGTTAATCACTCTTGAGATTCATGGTTCAAATCCTGTGTGTCGCCTCTGATCCCTCTGAGCAATCTTCCTCTCTCATACTCAACCTTTTTTTTTTTTTTAATGCTGTACATATTAGTGGGAAAGATCCAATTTGTTCCTGGTCCTTTTCTCTTTTCAGTCTGTGTTATTTATTTTCTTTTTTATATATATATCACACCATTTGTGTGTTTGTTTTATCTCTCTCTCTCATGAAGAGAGGCCTAAATCTTCTGAAGCCATTGCAACAGACAAGTGACACTAGATGCTCTCTTCATAGATAGTGTCTGACCAAATATAGTGTCTTTTTCTTTGGCTCCCTGAAGCAGACTGGATGGTTTGCAGTAGCTGTGCAGATGTTATGTATATCAGAGGACTCAATGGAAATACTGTGATTGATGTTTCCATTCTTGTTAGTCTTTAGTCCTGCATAATTGTAAGGTCCCTGTAAGGTCAAATAGGGGCCAGAAATTGGATAATGTCAGCGTGTGAGTGGTTTTAAACAAATCTTCAGGTTGTACGCATTTAGTTTCAAAAATGTAAGGAAGGCAAATAGTAAAAGGATGACACAGCTATTGTGACGTCCACAACAGTTAAAGACTAACTTTCTGGTTTTGCACTCACTCACTCAAAATTACATTTTAATCACAGTCATTTTCTGATGCAATTTATATTTTAATACTCCAACTCCAACTCCAGCTTTATCTATAAAGCACATTTGAAAGCAACCAGATTTACCAAAGTGCTGTACATTTAGATATACATCAGAAAATAAAATAAAATAAGATAAATAGACACTCAAAGCATGCAACTCTTAAACTGGGTTAAAATCCAGGGAGTAAAAGTGGGTTTTAAGAGACTTAAAAACCGGAAGACTGGGGGCCAGCCTCACATGGAGGGACAACTTATTCCATAGTTTTGTGGCGACTATTAAAGCAAAGTCCTTCCTCTTCTTCAGGCGTGTCTTAGGAAACATGAGAAACTGTTGGTCAGCCCCCCTTAGTGACCTTGGGGGAGCATATGTAATTAAAAGGTCAGCAAAATAAAATGGGGCTAACCTATTAAGAGCTTTAAAAACATACAAAATAATTTTCAAAATGTACAGTAAAGGGAGGCAAGAACAGGTCGTGGTCGCACGTGGTTTCGTGTAAGGGTTCTAGTAAGGAGACGTGCAGCAGCATTTTGGACCGACTGTAGTCGAGACAAGGAGGCCTGCCAAACACCAGCATAAAGGGTATCTCAATAGTCAAGCCAAGTTGAAATAAAAGCATGTATAACAATTTAAAAATAATTGAAAGACAAAAAGGGCTTCACCTTTTAAAGTAAGCTGTAATTAGAAGAAACCAGATCTAAAATTAGAGTTGATCTGTTTGTCCACACAAAATCAAGATCCACTTTAATGCCCAGATTAGTTACAAAATGCTTTACATTTGGTTTCATGTGTAAAATCCATTTGAGAGGCATCAGAAGCTCCATTATTGCTTCCAATTATTGTCATATCGTGAAGTATAATGTGGTGTCGTAACAAACCCTAATACATCTTTATATGGTAGAACTGTGTGCCACAGTGAATGAGACAGTGCTAAAGACTTGAGAGCGATGAGCGAGGAGTGGGGCAACACAAGAGAGAGTGGACTCGTGGTGGATGATACCACCACCCACTCTCTCTCTCTCTTTCTCTTTCTCTGTCTTTCTCTCTCTAACCCTCACACACACACACACACACACACACACACACACACACACACTCACACACACACACAGATGCACAGACACAAACACACGCAGACCATTGACAGCTGTGTTGGGGATGATCAGGGTCAAATTCAGCTCTGTATTTTGCCTACAGGCACAGATAGCAGTGTAAATATAGATAACAGTCTCTCAGCAGCACATAACATCGCATGTTTATAAATTTACAATCCTCATGTGAATCCTGTCTTGTTCAATGTCTCTACTATGTTCTCTGTTGAACATACTGCGTATAAAAGTGGTACAATTTGTGCTATATTTGGATGTTAATAAGTAACTTGGTGGTTCTGAACAAGCCCATGAGGACCTCACATGAACAATAAAAACATTAGCCTCCTCTAGAGACAGCAGTATGTGGTGAAAGTGTCAGCCATAGAGCCACAGGGGAAGCCTTTGTTGACAGCACTAACTCTTCAGTTCAGAGGTCCTTCAGGTTTCTGTGTTACCATTGTTGATTTACACAGCGTAGGTGGGAAAAGAGTGTTCCTCTTGCTGCGCTAGAGTGAGATGTAGTAGTTGGCCAGCGTGTCTTGTGGATGAAATGCGATCATGGTTGGAAAGCGTAGCACAGTTCTGCCTGAGCTGGCAGGTGAACAGAAATGTTGTATAGATCATAAGAAACCTTTGGCTGGCTTTGCCTCCTCAGACCTACTGAGGATTGCCAGAATGGGAGAGAGAAAATAATTAAAGAATTAAACCTTAGCAATCTTAAGTTAAATATATGTAATTTAACTGGCATTTTATATTAAAAACCAGCCAGTAGTGAAAATCCTTCCGCAGAACTATTATTAGATTCTTCCTTCTGGGTTTGTGACAGATATTTTCCTTTACATCTGAGAGATGTTAATTGGCCCTTGTGTTTGGAGAATTTGTTTTTAATTCCAGCTGTGTGAATTTCCCCTGCTTTCACTATAGTAACAGTGTCTGTCTGAAAAAAAGTCCAACAACAGAGACAAGAAAACAAAGAGCCCTTAGAAACGTCTGAACATTAGAATTCATACTAGCCCAGTGCAGTCAAACACGAACTGCATTCTCTGCTACTTTTATTACATCATTTTTGTGACATGAATACAAGTGGTTAAATGTCCATTCATCCAGAATTCTATATGAAACGTGCTCAAGGTTTGAACTTTGCTGCACGTTTCTTTCTCCAGTTTCAGTCAGAAAGCCAGTCTCAGTGTGGTTTTTAAGTTTTGCTTTATAATGTTGGGTTAGCAAGGAAGTTTTGTACTCTTTTTCAAAGCCGGTTGCTTAGAAACATCCTGTGAACAACACACTGCTGTCTGCAGACCTACTTTATGCATTTTCACTGCATGTTTATCGTTTGTTGGAGGGATCCACCAGCTGAGAGCCATCTGTTTCTGCATTCCGGGCCTGTGCGCCCTCATTGCGGGCGCTGAGTGCAGCTGAGAGGGTTTGCTGGGTCCATACTGATGTGCCAGGTCGTTTAATTACATCGATGGTTCATGGAAAGAGATGAAGTAGAAAGGAAGAGGAAGGAAGAAAAGGTCATTCGAATTTGTACTTTACTGTACCATATATGAACTGAACAGCTGAAATTATAACCGCAACTTTGAGGAAAAAACGTTGTTCTTTCCAAGTTGAGTTCCAATAAGCTTTGTAATACAGTTTGAGTTTTATGTGAAAGAGACAGAAAAGGGATGTTTTTGTATATACAATGTTTTATTTTTTAATTGTCTAAATATAAAACAATGTATGAAAACAGGTTCATATCCAAACTGATTAGCTTTGCCTGTGAGCAATACGTGCGCACGTACTTGCATGTGTTGCACATTTTTCACTGGTGAATGTCTTTGAAATAGTCTCACTTGCATTGTTTACATTTCTCCCGAGCTTATCAGTCAGTACACTGGTATACCAATACCAAGCTGATGAATCTACCTACAGTATGGTTTTGTGTAAATTAAGGCTGTCAAATTAAAATATTTTATAATGCATAACTGCATGATTGTCCACAGTTAATTTAAGATTAATCGTAAATTATTTGCACATTTTTATGTTCTACATATATTTTTCAAGTTTTTAATAGTCTTGGGACGCATGGGAGTGGATAGATATATTTGTTTTTGCAGATGTATGTTTGGCATTATTTCAACAATCCCAAACCATGAACAATCCTGTTTACGACATTCTCATGCTTTATTGCGTGCTTAAAAAATTGCTGATTCTATCTCTGCATCTGCTGTGGGCTTGGCCAGCAAGTGGTATATGAGATGGTAAATGTGAATAACTGTGGTGTCCAGAGAGCCATCTGGCAGGGCTTAGAGGCTGAACTTGCTTTGC
>KV751315.1:15909248-15919729 GCA_001698575.1 Mola mola | reverse complement strand
TGAATTATCAAAGTACAGATCGGGCCAAATGTCATAACAGCGGGCATTAATAACGCGTCAAAACACTCTGTATTTTTAACATCATAGGAAAGTATTTGATTATTTTAAGGGATGGGTCAAAAGTACAAGTACTTTAAATGTGTTATCACTGGTTAAGTTTGTACTTTATCATTTATGCCCAGTCTATCTTAAAGCTGGGGTTTATAACTTCTGGGAATCAAGCATGAGACTCTGATGGAGGCAACTCTGCTCCCCCTCCCCTCTTTTCTGCTCTGTAGCTCCACCCCCTACTTTTAGACCGTCAGGCCTTTTGTGGCTTGCTTTGCTATTTATGCAGCTGTTGATAATGCTGGAAGAGCAAGTTTTCCTGCTATGATGTCCATCATTGTATTGGCCTTTTACCATCTATCTTTGTAGGACAGCCAATAAGAACACCCTTTCTCTGAAATGACCCATGATTGGCTGAAAAGTACCATCATGGGGTTGATTTTAGTAAAACCTCCTCTCTCAAACAACTGGAAACATAATATTCTTAAAGGTCATCATGGAATTTTTGCCCGATGAAACCAAAAATAAATTACATATCCAATAGACAGAAACAAGGTTGATAGATATTAAAATCAGCTAAAGTTTGACTCTGAAAATGAGCAGATCCAGCATGAAGAATCTGGTGCAGAAAAGAACTCCTGATGGAATAAAAGAAAGAAAAAGAGGATAAAGTAAGAAGTCTGTGTTATATAGCTGGCTTTTAAACTGGGACACCGGTCTTCTGTACTGTAGAGGTCTAATTGTCAGACTAGCAATAAAACAGATCAATGAAACAGGCTGGAAAGATGTGCATGAATGATAATATAATAGATATCCAACATATTGCAAGCTCTCCAAAGTCTGTCCCGCGTGTAAGTGGGGTTCTCTTTATGTAAACCTCTTCCACCTTAGAAAACAAAGCAATAAACAAACACATGCAGGGAGGCAGCAGCGTTAGAATTCCTGCGTTGGGTTTTCTCCCAGTGATCTCATCAACGTTGGCTCCTCTGAAATAGGTCAAATTCACAACACATTAACCTTCACCCACATGAAGGAATTCTGCCATTTCAAATGTGGCTTAACAGGCACACACATAGGAGCAAAAGGGTTTACTGTTAGCTGCTTCTCTCTTTCTGTGTGTTTGTGCGAATGAGAGAATTAAAAAGCCTGTGAGAGCACTATCTCTTCCTTCATCACTCGCTCACGTCACTTTTTTAACAGAGCCCATTCACCGTCTCGTTTCCCTCATTATCAACACACAGCAGTTACTACAGTTGTTGTTTAACCTGCTTACTTCAGTAGAAAAACCCATTAGATGTCTTCCCCCGCGGCACCTGCACTGAATAAACAGCGACATCTGGAGTTTCCCTGCCCCCATTTAAAAGCAGAGCAGACAAAGGTGACAAAACTGCTGCAATCTTTCACTCATATGTTGTCGTCTTTGTATCCTGTCGATGACCAAATGAAAGGAGAAAAGCTTTTGACCTTCCTTTTTTGACAAAATTTGCCTTCTTAATAGCATTACAAATAAACTCTATCTTGGTATGCTTTTTAATTTTATTATTTTTATTCCTCTCCTCCTCGCAGGCTACTGAGAAGAAAACCACTATCTTTTGTTTCATTAAAAATAATCCACTCTTTCTAATCAGTATTATGTATCAATATTATGTTTCCCTTCAAAAAGCTTGTGCAGTGGAGGTGTACTGTAACTTTGTGCACCTCCAGTTCACATAGGTGCTGTAATTTTGAGGTATTCAAGTAGATGAAATACAGTACAAATACATTACAGTACTTTAGACAAGAACACTGAACTTTACAGCATAGAGGTCCTCCTAGCGTGCACACACACACACACCAAAAGAATGATTTGTGATTCATTCGAATTCACACAACAAACATTTTTGAGCAAGGACAAAAATGTCTTTTTCTGAATAGTTTTATATGCAGACTTTTGTATAAATTGTCCAGTAAGTGTGCCATTGTAATTGTATTTAACGTGCAAATTTGACAACGTCAGAGTGGAAAAAGCCTTGCGGACCCCTGTCATATTTGGCTCTCCCTAAAAGGAGACCTGGACCCAAAGTTGGGAACCCACTGCCTTAATGTAGGTGCTTAGTTACAGCCCATCACTGGCTATTATAATTATGATGCAACAACATTCTTTTATACTGCAAATGCATGTTAATTCCAAACATTCTTTATCAATCTCCGTGATTACTGATAATCATTATTGGTACCAGTCAATACCCTGCAGCAGTTCTTTGTATAATTTCATTTCATTGGCCCGCCTTCATTGTGAATCAACTGTTGCGAGGAGCCATAGACTACTACAGAGACCTGACCTGGTACACTAATGTGATATTGACATGTATGAGGACATCAGTCCCTGATAACTGCAGCTCTGTAACAGATGCACACTACTTGCTTACACACCATGCAAGCCTCCTCAAATCAGATATCTCAAGATAGCTCAACAAATACTGGAAAGACTGAAATATGCTGTGAAATTTTCAAGGTCACCCAACAGTGATTGGTCAAGTGTTTGTTAAAGGAGAATTCCATTATTCTTTTTTTCAACCTAAGCCCTATGTCCCGGTCTTTCAAGCCCTTAAATTTCACAAAATACAGTATAGCTTTTTTTTGAAAATTACTCCAGCATGGAGCATAAGACGATTTAGCTTAACAAGGCAACAGCAAGCTTAAAGAGGCAAGTCTAAAGGTTGGAAATAAATCGCCTGTTTTTTCCACCAAGTACTCCCAAAATGTTCTTGCAAGTGTCTGGTAACATAAAGTAAATGCCGATAGCAGCCAGCACAAGATACAAAAACGGTCATTGGTTTTTGACTCAATAGCTATAAAGATACTGTATAAAACCAACATTTTTACTGTGTTTTTCCTACCTTTCTCTACTCCCTGTTGCTGATGATGCACCTCAGACACGAGCATTCAGTTGCTCAAGGGGCACTTTTTTCCAAAGCTTTCAGATGCTTATGGAAGACAGGGAAATCGTTGTATGCCAAAGGTGTATTTTATGAAATTTTGAATCCTCAAAGACTGGAAAATAGGGCTGAGTTGAATAAATACTGGAATTCTGCTGTAGCAATAACTCTTTTGCATAGTACCTCCACTTTAATGAAAAGTAAACATGTACAAAAGAAAAATAAAACAATCAGAAAGCAGATAGATCCTGGAAGGATTGGTCCTTTGCTGAGGAAATTAAATTTCCTCTTGTGGTTGGAAATTTGGTTAATGAATATTAGATACTTCTGCTGCTGCTCCTCCTTGGATTAATTATCATTATTCTCCTCTGTCTGCTGTTCCAAGCAGACTGGAGTGCTGGTTGCCAAGGTTTAGATGGTCACCATCTGAAACGGAGAAGCCCCTGGCCAAGCAGATGGTCTGGCGCTCGGCTTGGCCACAGCCTCTGTCTGTGTTCACTTTTTCACGCTCGCCATCCATTTAATCCCACGAAGACAGATCAAGTGAGAAGGAAGCAGAGGTCAGGGAGCAGGATACCCTGACTTATTGGGCCTGCATGAACTCCAAAGTATCTCATCCAGTTTGGTTGAAGAAGTAGCTTCTCCACAGAGCAATAAGTATTTTGTACTCTTTATATGAGATTCACATAGTTAATGATTTTCAGATCTCAGGGAGTCTGGTATCTGAACCAGTAAATGGTATAATTGATGTCAGGAGGAGAGAAATGGGGTCACTGGTCAGGCTTTTTGATCTTTCCATGCTTTCGCCCCCAGCTTTTTGAAATTGTGATTCATTGAACTCTATCATGATGTATATGTGTATTAACAATAGACCTACTGTATGTCCTCCTTAACAAAAATTTTATATCCGAGAAGAGATCAAGCATCAACATCATCTCTTTATGTCTTTAGAATTTATGAAAAACAGATTAGGCACTGACAGTTTCCTAACATATACGCTCAATTGTTAGCGATCACCCCAGACAGCGTCTGGTCTCGATATCAGACCCCTGGCAGGCAAAGGCTCCAACCCCCCTGTGAGAAAACATGCTGCACCAGCATGCAGCAGCGAGTTTAATATCTTAATCGACCTGAAGCCGTAACTCACCGGCCGACTTATCATTCCACCGCGCACCTTTTTATGATCTTTCATTGGATCTCAATAATCCAATGAAAGTGATGAAAGCGTTCCTGCGTCTTAGGCTCTCTGCCATTGGGGCCTCCTCACTTTGAACAGCCACAGACATACTTCGTTTCAGATCTAATGAGACGAGTTTGCTATGACATAAATCATTTTTTTAGTATTGCTTCTGTAAAAGTTTGTACATTTTTTTTCGTAAAGGACACTTTCAATCATCTATATGTTTTATCCTCCGTCCACCAGCTTGCAAGCTGAGCATTCTCAGTCTCTTTCAGGATGTTGATATTTTAATCATTTTGATGTTACAGTTGTGAGATTTTGGATGCTGAAAATATCAATATTTCTCTGCAGGCAGTTTGTGTGTGTATGTGTGCAGAGCAGGCAGGTGGTCTGACAGAGGGCGAGTTAATCTCTGTCTGCTAAGACCCCCCCCCCCCGTCTGGCTTTGTCTTTGTTTCTTTAAATATTTCATCATACTTTGTTGGGCCTCCCCGTCCTTTTTTCTTCTCTTTCCTCATCTTCTTCTGCCTTTTTTCTGTCTTCAGTCACTACTTATCTCTGTCTCTTCTGTTTCCCCCTCTTGTTTCTTTGTCTTTTTTCCGGACCTCTCCTCCACCTGGGGTCTAAAATCCCCCTCTGTCTTTCGGGGTGTGAGGCCCAGCTCGCATCATTATGCTCCAAAAAGCAGGAACCCCTATGGGAAAAGAAAAGGCGAGCAGAGGGGAGATTATTAATTTACACCTTTCTTTTGTTTTCCCATGACTGACCTCAGAAGTAGAATCAGAAAAAATGTCTCTGATTAATTTACTAATGTAAATTATTGCATGCTTTAGGGAAAAAGATGAAGAAAGTAGAGTCAGAAGTTGTATTTTTGAGCACATCTCAATGTTCAAAAATGTCCATATATGCATAATATGTATAGTTCCTGGAAGATAAAACCAACAAAACCTACGAGCTGGGACACCCACTCCTCTACGTACCTGTGTTCTCATAAGCGCTCTTTAGCTGGGTCTCTGGGTTTCAGATCCTTGGCTATAGTGTACACTGTGCACCATTACGGCTGCTAAATGGTGCTGCCATTAGATGAGCTGCTGCAGAGGAAAACCATAATGGACATGCACTCTAAATCTCATACAGCACTGGCTGCCCTTTTATGGCAGGTAACATTATTGGTCTATGTTGTGCATTGTTGTCACTGAGGTATTAACAAAGAGAGATTGAAATTTTATGGTATTCTTATTGCATACTGAGTTTTTTGACAATGGTTTGATGAGCAACAACCTATTTTATTGTATTATATCACACAAGCTACAACAGCAGTGCGAAAAAATCTATATGTGTAAGTAGCCAGCAGACCCTGCAACTCAAGCTGTTGAGAAGGAGCAAAACAAAAAACGTCGATAGGCGAAGACCTCCATCCATATACCTTGGTGGAAAATATGGGGTTTTGAAACATGACTCATGACGTATTTTCTCCAGAGGTGCATGATTTAAGTTTTGCTTTCCTCTAAGAAGGAAAAGAAAAGTGCAATAATCAGTATAGAATCGTAATTCTTGTAGAATTACAAACGAATCCAATCGGGACGCATGTATTCTGATACAGTCAAATCAGGACAAAGGCATGCCATCCCAGCCCTGATAGCTCTGAGCTAACAAGCTCACGATTGCAATACTACTGTCCTGGCATTTGGCTGGAGTTTTTCCGCTTGTTTGCATTTTAATTTAGCATGCTAAATTAGCATTAACATGCTAACATTTACTGATTACCTTTGCCAACAAAGTTAGAGGAGATTATATTCTTGCCTTTGTAAAAATATGTGCATATCTTTTACCACATAACTTAAAAATGTGAGTGGATTTGGATGTAATTTGGTGTGTGGTTTTTAATATGACCTGTTCTGCACAGTCTAGAGATGTGGGGCCATAACACACAAGAGCCAGAGAGTCAGACAAACAATGCAACAGTCCACAATTTATTTATTGTTTTTGCAGTATTTACAACAAGGAATTTTACCTTCAGGGTGAACCAAGTCCAAAACAACAAACAAAAAAAAAAAATCCCCAGAATAAACCCCAAACAGAAAAATAAAAGAACAAAAAAACGGGAGAAAACAGTGATCAAACAAAAGAAATTTGGATCAGTTTTTAAACTTCTGTGTACAGTAACTCAAAACTGATTAGATTTTATGTGTATGAAAAAGCCAATGAACAATGTTAAATTTTTGGGAAAGATCACAAACACACACTTTTCCATGGAGATACGTAACAACAAAACCTTAATTCAGCAATGAGTTTTGAGTAAATTCTTTTTTCTAGGGTAGGGTAGCTAGACGGGTGGCAGAGGTTCATGATCTACTAAGTCCTCCCTCAATTGTTAGCAGTTTTTCTTGCTATCAAAATTCGTGGCAATCCAAAGGGTAGTTCCCCACTCAGAACCACATAAATTCAAAGTCAGGAGGTCACTATAATCAGTCGGGGTATAGACATTTATGATCTTTTAGGGATCATAAATGTCTGGCTGACTGACTTAACAAACTGTGTTGTGCTTGTTGTTTGAGAAACTTCGATGAATTAAGATAAAACAGGCATTGCTGGGCCAGATAACGGAGACTGAATGAGATCCAAGATTTCCTTTTATCCCTCTCTTTTCAGCTAATTAGAATGAATTCAGACCCAAATAAAAGATCAACTTTCCAACATTCCTGAACTGGCCATCTGGAAATTTGGACAAAAAGTCCAGATGGACCGATTCACTCTGGGCTGCTAGAGCAGGTGTGTTAAAGTGATTCTGTTCAGTCTCATTTCGTTTCTTTTGCCATTTACTAACGACAGTGTTGGCTGTGCTTGGCTGTTTTTATTTGTGTGCATCTGATGCAGTAAGAGGTGATTGTTGTTAAATTAGCCTGTGAAATGTTAATAGTCCATGTTTTGTCTGCACCAGGCATCATACGTCCGTCACAGCAGATCTTTTGAAGCAAGTCTTGGGCTGTGCTCCAAATTGCACTTTTTGTCTTTTTACTTCGTACAAAACTACAGCTGCTTCTACAATAGACAGTGTTTATTGCAGGCAGTAGACTACTTGGATGTGCTTCATCACACCTTGAACACTTTTGCATTCATTGCAGTATTTTAATATATTAATTAAATACACAGTTACAAAATATCTAGTATTTATATTTTGATGTAGCAACATTTGGGCATACTGCCTCTATATGTCAAAGCATACTGAATCATTTGACTTTGATACTTAACACTAAGGTAGCACAGTATTGGAATTCAGTCTGTCTGTGTCTTCATAGTCTACAGTCTCATGGAAATTTGTAAGCACGCCTTGCAATGAGGTGCCAAATTCTCCTTTATTGACTATTTCTGTTTCCGTTATAACTTACAGCAGAAACAAGTCTTTGCTGCCTACTGGAGCCTCTATGTTGATTTGCTGAACACTTTCTCTCTAGAAAGCTGAGGTCATGATGTCATGACATCATGAACACCATTTTTTCCACTGGCTCCTCAGTGCAGCATCTCATTCAGCATTTCGAATGTCAATTGTTCCATATAAATCAGTGCATTATTTGTGTGTATTTGCCTTTAAACAAATCAGTATTTACTTCAGAACTTGCTATTAAATGAAAACCTTTGTGTTATTGACATAATTACATATGGCAGCGTGGATAGTTCATAAACCAGTGACCACATACCAATACATAATATCCCAAAGGATATGTTACAATTACTATTATTATTAAATTTACACTAAAGGGTAAAATAATAATAAACTTTAATTGTATAGCACATTTCATACAAGACTTGTAACTCAGAGTGCTTGACAATAGAGAGGTTACAACAGCAAATGCTTCACATAAAATGGACAAAAACAAGAATAGAAAATTAATAATTAAGACAGTAAAAGTAAAAGCCTTAAGAACAAACAAACAATAGAAAAAAAACTTTTCTTTTGAAATTGTAATTGTTTGGTTTTTCGATTAAGAATCTTTTTCCAAATAGTTAGCCAATTATTGATCTTTGACATTACTTTTACATTCGTTATTGCCAGATCCAAGTTTTGCTTGGTTGAAAGCTAATCAAACCTCTTGTTTGGGTCCAACTTTGGCATGAACATGGTATCCCTGGTACCATGGGGACCCAGTTCCTCTTTAAGGGTTGACTGTAATGACACATCCAAACAAACCATGAGCCTTTGACTTAAACATGGGCTTTTTGATGGACTATGATGTTTAGCCTGCAAAGGTTTATGGTGTTTGCACTTCTGTGTGAAAAGCTAAGCATGTGCATTTGATTCGTAGAGTTCAGCAATCACAACAGGGCTCATTCTTGTAAAAACACACTGTATATTTATTTTTCTAAGGTAAGACTACACTCTCATGCACTGATAGATGGATTTCATCGACAAATAGCTGTTGTCCATAATGTTCAACCCATTCTCAGGGATGTTGCTGTCAGCTGATAGCTAGAGCAACACAAATACTTTACTGTGATAATGCCCAACTTGACTTCCCACCAAAGCCTTTCATAACCACAAATGTTCCATCAGACTTTTCCATAACAGCGTAGAAAATATCCCAGCACTCTGAGCCAAGCTGTGCGAGTGAGAAATAGAGTTCCCACCTCATGCTGAGAGAGAATTTGGCCAATAGGAACTCTCTCCCTTTGCAATATTTACTCCTCACTGAGAACGGAAGTCATCATAAATGCTGTAGTCTCACTGCCAGCAGAAGAAGAAAGAGACGGGACATGACAGTGCTGCACTATGTGTGACTGACAGGACATGAGGTCACCCTGCCGATTCCACTTTTGTGTCCGTTGAATGTGAGCTCTGATGGCCCCACTTCCTTATTTGGCATCAACATTGAGGAAATCTTGATTGGAATGAATTAGCACATTGATTTGATTTGCTGGTGTTTGAGTGAGCCTTTATGGGTCACATTGTGGCTTTTTGCTGCCATTGACTGGTTTGAGCAGATATTCCACTGCAGCTGGAATGGTGGTAGAATAAAGCCACGTTTTCAAAGTGGTTTGATTTTAACTGAGAAACGAAAGTTTGTCCAGCAGAATTCAAGACTGAAAGACAGAGGAGGAAAGAAAGTTCACAGACTGTGCCTTCAAATGAATTGTAAGAAAAAAAAAACGAGTCAATAAACACACTCGGCTCTCTGGAGTGGTCTGCCTTGAAGGCAAGAGCACTGTAGGAAATGTATACTGCTGCAAACAGACAACACATGGTCAGACATGGATGCAGGCACATAATAAAGGCAAAAGACTAGACTCATACACACATACACACACAGCCGAGAAGCCAAGGTAAACCGCCTTCACAGTGAACCTGAAGGGCTCCACCCACCTTTCAAACACATAGACAACTATCAGGGGATGCAATTTTCACTGAAACACCTGCCTCAGCACAGCCAGCTGACCGAGGAGCTTTTCACAGACTGTTGGTAGTAAAAGAGATTTCAGGATTTGTCAGTGAGGAACCAGCAGCTCCATTAAATCTCAAATATGCATTTGAAATGGCTGTAAAGGAAATTTCTAGGAATTAGCAGCTTCTTAATATTGTTTTACAAATTGGTAAAATAATCACATATAACTGCCAAAGAGACTTAGAGTTATCTATAAAATGGAATTTTAAATAGAGTCATATTGTTAAATAGGGGCAAAATACATTGTCAGACCATTGTACCTTAATGTAATACAGTATGTGGGCCAAAGAACTTATTAAAAATTACATTAGACTAAACACACAGCTAAGTGCTATTGGCCTCAAAAATAAAGATGTTTCATTTTAAAAGAGAACTCTGGTATTTTTCAACCTCAACCCTGTTTCTCTGTCTTTCAGGCTCTAAAATTTCACAAAATATTTAATTTTGGAAATTACTTCAGTACAATCTACACAAATTTGTTTGCAGCAATTGACTTGCAAGATTTTTGTGCTAACGCCCATTTTATACAGTATATTTACAGTGATATTAGTGATTCAGATATTAGACATTAAAGTGATTAGTGATTAAAATGTTTTGATGAAGGCGTCACAGTGAGCAAAATATGAAAAACAAAATACAAAATGTAAAAGCCACTTTACCATTTGGATTGTTGAATTCATGATTATAGATAATATATATCAATAGAAACATGGCTTTTTCTGTTTTGAGACAACTGTGGATTATATTGCTGGTCTATAGGTATTGATATATTAACCTGCAGGCACTGATGCAGTTTGTCCAGACGCCCACCTGTCTCTGTAAAATATTGTTTTCTCACCTGTGTTAAGTATGAAGTGAAAGGAGTAAAAAAAAAAAAAAAAAAAAAAAAAACAGCAG
>KV751315.1:15882913-15909053 GCA_001698575.1 Mola mola | reverse complement strand
AAGTCACCATGGGAGATTAAAAGTAAGGAGGATGGAGGAAGTGAAGAACTGCCGGTGGTGCTGGGAATCAGCCAGAATGTTCTTGGGATCCCAAAGGAGTGGTGGGGCTGAGAGAGGGAAGAGGGTGGCTACTACTGCTCCGATTAAGGGGCAGGATGGGATGGGAGAGGGTAAGAGGAGGAAGAGGGAGTGTGAGCCCTGCAGCTATCAGTGCCAGTAGGAGGAGACAAGTTTCAAGGGGAAGAGGAGGAGGTGGTGTTGGGGAGGAAAGCATGAGAGAGAGAAAGGAGGAGGCAGAGCAGATACAGGCTGTCAGCTTGGATTTGAAGGGGAAAGAAGGGACAGAGGAGATCCTGGCTTAGAGAGGAGGGTGGATGTTTGCGGTCTGAGAGGGCCACACTGATTGTAGTGTCGCTGTAAGGACACTGCTAAGGTAAGCTGCCTTTTTACAGTGATTTTATCAAAGCTGGGACTTTTATTGGACTCCAACCAAAAATGTGAGGAAATATTTTTTTAACAAACTCTCTACAAAGACCTCAAACTTTATGACCTTGGAGGGAGTCATGCTCCCAACATAAGACTTATGATCTTCTGATAAATACATGGTCATTCCTTCTCTGGGTTGCTTTGCGGGAACTGCCACTCATTGCTTGTGTGTGTGTGTGTGTGTGTGTGTGTGTGTGCATGTGTTCTTACGCTGCAAACCCTGGTGAGATAAGATAGACACAAACATACACAGACATCGTCTCTGTGCCACACCAATGAATGAGCATCCTTGTGAGGAGAGCTCCAAACAAGCGAGTCTCCTCCGGTCGCCCCCGAGGCCGTCCCCTCTGCTGTTCCTCTGCTGCTCTTCTGCTGCTCCTCTGCTTCTCCTCTGCTCGACATTAACTCTTTAACAAGATGCTGTTGTGCTGCTCATGCAGACATGACTTCAGAGCCATGTTTACATGGTCCCCCTGACCACCTGACAGTAGAATCGGGCAGCATTTGAAGGGCTGCAGCTCATATTTACATGATTGACCCACAGCTCGAAGCCTCAAGGAATGTTTTCAAGCTTCTGTTTTTTGTGTAAACAGGAATCTAAAAACCAAAGATAATAAGTGTAAAATGACATAAAACTAAGAGCAGCAGCACATTCACATTCCATCACTGGTGGAAAAAGTACTCAGAGGTAATACTTCAATGTAAGAATACTCCATGGTACCATAAATGAAACTTTAACCAATTAAAACTACACTATAATCAATCAAATAATCCAAATCTTGATTAATTGATATGCAAAATGGCTGCTTTGGGAGTGTTTGTGCATTTCTGTTTGGATTATTTTATTACTGCAGATGAATTTAAGTGAGAATTTAAGCATTTTATTATTGTAGCTGCTCAATTTGGAGCTAAATGTGATTATACGCAATTAAATGTCAATTAAAAAATTTCTTTATGTTTTTAATTTCTACTCCTACTATGTAGAACTTTGACAGCGCTATAGGCCCCTCCACTTTATGCATATAGTCACGTATAGGACTACATACATGCACCTTGGAGGTTTCTTTACTAGAGCAAGTGAGCCAGGAGGAGCCATGACATCATTGTTCTCTGTTTGCTTCCTTATATGATAAATAAACATGAAGAAAAGACAGAAACATCTGTATTACCAATCCGCCAGTGTACATTTAATCCATATGGTGCATCAATCGCCTTTTGGTATAAAGTCAGATTTTGATCATGGACAAATAGCCGCGATAAGTAGCTACGTTTCTTACAATGTAACGTGAATGTGTCATGTTTTTTAGTGGGAGTGTTGAGCAAATTTTATATAGCAACTGTATAAAGTTTGCTTAAAGTAGAACAATATTGCACTTTTGAAGTCGGGTAGAGTTGTAATGTAGGAAAATAAAATGTTGTCAGACAATGATTATCTACTTAACTGTCTACTTAAAAAAAAAATCAAATAATACTTTCAGCGGTGTATGTACAATTCAAAAACACACGCCAAGCAGTAGCTGTGGTCCAGCTGTGGGCTCGCAGCGGTCAAAGCAATCACACGGGATGCTGTTTCTGCAGGGTGGTTTGAGACAGAAAAGCAGCAGGGAAAGACAATGGTTACCGCGTGGTCTGAGGATGTTTCTGTTTGCACGTGTGCACCACTCCCACCAGTTCCCCACCACATCAGAGGAACAATGCTGAATGAAGGAGTGCCTGATGTCATGTGATCTGAGAGCAACTATGAATTCTTTCCCTCAGTTCCTGTGGAAACCTTATGTCCTTATGTCGCTCATCAATAACTGCCACTGGAGTTGAGGCTCATAAACAGATCCGGTTGGAGAAAATGTCTCTCCTTATTCGAGACAAAGGACACTTGAAATCCAGTTCCTGTGCCCGGGAAAAACTTTTGAGTCCTCCCGCAGAGCCAGCTCCGACAAAACAAATAATCAAGAGCTCTGTGAGCGACTTCTTGGTGGGGAGACGAACAAAAGAAGCATCCTGAGTGGAACGTAACCACATCCTTTTGTTGTGTGGACTGGCTGCAAACAAAGGCTGCTTCTCTGCTGAACAAGATCCATGTTAGGCAAAATAAAGTGACAAACAAAAGGACATGCTGTCATCACTTGTGTATGACAGAGAATAATCACTTTGGTTGTCGCTGCTGTGATTTAGTTATTGGGAAAAAATGTCTTTGATATTTCTTCCTTGTCTCGACACATTAATTGTTGACTCAAAGTCAACATGAAATCGTGTCAAGGACCGTTTTCATACAGTTTTCACCCTTGGAAAGTCTCATCCCCTTGACCAGTTTGGAAGATTTCCTACAACTGCATGTGTGACTGTTATCATCTCTGCACAGATGGAACTGCCCACCCAGCATCCGTGGGTCTGTTGGGTGAGAATTAAAATTATGCTTCAGTGGTTCTCTCTTTAATCATCATCGTGTCAACTCTCAGAAAGCCCAAAACATTAAGAGACATTTAAAACATTAAAAAAGAAAAACTGCCTTCCAGAGTAATTTAATTTTCTACTGATATGCATAGCTGTGCAAAATCGTAAGCATCACCAGCTTGGTTGTTGTAGGAAAGTTGTTTTGAGGAGAGAAAATAAGGAAAGTATTTTTTAAGAAACAACCAGAGAATATTGGAAATAGGTATGCAGTACTAAAAAACAGAAAAAGATCAGACAAAACATTTTCTGTAGGCTAAACTGGCAATTATCAAGTGTGACGTCCCTTTACACTCAGCATGTGTCGAACTCTGTTGGGCACATGAGATGGGAATTACTGCACCAATTCATTGTGTATCACACCAGGTTTATAACAAGCTTACCGACTGACTGGTGATGAGTGTTACGTACGTATCTGATATAAGGTTAATTCATTTGAAGTTTGCTAATATATAGAACCGAGTTTCAATCACATTGTTTGGTCCAAAATGCCAAAGGTCGTAGAATCTCAAAGGGAATCAGCGAACATACCAGATACTCAAGATGTGGTATTAAAGCTGTTATAAAGAAACTGAAGAATCGGGAGAGGTCAAAGACAAAAAAGAGTGGAAAGGCAAGAAAACTTTTAATGTCTGTTGTTAAGTGTCTCTTCTCTTCTCTTTGGGAGACCAAAAGAAGTCCAGCAAGGAGCTGGCTCAGTGACGGACAGCCGTATTATTCATCATGCCATTCTTTCTGGGAAGTGCCTGATTGGGGTTGGTTTTATTTTTCAGCATGACAACGATCGCCAGCACACTGCCGAGGCAGTGAAATGTTATTTGGAGAGAAAAAAACTGATAAAACCCTGACAGTCATGGACTGGCTATTTTCAAGGCATTATGGGATCATGTGGACAGAGAGAGAAATAAGAGTCAGCCCAAAACTAAAGAAAAAATCTGGGACGTGCTGGAAGATGCTAGTTATAATATGATGCAAGATTATTGATACAAACTTGAAGATAGTCTCCCCGGAGGTGTTCAAGACGTACTAAGTCATGCTAAAAACTGACTTTTGCCTATAGAAGCCATTTTGTTCTCAAAAATGTTTCTTTACTTTGTGTACATTTTTTCTGTATGTTCTGGTTTGGTCTTAATAAAGAGACTGAGGAATGAATATGGAAGGTCATTTCAACAGCTGCTCCTGTTACAGACTGTTACAGTTACAGTCCTACTCATGCCACCAGAGCAGCTCTGACCTGTCAGGACATGAACGGGAGACCTCTGATGGTGTCCAGTGATACTTGGTACCAGGACTACCACAGCAGTTCCGTTGGGTCTCTTGGAGTGGAAGTGTGAGACCTCTCTTCAGTCCATTGTTACATCGCATCCCATGACTGCTTGATCAGATTGGGATATGGAGAGTTTGGAGGCCATATCAGTGCTTTGGGCCTTGGGACTTGCTCAAAGATCTTTGAGTAGTTGCAAGGCACATTAACGCAACGCAGAATCATATGGTTTTTGTTTAACTATTCTAAACTCTTCTAAACTACTATGGTATGGAACAGAATCTGATGTGTCAGTTTCCTGCTTAGTAAATACAAGTTAAATCAGTCGTCTTCAAAACTGCATAATGTGCAGCAACATAGAAATGAAAAAATGTCTGTGTATTTTGAGAGGTCAATTTGGACGATTTTTTGTTGGGTGTTTTTCTCTATTCTTTGACATGTAATTGAAAGACTCAGATTTAAGCAACAATGATTTTTAGTTGCAGCTCTGACAAAGAATCTCAAATAATTAATAAGGAAATTCTGGACTCATCTTGTTGTTTTTGTTTATTTATTCTCCACAGATGTCATGGCGTCCGACCTACCGAGGCTCCAAGTTTCGAAACGTCTACGGCAAAGTGGCCAACCGGGAGCACTGCTTCGACGGCATCCCCATCACCAAGAACGTCCATGACAACCACTTCTGCGCCGTCAACTCCAAGTTCGTGGCAGTCGTCACTGAGAGTGCCGGAGGAGGGTCGTTTATTGTTATACCTGTTTCCCAGGTATCTGGCACTGTTTCACTCTTGATTTATGGTTTGTTGTTTTGCCAAGTCGAGAGAAAAGGCTCCTTGGACGTTATAGTTCTACTTTACTGCACACTTCAATGTGCAGGGAGATTTATGGATGTTTTATAAGTTGTTGCTCGCTTAGAAAAAATGCATTAAGAATATATGGGATTTGGTACAGCATTTAAAATTTACACAGGTGTTTAAGTTTAAGAGCAGATTTTCAGCTACAGCACATTAAGATCTGAATTTCAGTATTTTTTCCAAGAACTGAATTTAAGTGAAAACTTTATTTCCTGCTGTAGTGTACCATAGTTTGTAAATTTTGCCATGCCCTGAAATGGTAGATCCTCACAACACAAGCATGCCTGTGTTTCCCATGTGATGCTGACTGTTTTAGTTTAGTCTGCATCTCAGTCCACCTTGTCTATTACAGTGTGGGGCTGGAAAGCCGTAAAGTGCTTTGCCTCTTTGTCTGAGAGACTCAGACACAAAGCTCTTGGCTGCTGA
Organism: Mola mola; assembly: GCA_001698575.1. Lineage (NCBI taxonomy): Eukaryota > Metazoa > Chordata > Actinopteri > Tetraodontiformes > Molidae > Mola > Mola mola. Next base: position 15,903,578 of record KV751315.1, on the reverse strand, counting down.
GCAGAGCTTCGTCAAGCTGCTATCAGGCAGAAGAAGTCTTAAGTGAGCTGAGCACTTCTGCTCTGCACGATGGTGTTCGATGCTTCAGAGAGACAGACTACTGACTGTCTGTGTGCATGCTCTGTTATTAGAGAGTTTATATTTTATAAATGTTATAATAAGGGCTCACTGTCAGGTCAGCCAACTCTGTCCATGGTTGTAATGTTATGTAATTTGATATATAGAACATAAGATTGCAACATCCAAATTCTTATTATAGTTTGGCGTCTGACCTCCTCCCCACAGATATGTTTCCATAGAGATATTAAAGAGCCAGGTGGATGCTGGGGTGACGGGGGCTAGACATACATTTTGTCGAAGCTGTTGTTAGTTGTTGGCTATTGCAAAGAGACTGAAGACAAAGACATATATTGTATCCACTGTGTCATTTTTCACGCTGTGTCACTGCTCTGTCCATGACCCCATCCAAGGAGCATGATTTGATTGATTTCTTCCTCGTCAAAGTCCCTCACTCAAGCGTTTCCTGTGCTTTCTGCTGAGTTGACGAGCTCAGACGTTATTTATTTATTTATCGTATTCGGCACCAGCTCGGATGACAGGTTCTGGGGGCCGCTGTTTCATGTCCTGCTTAAAACAACAAATCAGCAAACTTACTTGATGAAACAGTTAAGATAAAGATGAACAATGAAAACATATTTGCTTGTTTTTTTTGTAATTTTTAGGTGACTCTAAGAGGCTCCAAACATTAAATTCTTCACAGCAGTAAACCAAAGAGGACCTGATGTTATTTATTCTGAAGGGATGACTTTGAATGATTTAGATGTGCAGATAAAATCTACTATTCCAGTTCATCTTTTTTAATGTTAACATTTGAAGGTACTGTATCAACCTGATCTCATTGGATGACATATTAGTACACCACTTTCAGGGACACTTCTAAGCTTTCCATGTGTCTGACTTTTATTTTTTTGAGGTTTTATGAAACATGCCATAAACTTGGCAGTGGTGTTTTTATTCTGTTATAAATCTGGCACCAAGAAAAGAACTGGAAAATATAAACATTTTTTATTTCTAAAGTTCAGATTAGTATTATTTTCAAATATAAATATGAAGAACAATAAAAACATGTAACTTCTGTACTTATGTAACAAGTCAAAAGGCCTTTGAAAATTCTGCTTTTTTTTGAAAAAGTTCCAGTTTTTATATTAGTCTTATGTTATATAATGAACAATATTTTTTTTATTTCAGTCCTAGATGAATAGCTCCTCCTTATTTTCCTTGCGTGACTTTTATTGACAAACTCATTTTTTTATAAGAACCATGCATGCAATGCTTATGCCGCATTTCATTTACATCAGTTGTCTTTCACTTACAGTAACAAGTCACCAAAGCAGCTGCTGTTGTTGTTAGCATTAGGAGCTGATACCAGGTGATAAAAACACATTTGGAGGAGAGAGTTTGCACACAAAAGCAATGTAACATGTCCATAGGTAGAAGTTACACAGTACTCTCGATTGTTTGATTCAATTACACAAAAACTAAGTTGCTAATACACATTATAATGTACAGCTTGTATTCATGTAGACACACAGCACAGCCATCTCAGATTTCAGTCTTGGGGTTACTAAAGTTCTGACTTCTGGAGAGTTCCTGATGTGTCTGACTGACATTTTACAATTTCCTACTTCCAAGAACAAATGGGATGCACTCATTAGCAGATCAGTGGGAGTGAGTGGTGTCAGATGGGGCGCCGTGAGGGAGGTTTCCCTTTCTACTGTCACTGCGAGCTTTGCACATTTTGAGCCACTTCTGTGCTTTCAGGGGTTTGTCAGCAGTTGCCTGCGTTGCTGGTTGACCAGCAGCACCTCTGAGTCTTGGTTGGGTTTACCAAAAACAAAACATCATAGCTTGGGTTAAAATCATTTTATTTATGTATGCACTTTGTGTAACTACCGTCCTTTATGTTATGAAAGTTCAAAACATTTCACTTAAAACTAAGACCTGATTCTAAGAAACTACCTGAAACTAAGAACTGATTCCATCAAGGTCAAGGTTTATTTACGTAGCACATTTAAAACCAATTCCCATTGCCCAAAGTGCTGTACAATCTTAATATTCCTTAAAAGGAAAAAGTACAAAAATGTAAAAACAAAACATGAAATATATGAAATACACACGCACACATGCAATAGAAAGGTAAAGAGAATGTCAAGCTCAGAATTGAAAGCCAAGGGATGCGTCTTCAGTAGAGATTTAAAGCTTTCTATGGTATTTGCAGTTCTAATAGGTGAGGCAAACTGTTCCATAGATATCTTTCCACATTCATTTTCAGTGTATGTCAGAAAAAACCCGAAAGAACTCACATCAATCCATTGAGTTTAAATAAAAGAAAGAATTTATCTGTTTGTCTTTATACTAGGCCAACTTACAGTGGTTTCTCTGTGACATTCGCACCTAACATTACATCAGAGAAGCGTAAAGGCTTAATGTGTAAAATAGCTGGTGTTTGTCTCATTCCCAGGTTGTTAAATATACAAAAGCAAATCATCAGTGCTTTAAGTCAAGTGCTTTAAGTTACCCAAAGAATACAGATTGCTCCTTTAACGTGCACACCATTAACTGACGTTCGAGAAGCAAACAGTGTCTTCTGATAATGCGCTAAAAGACACAAGTGTGTTATTTAAACCCCATTTGTTTGAGGCCAGGCTGACTATAGCCTACACAAAGTCCATTCTACTGAATCCAAAACAGGAGACATTTAGGCTGCAGATCTGGAATGAAAAGAATTTTTTTCTTAAAGTGAATAGAACGGCAGAGTCGATGGATGGGGTTAATTCTTAATTAGGAGGAGGTATGCAGAGTGATGTCACCAGTCACACTTTAACCAAAATCAATAGCTGTTTAGTAGATCGCCAGCATGAGGCCACTCACAACAGGTAGAAAAAGTTAATTTTCCTGTTTGAATGAAAGCAAGCTTGTGTCAAAACGAGCTCTGCAGAGGTGTGACCATGCCAGACATGTTTCGACGAGAGTCAGCGAGACAGCCATATGGTCCTTCCTCCCCCGCAGACATACAAGTGGAGGCACTCCCGCTGGCACCACCTGGTACACAGAGCAGCCCTGAAAGTGACAGGGAAGGTCACAAAGACAGAGAGAGGAGAGGGTGTGGTGCTCCAGTCCCTGCTACTATACTACTATAGTGAGTAGAATTCAATCAGCCAGCTGGTCAGCAGAAAGATAACCTGCAGATTATTCTTATAATTATAAATGATTCATTTGTGAATGCAATTTTGTGGTTATCTTATATCATGACATCACATTGACTCCATATTGCTATGAGCAATTTTCAATTTTTTTCCACCAAACATAGAACTAATTATTCATGGAAACAATATGAACTGCATATCCTTTATTTAACCGTATAAAAAATCTCATGGAGGCTTTTTTAGGACCTGGCCAGGACAGCAGCATAAACGCAGTCGCAACATTTCAGTCGGGAGAGACGAGTGAAGGAAGTAGAGATAATGTTTTAATAAATGTTTAAAAATGTTCTTGTTTAAAAGGATCCCCATTAGCCGCCACACATGGTAGCAGCTGCTCTTCTTGGGATCCACTTACTGTAAAAAACAACATGTGCATAGACATCCATACATGATAAGCATATTAAAATTATAAAAGTTAAAGTTATAAAAATAAAATGAAAGAACGTACGCTACGTAATGTTGACAACAGTAAAGCTGCAATAAAAACAAAGTAAAACAAAGACCAGAACAAGAGAATCAACACGCAATTCACAAAACCTAAACCAAAGAGTGATAAAATTATTATTACAATAATCTAGTGCTCCTCCAACATGTCTCAAACAGGTATTTAAAGAATCTGTTTCTCTAATACAATCTGATGTTGAAAAGCAAGAGAACTCCAGACACTGGTGATGGTTTATGACCCTGAGGCTGATGAAGCCAGGAAATGACCGGAAGGTGGCGGGATGCACGTGACAGCAGCATGAAAAACCTCACGGCAGAGACTGAGAGGCACATTCAAACTAACTCAAACCAACAGTCTCCTCAAATCAAAATTCCTGGATCCGCCCCTTCATCCACCACAATTCAGCGGGTTCTTCCTTGGTCTGCTAATTTTGCTGCGATGGTGTGTCACTAAGCTATTGGATGGCTGAAAAGGGCAGGAAATTATGAACGAGCATGTGTGAGGATTGAATAACAGGATGATCAGTAAATTTGATGCATTTGTAAAAAAATTTCAACCTGAGCTTCATTAAACACATTACAAACTTGCACATGCAGATTTCAGCATTAAAATACTTTCACCCTTAAATAAATCCTTATTTTAACTGCTGGTTTTGCTTTGACTTTAGTTCACCAGCAGGACTTCATGTGATATGTCATGTGGCATAGCCATAGATGCTTTTTCCAGTCATATATAGAGTCATTTGCACTGTTCACTGTTTTTATAGCCTGTACGAACAGAATTTATGCACACTGCTGATATTCATGAATAAGGATGTTATATATCACTTTGAGCTCATTCTAAACACGGCTGTACTGTACAGTCAGGCATATCCAGGCCACCTGACATGTCCACACATGCTGCGGGTACTTACACGTGCATCGGACCACTAACGTGACGAACCACAGAAGCAGAATATCTATTCCACTCAATAAGCTTGTGTCAGCGTGTACTTTTAAGGTTAACGAGCGCTGCGCCATATGGGCGGATGTGCCCCGGAACATTTATAACCTTCTCTGCTAAGATTCTTAGTCTTAGTCTAATAGATTCTATGGAGAGGAAACAGGCAATGATGGCAGGTGAGGCAGGGAAACATGGCATGATGTTATTTAATCAGCGTCACGACATGCTGCAGTGATACTGTATCCACTGAACAGCGGTTTTTAATGAGGATTTATCGGGAATTAGAGATCAATAAGAGTTGGCAGCGTTCACAGTGCGGTGCTTGTGGCGTGCTGTAGGGTCTGTTTGTGTGTCATCGTGATCTTCGGGAACTGAGCTGCAGAGACACAATTAGGGCCTAACACAATACTAGAGCTCTTTCCTGACAGTCATCCAGATAAATGAGAACACTCCTTTAATTCTTTTGTTCATTTTAATTGGAGAGGAAGTTGTGAGACCAAAATACCTTCAGCTGACTCCTTCATAACGGCCCTCGTGGATCCCTGTAGACTTTGTTTCTTTGCAGGTAATTAGTTCCATCCAAATAGGGAGTCCCAAAGAGACCCTATTATAAATGTTTTGAGTCCTTGTTAAAACATCTCTGTCACTTTAACGTTTATAGAAAAAGATAATTTCTCATCAAAACCTGAATTAGCGTAGTCATATTTCATTCAGTGATTTAATTATGTTTATCAATGATTCCATTTTGCTCTTCCACACTGTCTCCTTGTTTCCTTTCCTTGTATTGACTATATTTGATGTCCCACCTCACTTCAGTGTCAAGTTCTCCTTGTTTTGGCAGGCGTCCCTCATCTTGTTAGCAAAGCGCTCAGTAGCAGTGGCGATGTGTTAAAGGAGAACGCCAATATTTGTCAACCAAAGCCCTATTTCTCAGTCTTTGAGAAAAAAGAAAAACTTAGTTGGTTTATTTGAAAAGGCCATACAATATAAGGGTGTTGGGCAAGTCAAAATATCTGAAATAATTAGCTTTTTCGCCACTAACTACACTCACAATGTTGCCTGATGACACGGAATAGAATAAGCAGTGTAAATTCACTCTATAAGACAGGATGTGACGATGGACACTCCTGCACTTCAGATCCAACATACTGCAGGATATTGCATTTCTCATCTTCTCTGTAAATAGTAGCTCTGACTTTTGCATAGAATGCCTACAAACTTTTCACAAAGTAGCCTTTTTTCAATGTTCAATGATCCAATATTTTAGATAAATCAAAGTATTGAAATGTTTTGATGCAGAGCAGGAGAACAGAAATGACACTGTCATCATTGTACAGAATACTCCTGAGAAGTCCAACAACGCGTTCTTAAAGGAGAACTCTGGTGTTTTTCCACCTAAGCAATATTTCCTGGTCTTTTGGATTCAAAAATTTCACAAAATAATTTAACTCCTGTACGGACTTAAGTTGCTAGGACTTTTTAGCTTGATGAGGCTGTTCAATGCAATGAGGTTGGGCAGGTCAAAATGTGGGTAATAAATCTTGCTTTTTTACCATTAACTATATACAAAATATTATTGGAAGTGTCTGGTAATGTGGAGTTGATACAGAAAGTGAAAAACCTGTGTGTTTTTGACTCAGTACTGTATAAAATCCATGTGTGTATAGACTGTGTTTTTCTTCCTTTCTGCTTCCTCTCTCTGATGGTACAAGTACAGTTAGGTCCAGAAGTATTTGGACAATGACAGTTTATATCATTTTGCCTCTACACTACATCACAATGGATTTGATTAAAACAATCAAGATGTGATCAACGTGCAGACTTCCCACTTTGATTTAAGAGGTTTCACAAAAATATGGCATTTGTTGTATAGGAATTACAGCCATTTTATGCACAGTACTTCCATTTTCCAAAGTATTTGGACAATTGACTGGCAAGCATTTCCATGGCTAGGTGTGGTCCATTTCCTCATTACTTTAAGACAAATTAAGCAGATAAAAGGTCTGGAGTTGATTTCAGTGCGAGTGAAAGAGGCCACCATTAGGCTCAAAAAACTAAATAAATCTACCAGAGAGACAGCAAAAACTTTAATAGTGATCACAGCAGTAAATGGGTCTTAAAAAGAAAGACTCCACTGGTGAGATCAACAACATCAGAAGGTATGAAAGACCACAGATCTCAACTAAAATGGATGATAGCAGAATCCATTCTTTGGTGAAGAAAAACCCCTGCACAACATGGGAACATGTCAAGAATACTCTGGAGAAGGTAGTTTAATCACTGTTACCATCAAGAGACGCCTTGATGAATGTAAATACAGAAGGTTTACAACAAGGTGCAAACCCCTGGGAACACTCAAGAACAGGAAGGCCAGATTAGAGTTTGCCAGAAAACATCTAAAAAAAGCCTCAGAAGTTCTGGAATCAGATTCTTTGGACAGATGTAACCAAGATAAACTGATAAAATCATGGGAAGAAAAAAGTGTGGAGAGGGAAAGGAGCAGTTCATAATCCAAAGCACCACATCATGTGTCAAACGTGGTGGAGGCAGTTTTATGACACGTGCATATATGGCTGCCAATGGTACAGGCTCACTGCTGTTTATCAATGATATGACTGCTGGCAGAAATGTCAGTATGAATTCTGAGGTGTATAGGGCTATATTCTCTCCTCACATTCAGCCAGATGCTACAAAACTGATAGGATGGTACATCACAGTGCAGGTGGATAATGACATACTGCGAAAGCAAGTCAAGACTTTTTGAAGGCAAAGAAATTGAATATTCTTCAATGGCCACCTGATCTCAACCCGACAGAGCAGCTTTTCACTTACTGAGGACAAAACTGGAGGCAGAAAGTGGCTGCAGTGAAAGCCTGGCAAAGCATCTCCAGGGAAGTTATTCAGAATATGGTGATGACCATCTGCTCCAGACTTCAGGCAGTCATTGACTACAAAGGATTTGCATCCAAGTTTTAAAAACTATATGGTTATATTAACAATTATGTTTGTTTGTCCAAATACTTTTCAGCCCCTGAAAATTGAGGTACTCTACATAAAATGATTGTGATTCCTAAACAGTTAATGCAATATTTTTGTGAAACCTCCTATATTAAAGCTGAAAGTCTGCTCTTCCATCACATCTTGACTGTTATATTTCAACTATTGTGGTGGTGTAAAGAGGGACAATGAATAAAAACTGTGACAATGTCCAAATACTTCTGGACCTAACTATGTATTTCACGCTAAGGTAATCTGCTAAATATCAGATACTACTTGTCGAATCATACTGGAGTCAATTTTTTTTCAATTTTAGTGCATAAAAGTCTTGAATTTGTCTGTTGCTAAGACCTCACTGAAAGGAGCTACTGAGACTGTATGATTGTATGTCACCATTTTCCTCCTGGAATGTGCCCAGGAAAGGTCGTTATTTTATTCTTTCTTAGTGGGTTCAAGTGCAGGGATGCTGCTAATGCTGCTATTAATGAAAGTGGCACACATGGATGATTGAAAGAAGAGGTAAAGGTTTGATTATGCATCCTAAGTGAATCTTCAGGGTTCAGTGAGGACACAGCATGTAAACACACACACACAGGATTTAAGTGAGCCATGACCCGACGCTCCTCAACAAATCTCTCAGGAAATAAAAAAGAGGTCAGTGGATTGAAGCGACATCAAAGATTCATGACATCATCATGACCGACATCAGGAGGTTTCGGTCATCTCCCGCTAGGAGCCACTGCCCCGCTGTGGCCTCCACGGGTTACTGCAGCCTCGGAAGCCCCTGCGTTCTTTGTTCAGGATTCATCTAATCTTTGTGCATGATGTTATTTAATCTTTGTCCTTCATGTTCACATCAATAAAAGCAAAGAATGCTTTGGTTCAGAAATGCTCTTAATCGATTAAAACATTATTTCCAACCAGGATGAAACATACTGTACATCTTCCTTCATTCCCTTTGCGTTCTCAAAAGAAAAAGTAAATGTAAAATAATCTACTTCTGTCACTGTTTCAGTCTGGCCGCCTGGACTCTCATTACCCAAAAGTTTGCGGCCATCAGGGCAATGTGCTGGATATCAAGTGGAATCCCTTCTTTGAGAACATCGTAGCATCCTGCTCTGAGGACACCTCTGTAAGTGACCTGCATTCTTTTCATTTAAACTTATTCAAACAGCCTGTCCGGAGATGAATATGTAAATTACGCACGCTGTGCTCATGCTGAGGTTGATGGCGACTGGCTCAGAGGGAGTACAAGCAGAGGTCATGGACTGCCAGCGTTCATGCTGGACACAAGCTTGTGATTGGATTTAGCCGCACTCGACTCTGTTGTTGTGGCTCTGAAAATGGCAAAATTTTTAATATGAAATCAGGCACAATCTCAATCACTGTTACTCTTAATCTCAGATTTTTGCATTACATAAACTAAGTGCCTGGCAGTAAATGTACCTGTTACATTACTGAGGATAGTGCAGCCATGCCAGCGCTGTGTCCTGTAGATTACTCTCACTTGTTGAAGGATAATCTCCTCTGCACCAACACAGAGTCTCCAGCCACAGCTGTAATCCAGTCTAATCCTAATGCAATGGACTGCATTGATACATGGTGCTATTTTTGCTATCAGAGATCTCAAATGGCGTCATGCTGATTGTGGTTTGAGGCTCATTTTACAGAGTTATAGAAAATATGATTTAAAACATTATTAACCTTTTCTGTTAAAGGTGTAACTGTGTGTGTTCATTGTGGTGATGCACTGTGATTTCACATTTTCTGTACGCCTGTGTGTGAATGCCACAGGTGCGAGTATGGGAGATCCCAGATGGCGGCCTGAGGCGCAACATGACGGAGGCCGTGCTGGAGCTGTATGGCCACAGCAGGCGTGTGGGTCTGATCGAGTGGCACCCCACCAGCAGTGGCATCCTCTTTAGTGCCGGCTACGACTACAAGGTACCACATCAGTCAACACAATGCAGTGCATCGCACTTTGAGAACTGTAATACTGTGTTATTTACTGTATTGAATCATAAAACGACCTTAATATATGGTCAAACATTAAAGAATCCTGTTATGTTGAAATACTCGCTCCTCTGACAATAACACAGCAGCCAGTATTTCCTGCTCTTAAAAGTTCACCTGAAATTAAAAACTGTATATTTAACTCATTTACATCACATCTTGGATCATATTGTTGTCGCCTATTGAACAATATATGCCAAAAAAAAGACAAAAAGCCATTTCTTTGTATTCTTATATTAAAATCTAATAACATTTTTTTTCCGGTAAAACCATGTCTAGTGAATTTACTTCATCTTATACGAGTCAATTTTAAGCAATAATATCTTGGCATCCAGCTGTCAATCAATTCTCAACATTTAACGCAGTTCAGCAGAGCTTAGCGGAGCTGCGACCGTTGCTGTGGTTACCTAGCTGTCCAGATTCATCCCAACGTTATATCGCACCTTCTACTTTGGGATTGGTTCAAAGAACAGGACACGGCAGTTAGATTCTCTGAAACGGCAGTTTCAGGGTGACCTTAAGGTTGATTCCGGTCAAGAATGGACTGTTTTTTTACCTGAGCAGGCTAGCAGTTTTAAAGCCCCCCGTGTTGCCAGATAAGAGACCAATTTTCCCAGCAACCACACAGGTGTTGCAGAGATGGAAGCAGGCAAGCGAACCGGTTCGGGAATAACTGACTTGCAACGTTGCAAACGTGAAAATTAGTTTATCAACTCATGTTGTTGGACTGTTTGGACTGCAGTACCTATTTTAAGCCTGTCGGTGTTATTGCTCCTTTAAATATTGTGTTGTAGCCATGTTAGCCTTGATTTGTGATGTTGAAAGCACTTTTTATGAGAAGAAAAGCATCTTTTGGAGGACTACAACTTTTGTTAGTTATTTTCAGTAATTTTTTAGTCAAGAATGTTGGCTAAAGTCTGATTCTGTCACAGTTAAGAAATATAATGGAAGTTAATAGCACAACTCATGATCACCGTCATCTTGATGAAATGCGGGTTTGGGGGTCCCTCGGTACCAGCAGACTGTCTGGGATTTCACCCTCGGGATGGGGAAGAGTGATGTCTGAAATGTCCAGACTTCTTCCGCTCCTGCTGTGGGTGGACTTGGGGATGGGAAAGAGGGGAGTGGGAAGAGTGAGGTGTGACTGTTTTTTGAAAATGAATGAAAAAGTTAATAAGTTAGTTAAAGTTAATAATCAGACCGATGCACTAAATCATAATAGTTCTGGTTTCAAGAATGTCTTTTCTTGGTTAACTATTCATCGTTTTGTCAAACAAAGCTAAAGATGGCACAGTGCAATCTGAGAAATTGTGGTTACTTCTTTGAATTTTTACTATTGTCTGACATTTTCTAAACTAAATTTACTGAGTTACCAAAAAAAAAAAAAAATAGACCAAATTATCCAAATGTTTTGACTTTCCTCCAACAGGCCTGCATGTGTAAACCGCTCATTTTCCAAAAACAGATTCAGCACAGGGGCTCCTCTTATTTCTCTGAGGCTCATGTCTGTTGTGTTGCCAGTGGCAACTGAATCCGGTCAAATGGCCAAGCTCAAAAACATAGTCACGTTATTGATTTGAGCAGTGCGGCCACGTCACCTCCCCACCCACACACTCCCCCCTGACTGTGACAGGTCCTGATCTGGAACCTGGAGATCGGAGAGCCGGTGAAGATGATCGACTGCCACACTGACGTCATCCTCAGCATGTCCTTCAACACGGACGGCAGCCTGCTGGCCACCAGCTGCAAAGATAAGAAGATGCGTGTCATTGAGCCGCGCTCTGGGGCCGTCCTTCAGGTGAGAGGAGGAGGCCGCTGTGCTGAGAGGTGTGAGGGTACTGCCATCATGTAATACGACTGATACTCCAGAGGAAAACATATCAATCATATCAGATTCAATACAATGTTATTGTTATTGATGTTCAGTATTAATATTCTCAGAAGCAAACACCTACATTGGAATGATGGGGAATTTTGGAATTTTTGTGGGATTCTCAAAAAAAAACACCCCAGCCCCTCGAACCGCTTTACCTTGCTACCTTGCTACCGCTTTTCTTTCACTGTCTGCTTTGTCTGCCTCACTGAGGCATATAACCACCAGCTGGTAAACTTTCCAGGCAGGCAAAGGCAAAATTTTGTTCAGGTAAATTTATGTTTACCGATGGTCATTAAAGGAAAAATTTACGGCTGTTCAGCTGCTGCAACTGAATCACACAAACTCCTTAAAAACCACTTGATGATCTTGTTGCCCTACTACCATACAAAGATTGTGGTTGAACAGCTGTACTGCACTGCTGCACCAGGAGGATGTTTGCCTGATGCATAAAATGCTTTTAAAGATTGAATCACTTTATTAGCAGTGGTATTTTATTTCAAATTGAATAAAAAAGTAAACGGTATGAAATGATTCCAGTCTTAGTTAATACAGTTTATATACTGAAGGATTACCTTTATATAACATAAGCTATATGGGTGGTCCCCTTCTCTAAATAATCCTAAAAAATGTATTCAAATGTAATAACTCTTACTTTCATGCTGACAGTAATAAGAATTAGTCAGTGTAAGTTGTAATTCCATTGTCACAAGAGCATTTCACTCTCTTTGTGTCCACCAGCAAGCCAGCTATAAGAACCACCGGGTGAACCGAGTGGTGTTCCTGGGCAACATGAAGCGGCTGCTCACCACAGGCATGTCTCGCTGGAACACCCGGCAGATCGCTCTTTGGGACCAGGTCAGCCGACACCTCCATATGGCTCGTGCCTGCAGTGCCAGAGTGGGCGGAGCAAGTGTGTGTGTGTAAACTCCCTGTGTATGTTGCTCTTCCCAGGAGGACTTATCCATGCCAATTGTGGAGGAGGACATAGACGGCCTCTCGGGACTGCTGTTTCCCTTCTATGATGCCGACACACACATGCTGTACCTGGCAGGAAAGGTCAGCGCCGCTCACGAGAAGATGATTTAGAATTGTATAAATTTAGATACACACATATGGCTCAAATTAGCATATTTTTTCACAAGATAAGCCCATAGAATGCACAACACTGTGCATCTTGTTAATGTTTACGGATGTATGAATGATTCTGAACTGAAAGATGAAGGGAACGGGTGTGTAGAGAGGCACAGACAAAAAGTCCTGAAGGAAACTACGATAAATTATTCGATTCAGTCACTAAGTGTTTATAGTCCAGCAGACACACTTGTCTTTGTCACCTGACCAGGTAGCAAGGTAAAGAGCAGCAATTGAAGTGGTGGGCCTCAGCATTTTCTAGTGAGCTATTCTCACAAATAAAACCTACCATATTAAAATGCACGTATTCATTCAGCAGTCATATTGACAAATCCCAAAACAAACATCTGCCTCAGCTAGCTAATGTTCTGTCAGAACTAGCTAGCTTTTTGATTATGTCAATTGTAATTTAAGCTGGTGGCCCTCAGAATTGGGCTTTATGTTACAAACTGTTAAGTGTGATTTAATATTGTAATAGGGCTAGTGTAACGTAGGCACATTAACTCAAACAGCCGTAACAACAACAGTATACAAGAGCAAGCATTAATTTGAATTTAAATGATATTATGGATCCAACATTTATTGAAACAAACTCTAAGATTGCACATTCTCTCTCGTGAGTGGGAGCATAGTAACAAAGTTGAGATTAGGCCAATTGAAAAGAAGATGCCACAGCGGAAACTTTCAACAACTGTTTATTGAGTTGTAATATAATGGCCACATTCTGGTGCTGTGACAGGGCGATGGCAACATCCGTTACTTTGAGATCACCACGGAGAAGCCGTACTTGCAATACCTGATGGAGTTCCGGTCCCCGGCCCCACAGAAAGGACTAGGCAAGTGTTTATTTGAATGCCATACAAATGAAATACTCCCTCAGTTTGGTTTATACGGCGGAGCATGAGTACGACCAAGATGTTGTTTGAGAATAAAGTCGTAACTTTATTTCAGTCCTGACACTGATAATAATGTGCCAAAAGATTAATAATTTCCCTATTTGTGTAACGATGTCATTATGGTGCAGGGGATTTTTCTTCTGATATCTGTCCTCCGAAGTAACCAACTAAAATTATGACTTTCATTCCTGTAAATTTACGACTTTTTTCTTGAAGTCTCCGAATTTTTTAATTTTTATTTTTTCTCACTGTGGCCCCAGTCGTCCATCAGAGTATTCCGGTAGCTGACAAACATTAGCAAAAATTTACAGTAGCTATCTGGAAGCAATATCAGATAACAGATAACTATACTTTATCTTAAACATGGGTTTGTCTGGTGAGCAAAACAGTTTTATACAACATTTTCCACAGCTAAGACGACATTACCTGTTGACAGTGTGGTACAGCACGACACCAGGGCCGGTGGTTGTGGGGGAAGTGCTGTCCAAGGACCCACCTGTTTTGTTTATTTTTGCATAAAATCTTGTAGTTACAACTTTATTCTCGTAAAATTACAAATTCTTTCTCATAAAGTTATTTTTCACGGAGGGTAACTTTTTTCTCTAAGATTTATGACTCTTCTCAAAATCTAAATAAGCAAAATTTTTCGATGTGGCCCTAAAACTGTCGTAAGTGTCTGATCTCCACTAGCTTGTCGTATTGTAGTAGGCTGACTCATTTGCTCGTGATGGTAGAAGTAGTGTCTGTTCGTGTGTGCAGGTGTGATGCCGAAGCACGGGCTGAACGTGGGAGCGTGCGAGGTGTTCCGCTTCTACAAGCTAGTCACCCTGAAGGGTCTGATTGAGCCCATTTCAATGATTGTGCCAAGAAGGGTGAGTGCGAAAATGCAAGTGGTTAACTCATTCAGCTGTGTTCTCTCTTCAGGTGTGGCTAAAGAATCTCTTTAAACAGAGAAGGTTTCACTTCATGCTTTCAGATAAGGAAATCTCATTTAAGGCACTGTAATTTGACCTTTTGCTCCCAGGCTTTCAGCTAAGCAACTATGGCAAATCTAATCAGTGAAATGAGAATGTATGTGGTGTTTCCTGGTTTGCAGTCCGACACGTACCAGGAGGACATCTATCCCATGACAGCAGGAACAGAACCTGCGCTGTCTGCCAGCGAATGGCTGAGCGGCATTAACAGAGGTAAACAGCACTCAGTTCCTCTGTTTGTGACAACAACATTTTAACAGAGCAGTATATATTTTGACAAATTTAAAATGATGTTAGGCGCAGAACATATAATCCTACATTTGGCGGTGCAGTATTTTTTTAAAAATGCTGTAGCAAAGCACAATGCTGTGCCTCTATTTTGTTTCGCTCTTTGTTGCCAGCCCTCACATGCTGGTGCTGAACATATGGCTTGCATTGTCACCAACATGGTGCAAACTCCCACGGATATTTTCCTTTCCAGTCGAGATCAAACAACCTCAAATGGGCTCTGATTTGCATTTTCACTGGCCCTTTAAATCACAATGGCTCCCAGCCAATTGACCATTAAATGCAGGGGGAAGGTAGGTGGAGGTGGAAGCATGTGTCTCCGGTTAATTTGCACTTTTTTTTAGTGATCTTAACAATACAACAAAGACCTGCAAGACCACCTTTTATTATTGAGTGTTACCGCTGTCCATTTTAATAGAGGAACACATTTTCCCAAGGCCTTAGTATTAAGAGTTTAAGGGTATAGATTTTCGAAAAAGTCCAATATATTGGTGTGTTTCTTACTGACTCAGAGAAACGTGATGAAGCAGACACTGCCCCTTTTGGAGGATTCATAAGGGGCAGTTGACCTTTTCGACCTTGTACAAGTAGGTCCTCTTCTTCTTGAAGAATCCGTGTCTGGTTTAAACATGTATGGCTGAAATAATCCAGTGTTAGGACTAGGTCACTGTGCAGTGTATAGTAGACTAGTTTAAAAGTCGGAAGAAGACAGAACAGAAAAACACTGGCTTGCTCCGACTGCAGGGCTGGGACAGAGCAGAGAGGGGGTGAGACTAAAGTAGGGCACTCCTAGATCCCCACAACCTAGGTGAAGCAAAGACATTTTAAGGCACCAAAGAGATTTTCACATAGAAAAAAGTGAAATGTAATTTTTTTGAAAGTTTCTATGGCCATCTATTTCATAAAAGAGACATAAGACAGATGTAAAAAACATGGTTGTGCTTTGGTCTGCCTTGGGTCATGGTATCTTAACTAGACAGCTTTAAAACTTCTACTACATAATGCCTACAAAGTTTACAAACCCACTGAAGTATTTACTGAGAAGAGTTCCAAATCCTATTTTGCATAACACTTTATAGATAATATTAAAAGGTTTGCATGTATGGATGTCCACATATTAACATTTTCACATGCTTTGGAGTAATTTTTGCTGCTCTGTGCAAACAGACCCAGTCCTGATGTCCCTGAAGGAGGGTTTCCATCGGCCTAACCAGTTAGTGTTCAAAGCCCCGGTGAAGGAAAAGAAGAGCGTGGTAGTGAATGGGATCGACCTGCTGGAGAATGTACCACCCAGGACAGAGAACGAGGTACGTAAAGAGTTTGTCGCCGGATTCATTAGCAGGATGAATCAGGATGGGACTTTTCCTTCCTCATCCCCGCTGAGGTGAGGCTGCTCAGAAGCCAGCAGGTCTGGGCAGCTCTCAGGCAAGAATGTCTGCAACTATGTGAATGTGATTGGGGTTTTCCTGCAAAACAAAGGGTTACTCTCAGAGATTTAAAAAAAAAAACATACCACATGGTACCTAAAAAAATGTTGTTGCAATCGTTGCAAGGCTTTGTATGGTGTCTGGCTATTCAAGTCAGTTGACACACTAGGGTGTTTCCACGAAAAAAAACCCTCTGATGTACGAGAAAAGAGTTTTTACATATTATGCCGTCTTGTGAGCAGTCCAGAAAATGCTGACAAGCTAATCAGTTCCAGATCTCATGGGTATCTACAAGTGGGGCAAAAATGGAGATCCAGGGGATTTCGGGGATATATTTATGCAGCAAACAAAAGCATGATGAAGTTATGGTATTGTTTACAAGGTGAGTTGGTATTTGTTTGTATTGTGATGAGTGTTTTTCGGTTGAACTGCTCTCACCAGTTCTAACGCAAAGAGTTTTTGTGGGGATCCACATGAGCTGGACTGATTGGATAACTGGATAGTCACATGAATTGAGCATTGTTTTGTTAAAGCTTCACTTCAATATCCATTATGTAACAAATTTTAGGTTTTAAAAGCTTTTTAAAATCAGATGAATCCATACATCTATTGATGAATCTACGACTCTATACAGTCGTACCTTGTCATTCTTGTACATAAAGGGGTGTTTTTGTAATTGTCTTCTCGCAGCTCCTGCGGATGTTCTTTCGGCAGCAGGACGAGTTGCGGCGGTTGAAGGAGGAGTTGACCTCCAAGGACGTGCGAATACGCCAGCTGGAGCTGGAACTCAACAACCTGAAGAATGTTAGCCCGAACAACGTCTGACCTCAGCACCCTGGTGGACTGGCAAAGCTGCTTCGTTTGCTTCCGATTCTGACCTCTGATCAGCAAGCTTCTGAGCCTTCCCACTCCCCTTTATTTGATATATGGCATTGTATCCTAACTTAATTCCTCCTGCCCTGCATAGTGCACATGATAATTTGATAACTGGATAGTAGCTTTACTTGTGGCTGTAACTGGAATATTGTTGCAATGACAAAAACGGTGAGTAATGGAAGCAAGACAGTGTTCAATCACTGCTACCATGAAATCGATGATAAGGAAGTTTAGATGTTTTTACAACTAAATATACTTGATTCAGCACACATTTATGGCATATTTTCTGCCAGACTTCCTGTGTGTTTGTCTCACTTGGCATACCCGTATGCCGGGACGGAACCCCTACACTCATCCTCATCCTCATCCTAACAACCAAACCATCATGTGGTTCTCAGAGGCAAAACTGGACCATCTAAAGACTCACTGGCTCCCATTTTTCTTCCCCGAGGCCTTAGACCCTGCTGCAGACAAAGAGCGCAGTGAGCTGCAGCATCCTCCCAAAATGGCTGACGTGAGACGCAGACAATGAGATCATGTGGTTTTTCTGATTCAGTCCACTGAGCTGCTTTCCCTTCTTCTCTCCCCCATGGATGTTGTTGGCTGTAAATTTCCTTCGTATAAACACATAGATACACTACAGCAGTCTTTCCTCCAAAGTAAAGTAGGTAATTCACTTAAAATATGTTAATTTTTTATTTAAGTCGTGGGAAAGCAGTCAGATCCGGATGGTGGACTAACTATTCGAGCAGTCTCAGTGGAAGCTTTACTGGCTGTTATTGGTTTTTAAAGCTAATTTTGAGGATTGGGTGGGTAATGTACAGTACAATTGCTTCTATTTATTTGGCACATTTTACCTTTCTAGCTAATAATGCGTATTTGTTAATCCCATTTGTTTTTGTATGACATGGCTACGCAAGTGTTGATTGTGATGCTCGATAGATTTTGCTAAATGTTTCTGATGGAAACAGTGAAAATTGTGTAAAACTGTACCTTAAACGGCATTAGTTCAACTCCGGCAACTTAACTTCCCATAAATCATAAAATATGTACTGTGGCCTTTTAACAGTGCAGAATGCTGTAATGATAGCCCTCCTTTCACACGAGTATATCACTATTACTGAAATGCGTTTACCTTTAGATGTGTGATTTTACAATCTGCCTCTGCCAACTGAATTAGCTTAAATTTAAATACCTGTTGTACTGTTTAAGTTTGTTTTGTCTAAAATCTAAGAGACGTGGACACTGGATTAAAATTTGATTTACCCTGTTATGCCAATCAGGCTCAAAAAGTTACCAAAAAGAAGCATTTCGTGTGTCTTTTAATCACATTTAGGTCCATTTTAGTAACGATTCAACTCGAAAGGAGAAGTATTGGTAGCATGTGTAAGTAAATTTGAACCCTGAGTAAATGAAAATTAATTCAAGGACTGGAAGTCACAAGTCTTCCCTGATCACATCTTTGTGGAGAGATAGAAAGCTTCATAGTGTGACTTTACGTGTAGACTTGAAACTCATATTCATGGTGAATGTGTCTCTTGGAAGACAAAAAAAAAGTAAACGTAAGTAAATGTTAGTTTAGTAGACGGGGGCGGGGGGGGATTGGCAAATCCAGGCGAAGGTGCAGCGGGAGTAACGCAGTCAGGGCCGCACTTGAAGGTGTAGAGGAAAAAAAAATCAAGCACTTAACTGCTGATTTTGGGGAGACAATGTGAATTGACAGCAAGGCTTTTAACTGTAGGTATGTTCAGTACATAGTTCACATCATCACACTAGGAAAGAGGCATTAGGACCAGGCATGAGCGAAAAATTATGAACAAAATGTCGAAATGTCAAGAAAGAAAGGCCAAATGTTGAGAATCCAATTTCAGAATAAAATTGAAATTTCAAGGAAAAAAACAAAATGTCTGGAAAATTATATTTTTTTGTAATTTGGTAAATAAGAATAATGTTGAAGTAGTTTTGTGGATCGTCTCATGACGCTGCGCCTGCCTGAGCTCCTCACTTTTAGAATCAAACTTAATCAGTTGTCTCATGATACTATACATCCCCTTTGATTGCAAGCAGTCGTAACCATTGATACCCTTGAATTTGTCCATTTTCCTGCTATTTCCTGTTGCACAAGTGCCCTGATACTGATTACTACTGTGTATATGAGCTAAAAGAGAAAGAATGTGTTACTAAAGCTGACTCTGAAGTTCAGTTTCACCAGTTCCATTTTGAAGATTTCGACTTCACTCTCCAAACAAACAAATTCATTATTCTAAACGTTTCATTTTTTTCTCTCAAAATTTCGACTCTTGCTCATACATGGCCCTGCTCCTCTTCCGTATCACACTGTGCTGAAGATGCTTCCTGGATCAGTGGATAATCGCAGATCTTGGGCCTGATGAGCTGGAATTTTATGAGCTTCTTTGACTCAGCTAAACTGTACAAGAACCACAACACATCAAAACATATATAAAAGGGATTTATTGAAGTGAACGGGAGGGGGGGGAAAGCAACAATTTGGCTGATGACAGTGGATTTAACATGGAGTGGAAAATCACTGAGGTAGGCCAATTTGACCATCGTGTATAATAGTGAAAACTAAGTCCAAATAACTGACTGTTTTCCAGAGTTTACACCTTGAAACAATAAATTTTCAATGCACATAAGTTGCAGTTGTAACCTCCATTCATATCAAGCACTTCTCTACACTACCACCACAAATTCAAACATCGCCACCTGTGTGTCACAGAAAAGGAACATGGAACCAAAAAAAAAAAAAAAAAAGTGATAATGAGCTCTGACACTGAACATTTCTCTTCATGGAAAGATTATGCATACAAAGTTAATGCTCAAATTCAAGAAATTTCACACTGCGTATATCTCAGATAAAGCAGCAAACATATTTAATATCTTATTACAAGTCATAGTTTCACCTCAGTTTTCTGTTCAATGTCTGCCGTCATCAAAGAGAATACAAAAAAATAGATTTGGTCATTATTTACAAGAACACGTAATTTCCGAACTATCAAAGCTGAGGGTTTAAGAAGGAGGAGGAGGAGCTTTGACAAGGGCAGACATTTTTTTTTTTTTTGCTGTGACTTTAAAAATACGCCCTGTGAGGGTCACACTGTGCATGTTCAGACAGAGGTTTCACACCAGGACAGCAGAGTATTGGCATACTGGTGACACTACAAATACATAACTTACATTTAAAAAAAAGAAATAATAATGCAAAAATAAGTTTAAGACGAGGAAAAAGGACAGCCATACATGAAATCCAGTAGTTGACTTTGAAATGTATTAGACATGCACTCTTTTTTTGTTTCATTTTGTCTTTTCTATTGAACGGGGCGGGGGGGGGGGGGGTCATCAGAAACTGGTCTTACACAAAACAAAAAACATTTCTTAAAAAGGTTCATCTTTGCTATTATTTGTTGTTAAAAAATCCGTGTCCACAAAGCAGTTAAAAGTGGACCGTAAAGACTGGAAACACAGGAGCATCAAAGGTACAGAAATTTAACTTATTTCTCCAGACAACCCCGTCTA
>KV751315.1:15868581-15882815 GCA_001698575.1 Mola mola | reverse complement strand
GATACAATTTTTTAAAACAGTTCACAACTTAGCTTCAAGAGGTTTCTCAATCGTCTTCGTCCTCTTCCCCTTCTTCATCCAGCTCCCTTTTCCTCTTCTGACCCCGTTCCTCTTCTAGAAAATAAAGCAATTTTTCTGTTAAACTTCTCTTTCAGTGGCATTTATGGAAGAATTACACAACTCTTCCTGAGGTTTCTTATTTTCCCTGTTTAGGGTTTTTTAAGTTTTTCCTCACCCGGTTCGAGGGTCTAAGGGCAGAGGATGTCACATCTGTACAGTTTGTCAAAAACCAGTGAGATAATGTGTAAATTGTGATTTCGGGCTATACAAATAAAATTTGATTTGATTTGATTTGAATTTTGCAACCTAAGTCTTGTTTCCTGGTGTGTAGGGGGATTCATATTTCTTTGAAAACCACTGCAGTTACAGCAAGGTATGACAGACCGACAAAAATAAACAGCTTTTTTTCGCCACTAACAATGTTCAAACTGCTACTGTAAGTGTCCTGTAACATGGAGGAGATAAAGACGCGTGTGTTCGACTCAATGGGTGTAAAGATCTTGCATAAGATCAGTGTTTCTGCTTCCTCCCCAGACGCGATCAGTCTGCTGGTTTCCAAACTGCAGGTACGACTTGAACACCTCCTATGTACAGTAACATGAATGTGCAGTATTTGAAATTGTGTTGACAGAAAATGAGTCATGGCATCAAAAAGATGAATCGTGACACTGCGGACAGCGATCTGATATCTTCCGCGATTCGATACAATTCAGGGGCATGTGAGCGATACCTGATTAACACATTCAGTTACATTTCAACTTAAAAGTCATTTTGATATGAATTGACAATTTTATTGCTGAAATGTTTCAAGACATTTAAATGACAAACTTTAGAACAAATACTGTATGAAAGAGTATTTTCCATTCTACAGAACAAAATATTAAGTTTTCTCATGTTAAACCTGCCATTGTCTGCTAGCCGCTGGTGGCGGATGATAAACACCTGGGAGGAAACTGTGAAACAGGCACGTGGCAGGAGTTTCAAAATAAAGGCATACGTCGAACATGGGGAAATAGATCGATTGATTGAAATCAGTTTGATTAGATCGATGGATCAATACACCCCTATTTAAGTGCATAATTTTTCCTTTAGTGGACAGTGAAAATGGGTCCCACAGGCCGGAACATAACGTAAAGGTGAAGTCATCATGAATCAATTGCTCACATTTTCACATTACGAGACAAATTTTACAAAGATTTTCTGTATCACTCAATCATTCTACGCAGGTTTGGAGAAAAGTGAGAAAATTTACTTAAAACAGGAGAAAAGATCAATTAAACTGTTGTTGTCGTTTTGTTTTTTCAAATGCGCCATCCTGTTTTTTGGAAACTGAGGCTCAGTCACACTTTGCTGTCCGTTAGGATTGATCAGGAGTGGAAGTTGCGGTTTGATTTCTTTCAGTTGAAAGCTTCCTGTTGGGTAGTGCTCTGGAGCAATGCTTTCACAACCCGAACACAAACCCCTCTGTGTCCGATGCGATGAAATGCATTCGACACGTTTGTTACGTTGCAGGTGGCAGTTTTAATCAACTACTGCTTATTTTCACGATTGAACAATGAACCAATTGGTTCACAGAGTAAAAAAAATGTGGAAAATGCTCATGACAATTGACTAATAAACTATTTTCCTTTTGATCGACTGATCGTAGCAGCTTGAAGGGATAGACAAGTTTATAACATTTTGGTGCCACTGAAGTAAACAAAATTTTGGTTGCAAGAAATAAACATCTGAATATAGTGCAGTTTGTTTACACAAATCTTACGTGGAACTGGGAGATGAAATCAGCCTCCATTCTACTCACCCTCATCATCCTCATCATCAACCTCTCTGTCATTCAAATCTTCCTCCTCTTCCTCCTTATACAAAAAGACAAAGAGAAAATTCAGTATCTTAATTCAGACTAGAGCAGTGACAAACTGTTGTTTTAACCATCTGTCATTTTTTTGGGCAATTAAGCAATTAAAATCATCAAGTCATTAAATTGTCATAAAATAGTGAATCAAAGTGACGTTTAAATTGTTCCTTTACTCAAAACAACAGTTAAAAACTCAAAGACTTTTCATTTCCTGTCAGAAAAGAAAAAGGAAAAAAAGCAAATCTTGACATTTAAAAACTTGGAACCAAGAAATGTTTAATAATTTTGCTTGAAATGAGACAGAAACTATTAATGATTACCATAATAGTTGTTGGTTAATTTCCATTCAAGCAATTCATCGATTAATCATTGCAGCTCATATCTCAGATAGAATAACTTCAACAGTTTTATGTGGAAACGAAAAGTAATTCTCGACCCACCTCTCCGCTCAGGTCCTCCTCCTCTTCTTCTTCATTCTCCTCTTCATCTTCCTCTCCCTCTTCTTCCTCGTCTCCCGGTGCCACATCTTCATCGTACTCCTCCTCGTCTACATCTGCACAACATCAGCGGCTGGTTGATTATCAACTCAAAGCGCAACGACGACACAAAAGACCGCAGCGATCCGCCTCATGGACGGCCTCGCACTCACCGTCTTCATCGTCGTCGTCATCATCCAAGCCCTCCGCGTACACCTCGGCGTCCGAGTCAGGCGCCTCTTTGTCGTCCTTGTCGTACCCGTCCAGGTATGTGAGCTGGGGTAGCAGCTTGAACACGTTGTCTCTGTACTCGTTCAGGTTGGTCACTTCACAGTTAAACAGATCTAGGCTTTTCAGGGTCCCCAAATCTTTCTGTCGAAAGAGAACGGGTTTGGTGAGGGTGCGGCCGTCCGCTTTGCATTTCCTGCTTCTCTTTGTTTACTGGTCTCACTTACCAACGGCTCTATTGTACTGAGGTCTTTTATCTTGTTGCCACTAAGGTTGAGGTGTGTGAGGTTGGGGCACTTCTCTGCCAGTACTTCCAACCCCCCTGAGATCATGTTATCACTGAGTTCAAGCTGTCGATCAAATCAGCAGTGAAAGCATGCAAAAAAAAAAAAAAAATGTAAATAATAAAAATCAGATTAAATCAGATCAATCACACTTATTATATATAAATAAATAAATACTACCCACCTTTTTGAGTTTATTTAGCTTCGGCAAGTGGGCGACTGTCGTCAGACCGATGTTGATTGTGCTTAGAAACTCCAGCTCCTCAAAGTCGTCTGTTAGACCCTCAATTTTGCCTTCATTCGAGCGACAGTTGTCTAGCACGAGTTCTTTGACCTGTTGAACGGACAAACACGCAACTGTCAAAGTCAAAACAGATTTCCGCCTGAGGAGAAAATAAACGTTAAGTTTATGCTGTCTGAAGGTTAAAACTGGTTTGATTTCGGTTGTGTTGATGCTCTTCTTCCTCCTGAGGCCAAATGTTGTTTATTGTAGACTAGACAAACTGAATATTACTGTAAAAATGTCATGTAGTATTTGGCACATTAAAATGACTTTCCTTTCATCTTTGGGGAAACTACTGCTCCTCATTTCCTGGCTTTTTATGTTTTAAATTGAGTGTGGTTAAAGGTCCAACGGAGCATGATTTAAACCATCTGCAGTCGGAGTGGCTTATAGTACATTTACTCAAGTATTTGTACCATTTTTTGATACCTAATACTTCTATTCAACATAGAGCAGAAGGAAGTACTAGACTTTGACATATTTCTGTGTTATCAATTGCCCAGCAGTAAGTTAAATAGTTTAATACATCAGTAATAATCATATATATATAAATTAGAATACTTCAGAAGTTTAACACACAAGTTTAACGAGTGTGACAGGCTGACAGTCATTCAATCAGTATAAGTAAAATACAAATAAGCTGTCATTATCGATATTAACCAAGTAAAATGCTGGATACGTAATGAGTTTACAATATATTTAACGTTATACTGTTTGTACTACTGTTCACCACTATTTACGTTTTCATAACACTCATTACACGACACCTCGAGTAAAAATGCTTAACAAATGCAGCCAGAATTATTGACGAACACGACTAATAGTTCCTCCGTAAACAGTAGGTCGTTGAAAATGGGCCGAAAGAGGCGGGCACTATATTACAGAGCGGAATAGTTGTCGGTGCGTTGATATACGATCACGGGTGTTATCGGATATCTCACCGCGGCCTTGACAGCCAATCAGCGCCAAGGAGCGGAACTATATAAAAAGCCCTGTCAGTCAACACAGTGTTGATCACGCGCAACCACGCTCCAAGTATCGCGATGCGTTGGCTCTCGGTCCATTATGTAAATGTCACACTTAGCTCGTTTTACACGAGAAACAGACGCCGCGCGGCGGTGTGTGGGGCTTTATTTGGAGCTGCTGCCTGGTTAAAGGGCGATGAGACGTGCGTGAAGGGTCCTGTGGGGCGCAGATGTACGCAAGTCCACTCAGGTCGTCGTCGAAGAGACGTACGAGTCGTGCTCAGGGTCATTCGTGAGTAGGAGGGGCAGCTGGGGCGGATTAAGTAGCTGCCAGGCAAAGCATTCGGTGTTTCTTGTGCTAAACAGTCGCCATTTGGACTCACGGGGCGTTTAGACTCAATATTACCGAGGTATGATGACTCGTCCGTCGTCCGTGTCGAATGAACGGGACTCTCTGCGTATTTCCACTCGCCTTTGTTTCTCGGGTAAAATGGCGGCTTGTCCTAGTTCTGGGAAACTAGAGCGGCGACGCAGCTCAACGGTTTGTTTTCACAGCGTCTCTCGAACCGTCGTCGAACGCGAATAAAATTAGTCCCGGCGATTTGGCTCCTCGCCCAGCAGCCGTAACGACACGTTTTTTCCGGGTTTTTCCTCGTCTCAGTGTTTTCGCCCCGGTGCTTGAATAACGGTCCATGCTAGCGCCATCTGTGCGCACCGTGGCTCCCGTCGGCGGCTGCGGTGGCCCCAGCGTGAGCCGCTGAATGTCGGATTATACTTCCTGCACAGATAACCGCGCTCCACCGCGCAGTTTGAGCAGCTGTGTGCGGTTTGCATCCGCGGGACGATCATCCGAGGCTACAATCTTTATGCATCACTGATAATGTCATGACTTTGAGTGTCCGCATCTCGTAACGCGCCAAGTGCGCGGCTCAGAAATGTTTATACGGACGCATTTCCCCGGACAAAGCCCGCAAATAACACACCGCATAGCGGGTAAACGGCCGTTAAACGAGAAACGGCTGCGTTTGCCGATCAAAAGTTACAAATATGGCTCCTCGCACCCGGTCGCCTTGTTTATACCGCTGGCATAAAACGCTGTGCCAAATTACCAAACTGCTCGCCTCGAACGCGATGCCGGAGCCGCACAAAAGTTGAAGCAGCGCGCCCGCAGCACCCGCCGAGCGCAAGCGGCGTCCGCAGCGATGTGCGCCGACGGCCCCGTCATCTTTTAACTTGGAAGAAACTTTGAACGTCCACGCCGAGACATCACACGAAAGATTCTCCATTAGCCGAGTGCGGAGCGCTAAACCGAGCGAGATGCGCGGCCAACTTACGTCCGACGGAGTGCGGTTCCGCAACTCCAGGTGAATTCTTCTCTTCATGTCCATCCCGGATCCGCGCGCCCGCGATGTGATAACACACTTTTAATAATTCCTGCAAATGCTACTAGCACCTCCAGAACAGTCTGCTGTTGTTCATTCAAACTTGATCCGCTCGGTGGGCGGGAGCACGGCTCGGGATTGTCGTCACCGCCGGCCAATGGCGTGCGCCGAATAAAGAGGGAACGGATTTACACGCACGCGGACCAATCAGGGCGCCCTGATAAAACTGGGTGGGGTCTTGTGGTCGAAGTTTGGTTGTTTGCTAACTTAAGTTTACATGGCTAATGTGAGACTTAAACGCTTTACTCCGAATCCAAGCCACGAGAGAGGGAGAGGCCGCAGCACATGGCTCCAAGGTTCGTTTAAAGGTGGAAATCATGGTGAGCTCTGGGCTTATGTCGTGAAAGAACACACACTCACTCTGCATTTGTCCCAATAAAAAGCCCTCCATGCACCACGTAAATAACAGTACAAACAGTATATAATGAAAACAAGGTGTTTGTGTGCAAAGCTGAAGCAAAATGCACATTTATCCCATGTGACATTTTATATATTAAAATATACATTTGCTTTCATTTCTTTTATTAACTTGGAAAAGCTAATTTCCCATTAAGACAGACATGGGAATATTCCGTGAACACATTCTATGTACCGGTGAAAAAATAAGGATATCATGAGAAAGTGGAAATGTAATATATTCTAGAATCATTACATTTAAACTAAATCGTTTCAAAACTGTTACTATTTTAATTTTTAGTCGTCAAAATTAAATATTTCACTCTACATGTTGACAGTATCGAAGGTATGAAGTTTTAATTTAAAAAAAAAAAAATTACTTGATATTCTTTTGAGATCAGTAGAGCACCAGTAGTTGTTTTAATTTCATTTAAGGACTCGTTTAAAAAAAACAAGACGAGAGAACATTAAAATAAAAATCGATTATTAATCATATGCACTTGATTGTGAGTTTATAGAAGCATTAAAGGACTTTACAGGTTCTTTTATTTAAATTTATGATAGACTTATGCATTTTGATAAGTCAGATGAAGAATGGATGCAGTGATCATGTGATGAACAAAGGGGGTGAGAGAGCTTAGTAAAGAGTTTATCCACAAGGGGGCGGCAAATACTTCATTCTGGAGCCAGTCACCAACAGCAGGGTGTTTCAATTGCTACTTTCAGTTTGGGAAAATAATAGATAAGTAAATATTAATAGGACTCATGCATGAAGTACAACCCCTTTACAATAGCTGGTCTTGTGTGTTGTTTTTAAGTACATTAAGAACTGAACATATTTTTTGACCATTTGCCAAGTAGAAATGCATACTAGTAGTTATCAGGAGGGATCACAGTCTCACTTCATGTAATTTAATCAATGTGATAAATAAGGTGCGTGTTTGTGATAAATAACTGCCAGTAGCAACAGTATATTGCTGTTTTGCACCAGCCTCCAAGACAATCAGCTTGTCAGTCGTCTCTCTTTCACTCAGAGGCCTGAAGTAGATATCAACTGCTAGCTTTGCTCCATTAGTGTCAGAGCAGCTGCAGTATTAAAGCAGCTCACATGCATCATGGTTAATGAGGCTAATCCTAACTAACGCAAATGCCAGCCATTTAACTTTAAAAGTGTTATTATGTCATGAATGCAGTGCAGAATAGCTGCTAAATGTGACTTCGTCTGCATGTCTGTCCTGTCAGTGTTAATTGTGAGTTCAATGAAGCTGCATGATGTTAAATATTAAAACCCTGCATCAAAATGAAATATTATAGGTGTCTTACACATTGTTTCGTACATATTTTCACATTATAGAATTCGAAATAAATCTCTGTTTGGGTTTGAGCAGAACAGGGCTACAAACTGACCCACTGGAGGGCAGCTCCTGTCTTTTTTCACCCAGTGTGAATTGATTGACTCTGTGCCTCTTCAGGGTCATACGTCTATTCAGACTGTGCAACATAAGTCAAACAGTATGGCTGTTGTATTTGTGACCCTAAACTTTTTCCAGAGACAACCCTTACTGGAGGATGTTTCTAAGAGTGGCACTCAATATCTTTACATTAAGACCAAAATATTAAAGCTTTATTTCATACTTTAACTCCACCAACTCTTTTGTAGGAAGTTATGTTTTCCAAAAACTTAAACACTTAATTCTTGGGCCAAGTCCTATTAACATAACAAGTTTCATACAACAACAATTTACAATAAGAGTTAATTAGCTAACATTAGTTAGTGCAGTAATAATTATTTATTAATAATTAAGTAATGTGCCAACTAATCATTTACCAATGGTCTTTATTGTAACTAAGATACTAATTCATACGTTACTCAGTAGTTTAAATGTGATCACATGTTTTTTAAGGGATACATGCTTTCAATTCTATGATAAGGGTCAAAAAAGCAATAATAAATGGTTACTTCTCGTTAATAAATGCTTTGTTAGGATTTGGTGGCTGTTGTGTCAAAATTCTTCTCATGGTATTATTCAATTGTTAATGGACATAACTAATGGTTAGAAACGATTGAGAAAGTACCTTAGTTTACTTTAGGACTGTTTGTGATGACATAAAACATTAACTGTTACTAATTACTAATTACTGTATTAATTAACTTATGTACCCTTATTATAAAACTGTGACCAATTCAGGATCCAGATTGGATCATTTTGAACATTTTGAAATGTCCAGTTGTTTTAAGGGATATTGGCGTTTAGTGCTAGAATAATAACGAGTGAACACTTCACCTGTAAATATAACACTGCCCTTGTTGATGCCAGATTTATTGTCAGAACTTTAGTTCTTTGTTGCCTGCACCAGGGAGCGGATTTTATTTTTTTGCCTGCGTTTCTATATTTGTTTCTGAAAAATGTAACTCTAAAAGATACTGACTGATTCTGATGAAATTTTCAGCAGAGCAGAGTAGAGTTTTTTAATGGACCAATTTCAACGTTTTCACTTGTAATTCTACAGAATGTTCAGACTCGGCAGAGGTCTGAGCTCTCCAAGTGCTTTCTGGTTTCAGTGGCTAAAGTCAGCGCTTTGAACTCTTTAGGTGTTGTTCAAGCTCTCAGCTCTGAGAAATCCTTTGACTGTGTCATCCACTGGATATACCAATACTTTTCTTTAGGGAGAGTTACCACAGTGGAGCCAATAACCATCTCTGCTGCATATTTATAATCACTTCATGAGCTCTGTATGAACTCCCGTAACAAGATGTCTCTACCTGACAACCTGTGCCGAGAAGAATTTGTAAGTCCACTGAATTAATCCTTTCTTTCAGAAGTGTGTAAACTAAGTGGTTTAAAAGTTTTCACAGATTTGAGTGTAATTTGAGTTATTTGAGTAAATAGTGTTACAAACATCCTGTTGTTAATTTAAAAATGTAAAAGCATGTTTCACATTCGTCTGTGAGCTCCTGCCGCTAGTCGTCATCAACAACTTAACTACTGATGTTGCCCTTTTGTCATTTAAAAGAAATGAAGGAACTTTCAGTCCTTGGTCGTTCAACCCCCTCAAGTTGTTTACAGGCAGAAACAGCTCTGTGGTTATTGCTTAAAAATTCTGCTGTTTTAAAATGTAACATAGATTCCACTGACGAACTCAGTGCTGAACATGACACCTGATCAAGCATCCTACTGTGATGTGAGACTCTTATATTTTCTAGTTTAACGGTATAATTCAGTTGGAAAATCTCATTGATAGGACTTACATTGTGCCTTTCTAGATAATCGAAGTCATTACACAAGAAATGCAAAAGCAAATACAAAAGTAGAGAATTGGAAAGGCTCTGTCCCTGGAGGTGCAGTTGGTCCTGGCGATGGGGATCTGAATCTTGGTATCTGATAATCTGAGGTGGGGAGTTGCAGAGTTACGTTGGAGATGGTCTGTCAGCTAAAGGTAGTTCGGGGCTTTTTAGGTGATGAAGAGGCTCTAATGGCAGCCAGTCAAGGTGCTGAAGGATGAATGCGACGTTCTAACATTCTGTATAATAAAATTACTCAGCAATATCTAGAACATAGCTCCACTGAGCAAGAGTTCACTAAGCCATAATAATAAAGACTAGTATGATACATGATAGTAATCAGAACTTTAATTATCCTTTAATCATCCTTCATCAAATGAGCTATAAACAGCACCATAAGAGCCGAGAAGTCAGCAGCAGCCTCAAACATTCATTTGGAAAAACCACACTTTTATCACAATAAACCAGTAAGTAGTTCTCCTCAAACAGTGGGCCTCATTTAAGTATCATTTAAATGAAGCAGTGACCACCAAATCCTAGATTACTGTTTTTTTCTTTGTTTTTGTTTTGTTGGTTTCTTTTTTATGTTTGTATTTTTTCAAATTTCCAAAGACTCCAGTAGTTACTATTATATCTAAAAATGCTAAAGAGAAACATGTTTTGTCCTTTCAGCTAATGTATGACACCACTTTGTAATGTCTGACATAGCTTGGTAGTTTCCCCTTGGATATAGTAGCATAAAATCCTTTTTTAAAACCAAGAGAGTGATATTGGCAACAAGCCTGTGCAAGCAAAAAAGAAACTATAGTGTGGAACTATAACCTTGACTTCAATAACGTTGGATTCATGATTCTGCAGGTCCTTACCTGAAAGGACATCTTGGTCATGTGTTTTCAAAAGTTTCCAAAAGGTTGACAAGCCTAGGTTCTACAGATAGCTTGTAGCTATCCTTTATAACCTTTATAGCCAACAGACAGATCTTTTTCCCTCAAAAAATGATGAAACTCACAACTGTAAATGTAAATTTTTTTTAATGTTACGATATCAATGAAATATAATGATTGTGTTTATTTGTATATCATTGATGTCATATGTTTGAGACCGGTATGTTTTTCTTAGGTTTGTTCCTAGTTTCATATCATGTAGATGATATGATCATGTCATTTCACCTATTTCTGATTATATTTGGTTTGACTTTGGGCTGCTTCTGTTATTTAAAGCGTGTTAATGGGATTGTCACTCGCTTTTATTGTTATTTGTGTGTGGAACTCTGTGTAAAGACAAGTTGCCACATTATGAAAACTGGTTTGAGTCCAAATATAAGAATTAAGAATAAAACAGTGCGTGATGTTCACTGTACAGTGAATTTAAACTGAAGGTGCTACAAACAACTTGTGTCATGCTGTGATGTGTGAATGTGTGAAACCAGGCCCACCAGTACACACCTAAAAAACAGGCAGCAGAGTCGCCACGGGACTCTGCTTGCGGGTCGTATATGGTGTCCATTAGGTCGAACAACTTCCAACTTTTTTTCTGTTGGAACTGCTCCGGCCGTTGTGGTCCTTGATGGCTCTTTAATCACTGTAGTTTCTTCAGCTTCTCTTGGCACTGCTGGAAAGTCTGCCGGCAACGATGTGTGGCCAATAGCGCGCATATTTTCCGGGACACCTTTTCATTTCGAGTGGACCCATCCAACTCTTGCTGAATCTTCTCATCGTTCACAAGAGTGTGGAACGGTGTCACCTCACCAGCTGACCATGGTGTCATTTTCTGGGCTGCCATTATAAAGCAAGCAGCTATGTGCTGCACGGCAAAACATTTTTTTTTTAAATGGTGGTTGTTTGGCTTAGAGTCTTTTATCCTGAAGAGTCACATTTGGATTGATAGGAAAGTAGGAAGGCTAGGAAGGCCCTTTGTGTTACAAGAAAAGATTATTCAGCGATAATAGAACAAAATAAGAATAACCCAAGGATTCTTGTTCCTGTGGAACCATCTTCCAGTCTCTGTACGGGAGGCAGACACACTCTCTGCTGTTAAGAGTAGGCTTAAAACTTTCCTTTTTGATAAAGTCTATACTTAGGCCTGGATGTATCTAGCCCTTAGTTATGCTGCTATAGGCTTAGCTAGAAAAACTTCCACTAGTAGAGCTGAGTCGAGCTCAGTAGATACCGTGCAGTGGAAGGGGCATTATTTTCTGTTCGTAAGACACAAGGTGAGATTCAATGGCTATTACTGCGTGGAGTTTTTGTAAGGAGATGGCTCGAGTAAGTTGTCTGCCAACATTTGACATCAATATTTTCACTTGGAAGATAACTGCACGGCCTTCTGGCTGCAGTTTGTTCACTTCCCTAGATGACAAATACTCAAGTGTTTGTATAAATCTTGGTTAACTTGCCAGAGAGTCAGACAAACATGATGTGAGATATCTGCAATGTGTTTCTGCCGGACTAGTAATGCTGCCTGAAATCATGTTAGGATACATATTAGAGTGGCCTGGCTTAAGTTTAATAACTAATCTTGAATGCTGGAACACCAGAAATGCTTCTTTAACGTTATTACCAAATAGCAGACAAATAGCAGAGCTCCACTCATATCTTATTGCGTCGGCTGTGATATCAGCAGCCTCATTACTACCCCGGTGCCTTGTTGGGTGGGAAATTGCATCTGTGAAACAAATTTTAAAATGACTTAAATATGCCTGGTCAGGCTGCTCATTGCGAGAAGTTCTTGTTTAGCAACATGTGGCTCATCTAAATCAAAAAATTCCCTTATGCATTGAAGCCAGCGTTTGAACATGTGTTCATGTTTCTAAAATTCTGTTTGTGAGCAAATTCTACTAAGACACAGCTGCTAATATCAAATCATGTATCTTTAAAACCGCTGTATCAGTTGTTTTTTTCTGTTGCCTCTGCTTTCTGAACACAAGTTGCCCTGCAGGGCAACAAGGTTCAATATATTTGAAATCCATAAGATATTCAGCTGAATTCTAAACATTTATCATTTGAATGCCGGAGCTTTGATGATTTATGCCAGAGTGTTTGAATCTTGCTGCTTGTGGCTCCTGTGTGGGCGGAATTGGTAATATTTCTTTTTATTTATTTGTCTCCTTAACTGAGATAATTCATATGAAATTTCAGTGGATAATGGAACTGACACGTTTCACAGGGTTTATAGAGCCTTAGGTTAACAATTAAGAAGAGATTTGATTCAGGATAAACAAAGGAACTGATGAAACTGCTGTGTGTTGATAGTTTGATATTAACATGAGGTGTAACAGAGTGCAGCATGTATGAATGAAACTACATGCATATACGTATGTAAGAATTTGATCCTTTCAAAAATCATTCTGTGTTTAGGATGCATCTCTGCTGGGGTTTCAATAAACATTTTCATTATATTGTAATGTTTTATAGGATAAATATATATTCAGTATACTATGTGTGAAGAAAACGAATGCAAAGATTTGTATTGTACATACAATTCACAAATATCTATAAATGGGACAGAAATATTTACGTTACAAATTTATTGTATAGGTAAAAAACTTACTTATTGAATATTGGACACTGGATTCAATAATTTCACTCTTCTTCCTACTCTAATTTGAACTGTATGCAAGAGTTTGTTTATTGAGTAGATAGACTGTATACAGTATATACATACAAATATACAAATTCCCCACTCGCCCTCTGTGGGAGGTCTTGCGTCTCCTTCAAGCTCGGGTCCTCTACCAGAAGCTTGGGAGCCTGAGGGTCCTGCGCAGTATCTTAGCTGGTTCTAGGATTGTGCTCCACTGGACTGACATCTCAGATGTTGTTCCTGGGAATTGTTAGAGCCACTCGCCCAGTTTGGGGTCACAGTCCTGAGTGCTTCTGTCACTACGAACACCACTGATGCTTTCACTCCCCACATTCTTTTCAGCTCCTTCAGCCCCTGGTATATTTTTGAGCCTCTCGTGTTCCTTCTTACCGATGTTGCTCTCACTCGGGATTGCGACATCTACCACAACTGCCTTCTAGTGTGAACTATAAATATTAGTTATTTGCTTTTTCTATTTTTATGACCCTTATTCATGAAACGATTGTACGACCAAGAACTGGGCGTATGGTCATTTCTGCGCAAAGCTCGACCATCTGGGCCTGAGCAGATGCTACGCAGAAATCTCACGTCAAGTCTCAACTTTTCTACGCAAAAAAGTCAAGTCAGGTGGACAATTGGTGCCGCTGACATATTTGAAATCTCTGGGGGCTCTGAACCCAGAATATAAAAGGGTGTGATATTTAAATGACGATTGTTTTCATCTGCCACATATATCAAGTCCCCATCAGTCCAATAGTTTAACGATTCACACGTGACCACTGTCGTAAGAGGATTTCTGTGCTGGTTTCGATAATAGATTGATAAATGAGGGACACTATGTTTTCAGGTTGTCCGTACGTGCGTCCAGGCCATTCTTGTGAAAGCAATATCTCAAGAACACTCAGTGATTTATTTCAAATTTTGCTCAAACATCCACTCTGATTCAAGGATACACGTATTCAAGCTCGTAGGTTAAAGGTAGGGTTGCAAAGGGGCGGAAAATTTCCGCAAAATTTCCGGAAACTTTCCGGAAACTTTCCATGGGAAGTTAAGCTGGGGAATTTTGGAAATATTCCAAATTGGAAACTTTCTATGGGAATTATGGGAATTTATGGGAATTATTGGGAATTTATGGGAACTAACTGGAAATTGGGGGTCATTTAAACAAACTGTATCATATACAAACATAAATGTAAATATTTTTGTTTTGTCATAAGCAAACATCCATGTAAAATAATACAATTAAAAAACATGACATTTCAACAGATTTATTTGAGTAGAACTTTAGTTTTAATTCTTGAACAATGAACAATCAATTATTTTAATGAACAACAAAAACATGAACATGAACTCCCCCACCCAATCAAAAAGTAAAATGCCCCC
>KV751315.1:15848398-15868051 GCA_001698575.1 Mola mola | reverse complement strand
CAGGTGGCCAGACATGGCTGTAATGACAGCATAAGCACCGTTAATCTCTTCTCCAGAGAGTATGCCCCTGTCATATTTTGGGTCCAGCATGTACGCTGCTGCATGCACTGGCTTCATGCAGAACTCCCGGCGCTTCTCCAATGACTTGACCACAGCAGTTTCCTCTGCTTTGAGTAGTAGGGAAGTGGGCAGGACCGTCTGGATTTGTTCTTTGAGGTCGGCAAAGAGACAGTGGACATCTGATAAGATGGCATCATCACCCTCTATCTTGGCAATTGCTGCTGCAATTGGTTTGAGGATTCTCAGGCTGCTAGTCATTCTTTCCCAGAACACATCATCTAACAGGATTCTCTTGATGTCACTTTCAATGCCTGCAGTCTGGGATATGGCTATCTCTTGCAGAGACTCCTTTCCCTCCAGTAGACTGTCATACATGATGACAACGCCACACCATCGTGTGATGCTGGGGAGCTTCAGTGTGGTACTCTTGTTTTTTTCCTTTTGCTTTGAGAGGTAGGTTGCTGAAGCTACGTGTTTGCCCTTCACATACTTCACAACTTGCTTAGCTCTCTTGTGTAGTGTGTCCATTGTCTTCAGTGCAATGATGTCTTTCAGTGGAAGATTAAGAGTATGGGCAGCACAGCCAATGGTTGTTATATGAGGGTAGGTCTCCTCCACGTGTGCCCAGGCAACCTTCTCTGGTCCAAGGTCATTGATGACTGCTTTCAGCTCATCAGCCATGTAGGGGCCTGTGTGTCTGTTGTCCTTTGTGTCTGTGCTCTTGTAGAATACAGGTTGAGGGGTGGTGACAATGTGCACTCTGTTGAACTCATCATCCAGCAAATGAGTAGATAGCGCATGCCTGGTTGGGGGGGTGTATGCTGGCCGGAGAATATTCAAAAATCTCTTCCAGTACACACTGGATGGCAGCATCAGGGGTGAGCCAGTTGCATAGACTGCACGAGCAAAACACTCATCTGCATTTCTCTGGCTACGTTCATCCATCGAATCAAAGAATCCTCTGATACCAGAGGGACCAGGAGCTGATGAGAGGGTATCTGACTCTGATACAGCAGAATCATTTTCCCCTTGAGTGGAACTCTTGTCTGCTGAATGTTTTGAGCCTTGAGGAAATTTTTGGCACTTTGCAATATGCTGCTGCATTTTTGTAGCATTCTTCACGTATGTCTTTCCACAATATTTACACATATACAAAGACTTTCCTTCAACATTAGCTTGTGTGAAATGCTTCCACACATCAGATGGCAAACGTGGCATTTTTCTGTAGAATAAAATAACAAAAGAGCTTGTAAAAACACTAATGCAATGGCATGAACAGAAATATAGTTGGCTAAACAACTGGAATGGTCTTCAAAATATTTTACAATTGATGTATAAATTCTTGTATGGTTACAGAAAACCGTCTTGCAGGAGTCAGAAGAAACAGCATCACATTTGAGGTAGCTATAATAATCTAGCCTCTTAAGTGGTCAATGAAATGAAAAATAGCTTACATTTAGCACCTAACTTACCAGCTAGCTAGCTACTGTATGAATACATTTTTATTTAATTTTTGCAAGTTAAACAGTAATACCATTATAGATCAAATATATTTACCCCATAATATTATAAAAAATTTACTTGACTTTATATAATCCGCAGGCTCAACTGTGTGGCTTCAATAGTCTTGTGCTTTGGCCTCAAAAGTGTGGCCTCCAGGGTTTAAGCAATCATCTGTGCATGCAAGGAGTGCACAGTGCATGCAGGGGGCGTGGCCTCAATAGCCCTGCAGTAAGCAGTGCTGTGTGCATGTGATTGAGGAGTGTACTTGCATTAAATCTGGTTCTTTTAGCCAAGATTATGCTACAATATATTTTCCCCAACTATATTTAAGTTCCCTGTTGAGGGCCAACCTTCAATTTTGTAAATTTCTGTTTTATTCCCATAAATTCCCGTTAATTCCCATAAATTCCTGTTAATTCCCATGGAAAGTTTCCAACTTTGAAAATTCCCGGAATTTTGCAACCCTAGTTAAAGGTCAAGGTCCCTCTGACCTGAAATCTTATGAGCTTGTGAATGGATTGAGGTACTTGTGCCTAATTTGGCACAAACCTACATTGGACACACAATGGTGAATTTTGGAGGTTGGAGGTTAAAGGTCAATGCAACTTCTGAGGTCACAGTATAGCCGGATTACCCAAAAAACTTTACTTTTACTGTTCGCTTTGTATGTCTGGCTGAGCCATGTAACAGCCAGGTTTTTAAAAATTTTTTTGTGTGTTTTTTTACATGTTCGAAACAATCATTGTCATCATCATCTAATCCTTCAATTGTGTTGTCAGCTCAGGTTATTAATACACTGCAAATATCTAAATATGTATTTCACTCAGTAATACTAAAGTTTGGCACCATCATGAGATCGAAATATGACGAATCGTATGCGACAGAATATGTGCAGAAATAGTTTTATTTCCAGCAGCATCAGAGAACTTTTTTTTTAATTTGCAAGCAACTGCTAGCAACACTGACTGCCTAATCTCATTGAAAATATCACAACAAACAAGTTTTGCTTTTTTTTTTTTTTTTACCCCAAAATCATCAAATAAAATAGAATATGAGGTTCTGCAGTCATTACAATGTCACTCTGCTAACCAGGGAAAGATTTTGGCTGTTTGAAATTGTATTTAGTTTCATTTAAAGGCCATTTGATCTGATTGTGCAGCCTCTGTTTCTAGGACTTTGTCACTGACTTGGACACGTACCAACAGCACAGATGTAAAGCAGTAAAATGATAGCCGAACTTATTTATAGCTGCTGTACTGTGCCTGTGAATAATTGTTTGTCATCTCTGGCTTTGTTTCCTGTTAGTGCACATGCTTTTGTTTGCTTGTCTGTCTTGATCTTACTGAGATTACCTGATTAAATAAAAGTTATTTGTTTTTCTGGGACACTTGAACACACTCTTTTCGACTCGTCTTCACTTCCTGAGAATTATCCATGGTATTTGTTGTAGTGAGGACACAAATTCTTACTGTCTTTTTATTTATTCATTTATTTTTACATATATATTAATGATATGGATTGTAAACATAAGTATATGGGATAGACATAAGAGATAATATTCTGGTGAAAACAGGCCCGGAGATATGCAGAAGCCTTGTAAAAGAGCTGTACTACCACAAGAGGGTGATGTTTAGTAAGAGATACAGTCAACAGACCACAAGACATAAATAGGTCTCTCTATTAACAATAAACCGGACTGGTTGGACAACACAGATGTCCTGTAAAGGAAGGGCCAAAGTCGTCTCCACGTGCTGAGGAGATTTTGGGTCTGTGGTGTGTGCAGAACGTTGTTAAGGGCAGTTTATAAGTTTATGACTCTGGTAGCGTCTGCTGTTTTCTACACAGTGGTCTGCTGGGGAGCTGGACACACTGAGAGGGACAGGAAAAGGCTCAATAAGCCAGCTCACTCCTGGACTGCCTTCTGGATTCTGGAGAAGAGGTGGGTAAGAGGAGAATGTCAGCTAAGCTCACCCCCTCCATGAGACTGTGGGGTCCTTAAGCAGCTCCTTCAGCAGCAGACTGATACATCTGCAGTGGAGGAAGGAGCGCGACCGCAGGTCCTTCATTCCGTCTGCAATCAGACTGCTTAGCTCACACATCACATAACATGTAGCCCTGCTGACAACGTAACCACTCACCTCATAATAACAGCTGCTTCTATATTTGGGTATATTACATTGTTGATATTCTATGATACATCATGTTTGCATACTGTACATCTACACTGTATAACTGACCCTTGAATCTTCATCTATTACCTGAACAATCCCATTGGACGGTGCAATATTATTTATTTTTGTATACACTGGCTGCTCTTCAGTATGCTGCTACTCACTATGTTTGTGTTATGATTATTTATTATTAAATATTGGTGTTATTATTTTTACTACTGTCTGTGGAGCTACTGTGACATCTAAATTTCCCCTTTGTGGGACCAATAATGTCTTATCTTATTGTTTATTTTGAACTGGAAGAAACTACAGTAATAAGCCTCATTGCAATAATAAAAGAAACATATTTATATCATGTGGTTTCTTCTGTCACCGATCTGCCTCTGTGCAACCGTTAGCATATGTTTTTACACTTTGTCCTTTCTCTGCCAAATGCTGGAAGTCTTGTTTACCTTGAAATAGCCACAGCTCTTACATCACATACTGCAGCCTTCAAAAAATAACATCCAAAGTTTTACCATAAAGTGAGAACAGCACTTTATTTAATCACTTAATTTAGAACCAGGGAAATAATTACCTCATGGAGAAATGATAAACCATGGAGCTAAAAAGATGCGCAGAATATACTGTATACACCTGATCAGCACCAACATTCAGACTGTTTCTCACATTTACCCTTGCAACACCTCAAACATTCAGGTATTCAGTGTGAAGAGTGTGCTGGCTACTCTAGAGAGACAACAATCTTCATTAGAACTGATATCTGTCAGTGGAATAACAGCACTGCACTCGGCTACAGATTGATGTCAAATTGGAACATTTTAACCTGGCT
Source organism: Mola mola (assembly GCA_001698575.1). Taxonomy (NCBI): domain Eukaryota; kingdom Metazoa; phylum Chordata; class Actinopteri; order Tetraodontiformes; family Molidae; genus Mola; species Mola mola. The sequence goes on along the minus strand of KV751315.1, from coordinate 15,863,485 downwards.
GACCCTGAAGCGCTCGAGAAATCAGTAACGGAACTGAAGCCTCCCGCAGTACCTTGAACCCATTCCGACCTCTCTTTAATAAATCTCAATCTGTAGTTGGAGACATGCATGCTCTCTTTGAACTGCATTTTTAAAACCAAGTAAACCTTTTTTAACGCTAACAATAAGATAATTATTTATATTCGCAGATTTTTAAGCAAAATTTTAGAGAAATTTATGAGTATGTTTATAGACTTGGGGTGTTTTCACATCTGAAGGTTGGAATCCATATATGGGTCTTTGGTGCACACCTGATCCAGGTTGGTTTCACATAGCAATTTAACTACAGACTTTTGTATGACTTTTGTTGTCATAAACTACATGACTGTGCCTCCCTGTACTTTGATTGGTTTATACAGGTGTGTGCATCTGACATTGCAGTGTTGTAATTTTGGGTCTCATCTCATGTTGTCAGAAGATAAAGTGTACAACACTTGCTTTTCTTTTTTCAACCAAGTTATGTAATATACCAAATTGCATTTAAAAACTGTCTGTCCGCTACTGCAGCCCATTTTTACTTCTCTCCTTCTTCTCCTTCTTTTGTTATTTAACGCTTTATGTCTTAAAAACAATTGGTCGTAAAACTGAACTAAAAGTGTTTTTATACTGCAAATGAACCAAACCAGGGTTCAGTTTGATCCAGACTGAAACTAAACAAATTTTGGCCTGTTGGTCTGAACTGTGGTCCGTGGCACCTCTCAGATCTGATATTTTGGATTTGACCAAACTGTAAAGTCTTAAGGTAATACATCTACATTCCAGAGATTAGTCTGTGGAAAGTAGTGAATGATATTAGCACAAATCCCGCAACTAATAGTTTCTGGACATTTTTTGAACTGTGTTGGTGTTAATTACCAGATTTTTTTGAACTCTTTGGTCTATATCTGTCTGAATTTCTTTTAGCGTGTGTTCTCCAAACTCTGAGTTTACCTGTGGGCTACCACAGGGTTCAATCTTAGGGCCGCTGCAACACCAGTACGACTAATTTAATACCAGTGGGCAGTGTTGTCAGGAACAACAGCAGCGCCTTTCCTTGTTATGCTGGTGACAAACCCGCCTATATGGCCGTGTCTCCTGATGAAACAGTACTAAATGACTCATTTACCATATCATAATGTCAACTCATTCACATTAAATCATTTGTTCAGAAGTTCCAATAGAACACACCCAAACCAAACCAAAATCCAGTCCAAAATAGATCTAGCAGCAGATTCTACGAACATCACCAAAAAACAGTCATTTCTTTCTGAACAACACGTGGAAACAATGCATGCTTTATGACTTTGTAACTAGTTACCTGGACTACCATCCTACAGTAAATCAGACAGTCACGAAAGAGCTGCTTGAATCCAAAAGGAGAGCATATAATATATGTAATTTAAAATCAGGTTGCCAGTTTGTTTTAAAATTCTGATTTTAAAGGAGTTCTGTTATTTTGCATCAGACTGGTTCTTCTTTTTAACTGGGTTGGTGATTTGACTATCCTGCTGATCTAAAAGGAGATGAAAATATTGGTAAATTGAGACATAAACAAAAATCTATTCGGTCTGGATTTTATGTGGTCATGTATAGTTTTATTCTCTCTGTATTTATATAAAGTTGTCTATTTCTCATTTGATTGATTATATTTATATTTAATGTGTTATCTTTTATTATCTCAAATCCCTTTGTCAATTTCTTCTACAGCACTATTTAAAATAAATAAAAGTCAGTGCTTGGAACTCAGTTTAATTGAGTGATTATTTTGAGGATAATTTATTTAAATTTTCAGTGTTATTTCTTTTTCATTGTTAAGAGTAGTTGAGTATTTCAGCTAAATCAAATTAAAAACAAACATGATTTTTTTTTCCCATGATGACAGCAGAGAGGAACAGTTAAACTGGCGCTCTTCCACTGTTTTTCCACACGGCAGCACTTTCTACCTGTGATCGCCCTCAGCCACACACAGCAGATTTCTGTTTTAGATCTCTCTCATGATGTTACGAAGTTACTGGGTCTAATTATTTCTCCCACCAGCAGCTGCCTGCAAAACCTGAAAAAAAACCTGACTGATTAAACTGAAGGTGCTAATCTGCTGTAATTTGGAATAATTTGGCAGCTTTCCTGGACCGCAACCAGGTTTTTGGATGTAAACAGCAGGCAGGTGTTCTAATGTACCGTGTAAAATCAAAGACAGCAGCTGGACTGTCTAACCATATTTTGACTTGACTTGATGAAGCACAAGAAATCTTCCAAATGTCAAAATACTCGAGCAGGCGCAGACATAGAGAAATTATGAGTTCATGTTGTAAGACGACATTCTCAGAACAGAGTCTGTGTCTGTTATATAAGTAATTGTTTTTATTAAGATTGCCCCCACAGATACGAAGAAAGGGTGTACATAACAGTGTGAGATTCCCGAGCAAATATGTATAAATACCACATTTTGAGAGACTATTTTGCACCCTAATACACCTCATGATAATTAGCTCTTGGTTTAGCCTGCTGTTGGGCGCAATTATTCACCAACTTGTTAATTGCCCATTGACATTGAAGTCAATTATGGGACTACTTGTGGATTGATTTAGCTATAAACCGCAGAGCTGCAAAAGCAACGCAGTATATTGCCCAAGCTAATCAGTTTAAAGGGAACTGTACAATTCATGCAGCTAGTGCACAATTGGGAAAAAATAGCAAATTAATTCTTTTGGTCAGAATCTAAAATGTTTTGTTTTTTTAAATCCAATGACAGCGACTATAGGCTAGAGCGTCATAAACAATAAGAACAGAGGTGAGGATGGGGGTAATGCCCTGAAACAGTCAAAAACGTGATTTTCATTGGAAGCAGTCTTAAAATGAAACCAGGCTTCACGTGCTCATTAGTCAACAATCTGAATGTCAATTATTTATAACAAAACAATAACCAATGACATGACACAGGTTACTAATAGTAATCGCAATGAATTTTGATGCATCCAAGTTGATTGCCAAAATAAGACACAAGGATAAGCCATTTTGCTTTGGCAATAATTAGGAAAGGCCAGGCCATTATATTCTTTTAACTATGGGATGGAGTGACGTAAAATTTTGATTGTGTCCTTTCGGAGGATGACAAGCTTGGACATTTGTGATTCCCTGACTGTTCGTCTAGTTACACCAGCAGGTTACATTTTTCCCCTCTCTAGTGAAATATGTCACCATGTGCTGGATGGATCAGCCTCTGGATTTGTCTAATATTCCAATTCATGATCCAATACTAGCAATACTGAAGGTTTCCTGATGTTACTTGTACTTATTTGCTGATTATCCGATGCCAGTGATGGGATGTTACTAAGTACAAAATACTGTCATATTCAATAGCCATTTACTGTCTTTAAGTGCAGTTTTGAGGTACTTGTACTTTACTTGAATATTGCAATCCTCTCCTAATTTGATTTTTTCATGAAAAATGATCTTGCTTATTCGGAGCCTTTTTTCTAAACTTGAATGCAACGGGCTTCCGTAGGGATTAACATTCAGTTTAAATCACTGCTAAGCCTCTACGGATTCTCACAATGACGCCACAAGAAATGCTCTTATCACAGTCTGATGCTTGTTTTTTTCTTTCCCCTTAATTGGGTTTGTTGTGCAGCTTGTTACATGTGATAATCTGCTTTGAAAGTGTTATTTTTTTCCATTTACAATATTAATTTCTTTCCTTAATGACTCACTGGATCCTGGTCAGTAATGGATTAGGGGAGCATATTGTTGGTGTTAAGCGCCGAGCAGGAAATGGTCGGTCTGAAGTGAAGTGGCGGTTCGTGCCCACTGACCTGGCTAACGTGTGTGGGCCCTCCAGCTGTGGCTGCTGAAGTGTGTAACATGATCTTAGCAGGGTGAGCAGTGCCACCGATGTCTCCTGATTTAACTCAGTGGTGTCAGTCTATACTGGAGGCGAGATCGCCCTCCTCCTCGTCCTCCTCTGCCAGGGAGTGCAGAGTTTGTGGTGTGAGGCTTGAGGGCCGGCAGCGCCTTAACTTGATAAAGAATATCTCAGGAGCTACTTTTATCTATAAAAGAATTAGCCCCTTGTACCTCCTGCAAAATTAAACCGAGCTGCATGCGGGAGCAGTGGGAGCTGGAACAAAGTAAGCTCTCACGAGCAACAGCTTCGGTTTGCATCCATTATTCATATTAATTGATTCTGGCAGTTTGGAAACAATACCTTGTAATGCAACACCCATGCAGGACAGGAAGGCACACACGCTGATATTCATCCAGAACTGAACAAGTGGCTTCCTGCTCACGTGGGTCCTTGAGAAAGTGATTGATCTTAATTCTAATGCCAGAGTGTGATTGATATTATAAAAACACTTATTAGGCGGTTTCATGAGGATTGTGGGTGTGGTTGTTTTCATATCTGAAAAACTGAACCTCTTCCTGTTTTTTTTTGTCTTTCACAGAGCTGCTAAACTGACCAGAGAACAGATGAGCGGTACACACTTTTGGCAGAAGTGAGAGGAGAGAAATGCAGGTCTCGTGCATCTCAACGTAAATGGCAACGCACTCAGCATCGTGCCACAATTAAAGTTTAATGAGGCCAGTCCGTTCCGTTCTCTCGGGCACCGTCGGGTATTACTGCGCAGATTCTTCAGCCTTCGCATCTGAGTAGCTGTTTTTTCCGATTTCTAAACCAGCCATTTGTAAAATAATATTCAGACTTCTTTAAAACACGGCTCCTGAGAAGTACTGCGTTGTGTTTAATCTCATGCAGGGTGGGATTTCTTTAAATGATCAATGCCAAATCTAGTTGACATAACAAGGAAGGGTTTTGGATTTGCCTCTCTGTGGCTTAAATGTGAGAACGTTTGATTGGTTTGCCTGAAAACATTCAAATGGCTCAAATATACAGCCTCTCTTTTTCTCTCTATCTCTGTAAAACATCCCTGTCGGGGCCTAATTATATATCAGTGCAGCGGATGATGCATAATTACATATTTGTAGAGGGCTAATCTGCAGCAAAGCCCTTGTGTTTATTATGAGGTGGAGGAGCATTTGACACCAATCTGATAATCTGTCCAGCACGATGCAACAGGACTCACTTACAGCTCTGGATCTCCTGTAGCGACACGGATCCATAAATGGAAATGTAAGTGGATCCTTCAGTACACTGATTTCGTCCTGACTGGAACACCAGATCAAATACTGGAGGGAACCAGTGAAATCTGAAATACCCATGATGCCTTGCGGATGACTCCCACAACTTTTTCGTTTAGAGGAGGTCCCCACATGATGCACCTCATCTTGGGAATTGTTAAACAGACTGACACAAAATTTGGTGTAGCCACTCATGGCATTGACTTCAGAATAAATTGTAAGCATCCCCAAATTGTAAGTATTTATGTAATCTTTGAAATGTTACCCATTTTGATTTCAAATATTGCACTGATTGCACCATTTTATTGTCTATTTATATCTTCAAATTTGTCTCCTTATTAATACCCTAATACCCTCCTCCTTAATACCCTATTTTGGGCCATTATCACCAATTTCCATAAATTGTAAGCATCCCCAAATTGTAAGTATTTATGTAATCTTTGAAACCCTTTGTTACCCATTTTGATTTCAAATATTGCACTGATATAACCATTTTATTGTCTATTTATATCTTCAAATTTGTCTCCTTATTAATACCCTAATACCCTCCTCCTTAATACCCTATTTTGGGCCATTATCACCAATTTCCATAAATTGTAGTTAAATATTACCCAGACTAGTTATTACATTTGCGTTACATGTTATTACATATTAATTACAATATTATAATACTATTACCCCACTGTAATAAATCTCCAACAGTGCTACCTAAATAACATCCCAACAATGTAAGATGGTCTACATGGTAAATATTGTTACAATATCCAGTAAAACTGCAGAATTTAGCAGTCTGCCTGACTACCGACAGTGTAACAACATTTGACCTTTAGTGTCAAGAGAAAACTAAGCAACAGCATGAGCAAGGTCACAGTCACAGTCTCATTTTCAATGTTTTGCCTTAACCCGCCTCCACGCGCTCTTATTTTTTTCTAGAATTTTTTTTTCATAGTCTTGCCAGGGCAACAGCCTCAGTTACATGATTGACAATCATGAAAGCAATCACTTGCTCCTCACAGAAAGGAGCATCGCGTCCTCTCCTGAGGGGAAATAAAGTTGGAGTTTCCCTAAAAGTGTCTGCAGTAAAAGAAAAAAAGATGTAACAAGCAGTATTATGAACAGGTACAAAATTTTTCATGTAATTTACATGATTTCTTCCCGTGTTGTTGTTTTAAAGGCTGGACTGCATTTCCATAATTTTTATGAGCTTCATAACGCTTTCTTTTATCCTCTTGTATTGCTTTTTATAGGGAAGATACAATGCACTGTTCCCGAAGGAAGCATCCACGTGGTGTAAACACACTCATTTTCAGAGCTGCCCTGCACTGTTTTACAGCTTTAAACCCAGCTCAAAAACACTATGAGTAGCTTCTAGCAGGCAGTGATTTGTTTTTAACAAGCTTGGTTCAAGAATTTAACAGTAAACAACTGCAGTGGATTATGTTTGATTCATGAGAAAGCTTAAACATTCTGACCACGGGCAAATATAGAAAACAGCATGTTTTAATGCCACTTAAAAAGCCTTTATGCAACTTTTACAATAACTGCAGTTGGGCTGCCATTAATAATTGTATTCATTTTCCATTAATCTGACAATTATGCGCATGATTACTAGTTTTGCCTATAAAATGTAAAATATAATTATATGTTGCTTACTGCACAGATTACAAAACATGCTTTCAGACAGGATATAGAGTGAAAAATATTATGTTTGGGGTAGTTTATAATTAGCTGATTCACGTCCTAGTCGCTGCCCCAGTGCACGCTGATGAAGCAACCAGCAGCATCTGCAAAAAGGAGAAATGCAAAAGTCTCTTGATTACTACATATCTTTATCCAAAGTGGTTATATTTTAACTCCGCATCCCCAAAAATAGAGTATGTAAGCATTTCTTCTTAAGGCTTCTTTAATCCAGAACCCTAAAACTCGTCACTTACAGTTACTATCATAAAGTGTGTGTTAAAAAAAACAACAAAAAAAAGCCAATTTTTGCTTGAAAATTACTGAAACAATGAATCAAATATCAAAATAGTTGGCTGCTACTTTAGAACGAATTGGCTCATCACTGCGGCTCTGAGGTGCAGAAAAACAACCCTGTGAGAGTAAGAAGGTGTGTGCATGTGCTCGACTTGCTGAAGCTGCTGTGCACATGTTGGGCAGGGCACAGACTTCAACAGTTGCGTGCATGAAGACTAATGACAACGAGCCATCTTTCTCCCTGAGATCTGGCAGAACTGTAGCCGTTACACTCTTTTCCCTGCTTTTTGCTCATTAGAGAGATGTACATTACTGATGGCTCAGTGCTGACATAAGAACTTCGAATTAAGTGTGCGAGCACCTAATGTCCAGCACCCGACAGGTTTTCTTTCAGGAAAACTGAGGATGATGCGAGTTTGTCACACGCTTCAGCTCAGTGATGGATTGCAACGGGAAAAGCTGAGATAGCATTCGACTGTCAGAAGGAGATGCCTGCTTCAGCAGTTGTGGAAAGATGAGCAGCTTTATGGTAATTACCACAGAAAAATAAAGTATTTGAAATTCACGTGACCAAAGTTGACACCATTTTTTGCTTTAGCTACATCCCTGCGCTCTGATTATTATAGTATAGTATAAATCTGTTTCCAAGATTTGTACCTTTGCTTGTTTGTCTGATCTCCTGGTGTTGACCTGTCAGATTAAACAGTTTTGACGAAGTAACATTCCTCTGTGTCTCTGCATGTTGAATCCTCCTGACTCTGTATGTGATATTTGACCTTTTCCCGTGACCCTGTGTTTGTTCTGTGTCTTGTTAACCATCTCTTCCTTGTTTATTTACGTGCCCTCTTCCTTTGTTGTTCCTTTGTTCCTCTATGCTTGTGTTTTGGTTTTTAGACTTATTTGGACAGATCGCCTGGGTCGGACCTCTGCCTGCCTTTGCACCCCCTGAAGCCATGAGTTTTGCATTTAATATATAATTCATTACACTAAAGTGCCCCAAGTGTTGTGTCTGCATCTGGGTCCTATCCTGCCCCTCCCTATTGTCTAAGCCACAATGTGCTGGGACAACGCAATGAGTCAACTTCATAGAGCAGGAGGAGTGGGAGAAGATTTGCATTCCACGTTATGGCTCCTCAGATTCTGTGATCTATGAGCTTGTTTCATCAGCAACCCTTTTATTTTATTTCACTTTCAGTGGTTTAACAGAACTTTCGTCTGGGAGTGACGAGAGCTTAGAAAATATTCATAAAATCGCTGTTGCTCTTGCGGCGTCTCTCTGCAGTGCCTTACTTAAATTGAATTAAAAACACCGCAAGCCGAAGCACATGAATTTTTTATGACCTTGTGAGAGCTGACAAAGAGACAAAAGAAGCTCTGCTCATGGTGCACTCTGAACACTCAGATCAATCAAACGTCCATCAGAACGTCTTATCTCTGTTGAATCTTAAATCTTATGCCGTGTCTTGACAAGAACGAGAAACAAGAAAGCAAGAAAGGCTTTAGTTGAAGTGCAGAAACGTAGGTCTAAAGAATTTCAATTCATGTCTTGCTTGCTGTTGTGTAAATATAGTGTGGGCACCAAGAACTGTCCTTCATAATAATCTCAATATAAATCACATTTATAGAGAGAGGCTAGACATATAGGCAGACATGATTACGTGATAGTCTTACTCTAAAAGAGACTCGTGAATGCATTTGCAAAGCAGCTCACCATGCTCCTTCAGCCCCATTCAGGGCTGTTTAACCAAATGTTATCAGCAGTCCCCTCATGCTACACACAGGACAAAATCTATACCAAACTATTATGTATTGTGGAGGGTGACCTGAAGAAATGGTACGGTTATAAATCTTTTCCCTGACAGCACCAGAATTGGTATCACAGATGTGCAGTAGATGGGTACTAATGGTGTTCAGGGCAGTTTTAATCATAGGCTGCAGAGCCCGTCTTGGACCGTGCATGAACGCTCCCTGGACTCAGAATGCTTGAGGGGAACTTTATTGGGTTCTGTCCGCTGGGAACGAATCAAAAAGGCCACTTCACGTTTGGTCAACTGAAAGGGCTTGTCTTCATCCATGGTAGGGCTCTTGTTTCCCAACTAGGCTTCTTCTCCTCTGAGGCCACAGCAACAGGGCGTAGAAGAGGCCACTTCATCATGTTTTGTCTACCGCTGGGGTAGATACAACAGAGGGCACTTCGGTGGTGTTTGTTTGACTATCAAGGCACCAGGAATACGACCGGGAAAACCGATCCATTTGGGGGGTGGGGCTGTGCCTCAGTGGGTAGAGCATGTTGTCCTTGGATCGTTGGTTCAATCCCCTGCAGTCAGTAGAATGTCCTTGGGCAAGACACTAAACCTCAAATTACTCTCTGCGGTGGGTGAATGTATATGACATCATAACTCTTAACTTAAGTGATGCTACATTTCATCCATGTATGAATGTGTATGAATGGATGGATGTGACAAACCTTATAAAGTTCTTTGAGAAGAACTTTACATCGTCAATTCTATTTTCACATACGATATATCCTTGAAAAGCGTCCGTTTACCATTTAGCATCGACACTTTGCTGGTCTAGAACACAGACCAAGTATAACCTTTTGACCAGCATTTTAAATGATTTTTGTTCTTGTGATGCTTGAAAATTCAATATATATTGATATAAGACAGTGCTATAATGATGCAACTATGCAGTGGATCTCTTTTCTTGTTGAACCCACCTTGAAGTCAGCCAGGAGCTAACACAGGAATATGCTTGGTTGAAAAGGCCTATTGCGTGTGATGATTATTCCCAGCAGTCTAAACCTGTTTCACCTCAGCTTCATGAATGGTAGCAGTTTATGTTCACCTCCTCTTGCCTGAAATCAATGAACGACTCCTTTATATTGTTGATATTGTGCTGCACATTTTTGTCTGTGCACCACTTTAAGACCGTTGATTTCCTCACTGTAGTTTATAATTGGGCTGATTGCAGTGATGTATAAACAGGATGGGGCTGATCATACAGCCCTGGGGGACTCCAGCCTTCGACTGGAAGAGGCCTCCAATATCTAATTGCACAGTGTGAAACACAAGTCATGAGTGTTAAATAGTTTCTGTTCAGTGTCATGGTGGAGAATTTATTGAATCCTGAGCTGGAACTCAAAAGCAGCATCTCACATATAGTAGGAGTTGTTATTTTTAAGGTGCGTGAAGCCTGATCTGATCTGTTGGTTCTGAATAAATTGGCTCTGATGTTGTCTTTGATGTGCTGGAGTCTCTCAGAGCACTTCATTAGAATGGGTATGATTGCTGCAGGGCAATGTTTTTCCATCTAATCTTAACTTTGCACGACTGACTTTATTTTAACGGTTTCCAGTGTCATTCCTGATGGTCCTATTTCTGTATCCAGGTTCCACTCTAATATTTTAGCATTACTGGAAGAAACGGGCAGTTTTCCTGGTCAAAATTTATTACATGATTATATAAAGTATCTAGGCTGTGTTTTTAATATAATGTCCATCATGGTGATAGATCTTCTTTCAAAATGATTATATACAGAATCTGAGCTGAGGGGAAACTTCTTTGTGACAGATTTACCGGTTCTGTTGCAAACACTTTTCCAACAGTAATTAATGTCTTTAGTCCAACTATTTTTCGCAAATGTTTCAGTGGATTGCATACAGAGCATATAAATGTAAGTATGCGTGCAGGGACTTCATTTCTCAACCAAACGGCATCCACGACTGTATCAGTTATGTCCCATGGTGCCGTGCATGAAAATTAGCATTTGATTATTTCCCTTCACTCTTCCTCCTCTCCTTCTTTCATTAGCAACACAACATTATCGTTCTCAAGGACTGTAAATGCAAATAAGCAATATCGCTAACAAAGTATTGTCAGTCTGAATGGTCTCTGTGGGTTTCTGGGGTTTTTATGAGACAGTGAAACCACTCTTCATTAGTGCTACTTATATTACACTCTGCAAAGCCCATTCTGCATCGAAACAATATGTTTGCATACAAATTCTCATTATTAAGCACACAAATCACAGAGTGGCTTTGGGAACAAAATGGTTAGACGCTGTCACGATGATGTAAGAGGGAATTTTATTTTCACTGTTTCCATCCACAGAGAGACCCCTCCACCACCCCCACTGTCCCTGCCCACATAATACTGTCATAGGGTTCATTTCTTGTTCTTTTGCCTGGGGTTCATGTCAGAAACGGTGGACAGAACATTAAAGTTGCAGCTGCTCTCCTATTCCAGAAGTTAAAATGAGAATCGGACTCAGAATACCAAACGCCGCACATAAAATGAATGGCAGGGATTCTGAGCGTCTTATCTCACTCAGTCAGTCAGTTTGGAGTTACTGCGGGGACCCAGAGAGATGACAACGGCCTCACAGATCCTCCCAGCTGTCCCTCTGGCTACAGGCAGCCACGCACAATTGCACACATTAATACATTTTATATCTATAGTTTGATGCGCGGCCCCCGCCCCCCCAAAAGATTTTCTCATTTCTATTCACGTCTGCTGTTATATTACTTTTCTTCAAGTTCATCCATTCTGTACAGCAATTTGATTTATACGACAGAGCATTCAGCTCGTTAATCCCCATTTTCTGCTCCTGTCACGTTGGAATGATTTCTGACAGGTATTTAAAAGTAGGGCCAGTGTTTGAAGTTGTGTTTGAATAACTTCAGCGAGTTCACACTTTTTGAACTTAGTGGTAAGTATAGACGTTCTTGGAATTTGAGCCTTGAAGCCCTCAGAAATGTCTTGATGATTTCTTTTTTTTAAGGAGCCTGCTAATTTCCATGAAATCAGAAAGTTGGGTTTGATAGAGACAACTGCTGCTGCTTGTCAACCAGAAATGAGATTAAGTTTTGAAATATTCTGTCAATTCGAAACCCCTTCCTGAGCCTCCACCAACAGTGACTCGCATATTCCCCTCTCTTGTTATGAATTCTGCACTTGTACACATGAAAAAGAAAAATGATCTGCTTCAAATTGCTTCTGCTTAATCCAGAATTTAAATGGTTGAGTCCGTGCTGCTAACGGTACATCTTGAGAAGTCATGTGCAGAATATTAGGCCACACTAAATGAATGAGCATCCTTGCATCCCTCCCTGTAAAATTTGTGCTAATGCATTTTTTTTTTTGCAAACTGTTCATAGTCAGAGGACAATACTTCACACTGAAAATAAAGCTCCACAGACCAAAAATGCCCCAAAGTCGAGGCAGAGTTAGGAAAAATACTTTATTACCAAATGTTTTCTTGAAAATCCAGCTTTAAGAGTATTTCTTGTGGTAGACATGCGCACACCTGAGTGAAGAAATCATTTCGTCTCCCTGATTAATCTTATGGTCGAATCACTTTAAAATTTTTAAATATAAACACTTGACAGCCCCACTAGCTCCTCCAGCATCTCTGAAGTTCACTACTTTGACTTACAACCCTGATCATACAATTGTGACTGGGCTGCTTTCTGAAGAATAAGTAAAACAGAATATGATAGCAAATTTAATAATTTATAACCAGTGCTGTCAGCTACAATGACATCAAGCGGACCTCTCTATGTCAGTTTTTGCTGGAGTTAATACCAAAAACATGCTTTTTGAACTTTGACTACCAAATCTAATCAGGCGTGAGATGGGTGAAGATGCACCTTTGATGAAAATTTCATCAAAATCCATCTTTAACTTTTTGAGTTATGCTGTTCACTTACAAATAACTGAAGAAATGAACAAACCCTGGTAAAAACATAACCTCCTTGGCAGAAACAGTAAGGGATCACCATCGTCATTGTACCAATTGTCTAGTCAATCTGTTAAATATTTATTGTTTGATAGAATTCAAACAAAGCTATGTGTTGTCTCTAAATTCAAAAGTTGACCCAGGTCATTGGGGCTTTGGGGACCATGAATGTCAAATTGTGGTGCCAAGATATCAAGCAGATGTTGTCATATTTCACTTAGTAAGTCCAAACTTTGACTTCTGCTGACTTTTTGCTGGTGTTGCCAGACTAAAGCATGCTGGGGAGATCGATAAAATTACCAGGATTTCATCCTGGGGGGACCATGAAAGCCTAAACAAACTGTAACTGAAATATATCCATTCCTTGTTAAGATATAAACATAAACCCCAGTAAACACAACTCGAAGAAAAGCTTATAACTGTGACAGTAAACCAGGACATCAGTTCATTATGGTGAATCTACACTTGTTGTTTTTAATGAGCATTGCCGAGTAGGACCATTAGCCTGCATGACAACATTACTGTGAAAGAGAGCGCTTACAGGCAAAATGTGGCTGTCTTGCATCATTCACGTAGTGTACCCTGGGGTCTTTTTGCCTGTGATGATATCATCTTCCTTTCTTTTTTTTTTTTTTTTTATTATGGTGTATTGCACAAGACTTGGCATCAGCATGTGAACCTTAGAGACGAGAATGTCTCATTTATTTTGCGCTTCGCTGAAACAATCTCACGCAGCTTCATGCAGAATACATTTGAGCTAAAAGAAAAGCTTGAAATTGCCCTTTATGTAACATATTTGAGCGTTTCAGCAGTGTTTCCTCATTTGCCTGGAAAAGGCTGCAGTAAACCTCTACCTAATCTTTCACAATAACGTCAGACAGGTGCATTTATTTCTAGTATGCTTTTTCAGGGTTGCTGGGATACGTTTAACAGAAAGCTAAAACCATTCGGGGCTGTTCACCAGTCTGTAACATGGCTGATTCCACATTTAAAACCACAAATGAACACAGTAGAAGTAAATTTATATACTCAATCAGAATCAGCTGTATTGGCCCGTTTGACTCCACTTTTTGTTGGCTCGAAGTGTTCTCACAAACAGTACCTAGAACAAATGTACGGGAAGTCACACGTAGCTACACAGCTAAGCAAGGACAACAAAGATAATGCAAGTGACTAAGCCGGCGGTCTGTGAAAGGAGGCCACAATATTGTGAGAGTACCTGCCAAAACATTTGGAGAAACCCATCACTAAATGTGAACACAAGTGATTGGGGTGAAAAGAATCAGACATCATCTGAGGGATGGGAGAAATTTGGGAAACTATGCCCACTATGCTAAACTATCTGGAATCTGCTGCCACCTGCAACAGTATTTATGAAAAGAAATAGTTTCCTATCTGAACCACAAAAAGAACAATGCTGCAACATGACAACTGGTTTGCATGGATTTTAAACTACGGTATGTCTGCCACAAGTGTCTCTGTCCATTGCTGAAGGACAGTGTCATGAACAAGATTAAGTGATTATGTGAATAAAAGACATTTTCTTGCACATAAACATAAATTCTAATATAATTTCAGAAATTCCTCCTTTCTCACCTGAGGATCTGCAATTTATCTGACACAATATGTGCAATGTCTTCACCTATCGTGAATAAGGAAAGTGGAAAGTCTGCTTTCTAATATGCTGCTCAATCACAATGATATCATATGAAACAGATCCTGAAGCTCAACATTGTTATAATTCCAAAGAATGTCCCCTGTTTGCAAGTAATTATGCTTTCGACTACAGGTGCTTTAAATAATGGAGATATTTTAGTGTTTTTGCAATTTCGCTCGTATTTTTGTTTTTGCTTTGTTTTTATCATGTAACCCTGCCACACTGTTTCCACGGGTTGTTTCTGAATATGAAAATTATGTTAACGATTTTCTTATTTTCCTATTTGTTGAATTTTTTAAACAACCAGTAAGTTTTTTCACTGTGTAATGCAAGATTTTTTGTTTTATCTAACTTTTATTTTTTATTTTATTTTGCAACGCACAGCCGTTTTCCTCTTCCTCGTGTTTTACTACAAAGCGCTAACGAACACACGCGCTTGACTCCTGCCGGCTCATTTGATTGGTTAGTAGAAATCCCCCGAGCTCGCGTCACATCTCGCGATACCAGGGATCCTTCTCAGTGAGCAGGAGCTCCGGCGCTGTGTTCAGTCGCTGTTGTGGCTG
>KV751315.1:15834848-15848310 GCA_001698575.1 Mola mola | reverse complement strand
CCAGTAGCCGTGGTTGAGCCGTATTTCAGCCTGAGGCTAAAACAGGACTCTCTGAAACTAACGACCGACTGAAAAGTACCGCCGGTGCCACCGAACCAACTCCGGCTCCGCACGCCAAGTTTAACCCCCGCAGGTAAGGCTGCTAACGTCGCGTCTCGTTCGCTCCCTTCGTCCAGACACTCAGAGACGGTGCTAGCAGATATTTCCACAATTTCACACCAGCGATGCGATATTCAAACCACCGCAGCCTTCGCGTCTTCTTTCTCACCGGACCCTCGTGGAGCAGTGTCCCGGTGTCGCTGAATCCCTGACACAGCCTTCAGGTTATCGGCTCGCGGTAACGGAACCAGAAGCTGGTGGAGGGGGAGGGTGCCAGAACTTCAAAGCTCACTGTTGACTCTGTCTCTGGATCGCACGAACCCCGTTAGCTTGCATGCTAACGACACATCTGCTCGGTATAAAGTAGCACTTGCTGGCTCTCTAGCTAGCTGGCGTTTCCCGTCCTGGCGGAGAGACTGTGATGAGGTGGCCGCGCGAGGAAGCCATGACAGCAGTGTTTGTTTGTTTTTTCTTTTTGACAGTGAACCAGAAAGTGTCTAACTTAACTTGTGCCACCGGCAAGCCGAGTAGCTTCCCTAAAACTGCTTTATTCCTGATGTTCTAACCAGCAGCAACTTCTCCATCCCCAAAGTCTTTTTTTTTTTTTTTTTTTTTATTTCCACCTACACTCCCCCCACATTTCCTCTTCTATCCATGTACTTGTGGACTTACTCAAACGGGAAAGAGCACTTCTCCTGGTTTCCCAGTTTCTGGGAATCTAGAACTAAGAGACGCAATGAACTTTTTGTGTTTGTTCAGACAAGCTTGAATGCACGTTTTGACCTGTCCATGCCAGTCCAGTCCATAGCAGTTGGACATTGCTCTTGGGCTATTTTTAGGATACTCACATTAATTGTGTCTCCATATCCTTTTAAAAAATCAAAAACTTTTGTCAAAGAAAGTAAGATAAAACTGTTCTTTTGTTGATGGGAGTCTGCCTAGAATGCGTCGGTGTGGGCGGTTAAACGTCCAAATTACTTTTAATGTATAAAATAGGTGTGCACTGATATATCGGCTTAATATCAGTATTGGTGATGGGTGATTCGAGGTGACATTCACTGATTCCGGTGGCCAATAATAATCTGTCAAGTCTCATTATTTTTGTACTGGCTACATCTGCTGTCCTTCACCTGGTCGCAGCTTTAAAGATCTACTCTGATGCATGACACAAAAGGAAAATTCAATTGGTTATTAGCCGGATTGTTATTTTACATATTGGTATTGGCCCATTGGTATTGGTGCATCCTTAGTATAAAATAAAGAAACAAAAAGGGATAGGAGTGGGAAAACAGTTATGTACCCCGCCTTCACCCGAAGATGCTGAGATAGGCTCCAGCCCCCCCGCGACCCCTAATGGGAGAAGCGGTAGAAAATGAATGAATGAATGAATGAATGAATCTTGAAAAAAGGTGCTGCAGTGGGACAATGGTTATTGCTTTCGCCTCACAGCGGACGTGTGTGTATGGAGTTTGCATGTTCTCCCTGTGTCTCCACTGTCCAAGAACATATAAGGCAGGTGAGGTTATTGGTTACTCTATATTGGCCATAGGTTTGAATGTGAGCATGAATCAGCTCTTGTCTAGCGTGTACCCCTTCTTGCCCAGTGACGCTGGGATAGGCTCCAGCCCCATCTGCAACCCTGCATAGGTTAATCGGTAGAAAATGGATGGATAGGTGGATTTCTCGGCAGAATAAATATATTTCTATGTATTTTCTTTATTTTTTTAAACGGTAGCAGCAGCAGCATGATGTCGTATCTGTAAACTGCCAAGGCGAAAATAGCGGACAGCTCTTTCAGCCTCCTCTGAAGTACAACTTTTTTTTATGTAGCTGAAATAAATGTCAAATACTCACTAACACGTGATCTGCATTATTTATGACAATATGACTCATGATTTACTGTTTGTAGAAATGTATGATTTAACTTTTGATTTTCTGGAAATGAAAATCGCATTAACGTTACTTTTGAATCCCAGCACTTGCAGAATCGCAACATAATTCGAAACTCATAAATTAATTTTGGACCCCAATTATTGTAATACAATCAACTGAGGAATAAATACATTTTGTCCCAGTCCTAAAATGTAGGTGCAGATATGAGAGATGGGTTACGCTGTTAAAAATCACAAGCAGTTCAAAATTGCATGGAGAGGTATCAGGTTACATAGGATCTGCTGAAAATAAAGAATTGTTCAACCCAATAAATTGGAAATTAAATTAGATGGAATAGGAATAGAGACAGTGAATTGAAAGGTGTATTCTCATATCCGTGTCTGGTACTGGGAGATGTGTTGTACATACTAAAGGCTGCCGCCGTTGTGGCCGACTACTGCTAAAAGTGAGGTTTATCCAGAAAGGCATAAAGTAAGAGAACATCTACTACATGATATTAATTTTGAACAGAGAAACAGTACTTCAACATTTGCTGCTCCTTGAGTTTTTATAGTTAGGTCATCTTGATTTAAAAACGTGACCAGTGCTACTTTTTTGTGCCTAAACCCATTTCTACACTTCTTTACTGCAGCGTACGCAGAACATATAACAAATTCCCATTGACTGTGTTTATTCTGAGATTTTTTTGATGACGGCTATACTTTAGAAATTATTTCTTGGATAAGAACAAAGTATTTGAGAGGACAGTGTTTCGACATGATTTTAATCCCCTTTCAATAGACTTGTGCCGCCTGGGTCGCTACCAGGCAGGGCCTTGCAAAGTATATCCCTTTGAATTCCTGATACAAGGCTGTATTAAAAAGCGTCCTTGGCTCATTGTTTGTCTGCTGTGCAACAACTAATCTTAAACAAATAGCCATTTGGATGAAAGAAGCAGCTTCAATATAATGGCTGGTTTGGTGAAGTCTAGTTTCCCACTGTAGTGATGAATGTTACGGTTATGATTATAAAATGAACTACTTCTT
Source organism: Mola mola (assembly GCA_001698575.1). Lineage (NCBI taxonomy): Eukaryota > Metazoa > Chordata > Actinopteri > Tetraodontiformes > Molidae > Mola > Mola mola. The sequence goes on along the minus strand of KV751315.1, from coordinate 15,845,293 downwards.
TCTGCGCTATGATTTCAATTTTATATGTCAAAGTACACCACAGGCTACGCCATGAAGTTTTTTGCATTATAGTGACTGATTGCCAAATACTTTCAATTATCTTTAATTCAAATAGTTTGCGCTAGTGATACTTGGACTATGGAGAGTTTCATCCATGTGTCTTGGTTGCACTCCAGTGTAAACACTATAAATTAGTGTTGGATTATGGTGATTATAGTCACCTGTTTTATTTAAGAATGTACATTTTATGATACAGTTGCTGCGTTTTGTCCATTTTGTGCAGCCTTATTGTGTTGTCATTTAGTATAATTCAGCATATCTATGTTACGCTGATTTATTTAAATTCTGATAGCCCTGCTAAAAACAAAAGTCTTTCCCTTAAATTAAAACAAAATGATCTGTGTTCATATGAGATTGTTGTGGAAATTATCCACAAAAATGGTGCTGATGTTGGATTTTTTTTTTCCTTACATGATTTATCTAAATAGATGCTAATATAATATTAACAACTAATTTTCTTAGTTAATTAACTGTTCCACAGAAGTTTGTTTTCTCATACAGAAAAAAAACAAAAAACTTATTCTAGCATCATTTTGTGGTATTTGCTGCCTTTCCATGCAACTACACTCTACAGACACTTGCTGTTGTACTAAACAGCTACATGGCACTCTCCCACCTAATTTGAGCTAAATTTTTGGCACTGTTGCTGCTTTTTGGTGTGTCTGACTAAGTTTTGGCTGAGCTCTTTGGCTGAGATATGCATGTGCGAGTGGGGCTGTGATGTCACTGTCTCTACAAGATACACGTAGTGTCAGAGTAAATGGTGACATTTGGTGTTTTGTAAAGACAAAACAGCCAAAATGCAATAGTAGTGTACCATTTTCGGTTGGATAGGTTTCCATGTAAACAGCCCCTGAAACAGTTGCCTCTGCTGATTATATAGTCCCGTTAAGAAATCTGAAGTGACTTTTGCATACTGAATTTACCTTGAATATGTACTTTGAGTTTACCAGTTAATCCCTGTCCTTTTTCAGCCATAAAGGAAGACCATAAGTGGTGTGGTTGAAACTCCAGCTTTAGTTAAACGTTAACCTGCAATATAGGGTGTATTTTTTATCCAGAGCCATTATTACTCAGGGTGTAATCTGTGACATTAACAGGCAGCCTTTCTGTCAACTTTGGCAACCGACATTGATCGCTGGCAGCCAGCCTGGCTACCATATCTAAAACTTTGCTGCCAGGAATGTCTGGTTGTTTTGTTGGTGCGCATGAACCGGAAAGGCAGTGAGGTGAAGTGGATGTAAAGTCTTTTCTCCACAAATGGAAAGGAAGGGAAAAGGAGATACTCATATTTTAGAGGTGCAAATAAGTCCACATGTCATGTCTACAACATTTCTTTTCATGTATTCATGCATGTGTTTTTTATTGTTTATTTGTGTTGCTGTTATGTTTGCAGTCCCATGAATTCAAGACATTGATGTCACAGTAAACTGTGTGAATAATGTAAGTGAGCAATAACCCTTGGAGTTAATTTGTTTTATTCAGATTTTACATGATAGAGTATATCTAAGTATTAATGTGTGTTCATCCATCCTTTACCCTGATCAGTATTTCTCTCACACGCTCTTTCTGTCCTACACACACACACAAACACGAATCTTCACACTTTTGCCCACGCGTGGATCAACACATGTAAAATGCACATTCATAAACACATATTCCACATATATTTTAATGAAACACTCTTTAGGTCAAATTTTTAGTGTGTTTGGACATAATATGAATTTTCTTTAATGTTTTATTTTGGTCTTCTTAATTTAAAAAAAAAAAAAAACTAATGTTGTCTTTAACATATTATAATGACGTCTTTTTTTTTTTTTTTTAAATAATGCAATGTTAGTTTTGTGCACTAAATGTGTAAAAATTAGACTTGTTTAACATAAACCATTTTTGCGTGCTTCCTAGTTTGCCCTTTAAAGGCTGGTTTTGCAAGAGTACTGATTATGCTACTTACTGACAAGCTGATTAATACTAACTTGTGTGCTGGATTGTACCGGACAACAGAAGATATTTATGTGCATAATGTAGAATTAGAGATTATTGGATGTTTTTTGATGAATAGTTTTGTTGTGAGGGTGTCCGGATGTGTGCCAACAAAGACTTTCATATAAAAACTTGTTCTGTTGGGTATGTATTTATACTATTTTTGAGTGCTACCAGATTGCAGCAACACAGGCTACAAGTTGGCAACTTGCTAATTAGGCATCTGGTAAATCAGACGACAGCTGCTAAGAATACAGAAAACAATACATCACGTTGCAAAATATTTTGCAAGGCTGAACTTGTGGAATACATAACTTCCCTGTAAGAGAGGAGAATCTAAATGAAACCATTTAAGATACTAACAAATACCTCTGAAATCTCAGCACCTGACAAGGTAATTCTTCAGTAACACTTATTGATCAGCAGCTCCTCTTATATGTTTAAGGCCATTTCCTGCTGTCGTACAAAACTTGAACAAGATGACGTTTTTAACCATGTTCACATAGTTTGGTTCTGAGGATGCTTATGATACGGAAATTCTGGGCTGATACCTGTGCTGATAGTAAAATTAACTTTAGCTGATAACAAATACCATTTTGTGCAAGGAAATAAAGAAACAATGGTACTTATACAACATTAAACCCTACCCATGTAAATTGTCATGATTGATTGCCTAGGTTTTCTATGTAAAAGACCTGGGGTGTGTGAATTTGTTTTTTGAGGCTGTAAAGCCTCAGCCATGACGCTGACTGCTTGTTTTGGTCATGATATGACACCATATTGGCACGTTAAGGTCATAAATGTGATTTGCATCGCAGCCACATGTAGGACAGCAGATGTAACTTGTGCAAATTCATTGAGATACAACAGATTATTATCAGCCACTGGTATTGGTGAATGCACACCTTATTTACTAATTCACCAATACCAGTCAATTGGCTGAATACTTAAGGTTGGGTGTTGTTTGAATTTTAGCAATTCCGTCACATTCTTATTTCACAGGGGGGAAAAAAAACTTATTTTGGAAACCTTTCCAGAAGTTCACTCATATTTAAATATATATTCACATTCACAACTGTTTTAATACAGTTTTAGAAACCTGTTAAAGTTATAGATACAGCTTAATTTGGTCGCTGTAAGTAAATTTTATGTTTCATTCATTATATCGTCTCTCTCTGTTCACTAATACAAAGATACAATGTGTCTCCTTTAAAAGACTGATAATATGACACATGTGGTGAAACAAAGTGAGCGAAACATTGAAGAAGCAGCAGCATTTAGCAGGTAGTTAACAGTCTACCTGTTATTTAAAGTTATTTAATAAGCCAAGTTGTCAACAGATGAAGCTCCAGCTTCCGCAGACCAAGGTGGAGTCTGCAGTTTCGCTGCTGCTGCTGAAAGTGAGGGAGTTATTCCTGAAGCACATCTCATGTTCCCACACAGACACAGAGCAGGAAAACGATAACAGTGACATTCAGGCTGCACTCATTGCTCATATTCTGACAGAGTAAAGAGTAGTAATATCAATCTGAATGTCTGTTCGTCCACTGCTAACATTTTAGTCTTGTCTAGTTAACGAAAGCTTAAACGCGACATGTATGTGTTGGCTGTTAGCTGAGCCGGGAGGATGAAATCTCTTTAACAAAATGAAGCCACACTTTTGAGCTTGACATTCATGATAGTATACAGCTCTGACCTTACCCAGACTCATGTTGTGTGCAACGATTATTTAGGAATCCATTGGCTGAACCGAAATTTAAATACCCTAATGTTTCGATGGAATTGAAACTAAGGAACGAGGACGAATTTGTAACTGGGTTCGATACCCAACCGTACTGAGACCCATATTGATATATCTGTGCATCTCTACTTGGTTCCATATTTAGGTTTTTGTGTATAAAGAAGACATGCTGCACTTAAAGACCTAGAGAACCGTGCTGATGATAATTTTGGCTTTGTTGTATCATCTTTTCCATAAACTCTCTTTAGAAGGTGTCAAAGTGAATCTGTCCATCTGGAAACATGCGTTGTCACATTGTCCTCAATGTAGCTGTGACCTCTGAGCGTGTTGCTTTTTTGTTAAGTTCTGTGAGTCAGTGATAGTTACCTTGTAAACTACATGTCCTTTTTTTGGTTTATCACTGTTGTAGTTGTTAACCCCATCCTTCATTCCCTCAATTGTAATCTCAAGTAAATATTAATCACAGGAACACATCTAGTGATATCTGCTGAATTTGGATTCACTTTCATGTTGGTCTTTGATTTATTGTTGACGTCCTTCTAGCAATTTCAGTCACTTCTCTGGGTGCACTTAATCAGTACATTTCAGCACGCTGCACCAAGCAGTCAAGTGTCCTTGTGACTGAGGTTCTCTTTCCTTCAAATATGTGGCTTGTTGAATGAGAAACAAAGCTGCTGGATGTGCTCTTAACAGTGTAATTCTACTGTAACTTAAATGCTAAGTTTCATCACAGGTGAAAGAATAAATCTTGATCCTGAGAAGACAATAAACTAAATTTAAAAATCCCTTTCTCAACATTATGATAACCTGTAACATTTTTCATACAGCAGGGCTCAATGTTCCGTATTGTTGGTCCAGATGGATAATTCAAGCTAATGGCTTTAAAACATGCATGTTTTTGTGCTGACAAGTCTACTATGAAAAATTTACCATTTATAATTACAGCGACAAAAAATCCATAGTTGTAAATCCATTGATGTCACATGGGACTGCTAATATTTATTGTCATTATTGATTAGTCTGCCTGTTATTTGATAAATTAATTGATTTTGTAGTCTATAATTAATAAAAACCAAAAAAAAAGCAAAAACAAAACACTCAGTCAATCTAACAGTATGAAAAACCTAAAGAAAAGCAGCAAATACTTTAACAAATCTGGAGACACCAAAGTTATGTTAATGGTAATTTTACTTTAGAAATGACTGAAACCATTAGTCATTCATGAAAATAAAATCGCAACTAATTATCTTTTGACTGACTAATTGATTAATTGCATGTGTCTTTTCTTACACTCTTATGTTTTTCCCATCTGCTTTCTTTCTGTGAAATGTTGCATATTAGTTAATATGTTAAGAATTATGTATCCTAATGTACAAAATATTTTACTGTTTAGATATGATCACACTTGACAACCTTAAGACTTGATCCATATTGCTTACACTCGGTGGCAGAAGAGAGAGTATCAGATTTGGGTTCTTGGTGACTAAACTGGCAGATGGCACTTCCACTGTTAAGTTTCCCTTTCTTGCTGAAGTTTACCAGAAAATATAATCTTTTAATCAGCCATCTTTCTTCTCCTCACGTCGTACCATATTTAAACCTTCTGTCTTGAGTACTTTGGTCATTTGAGACTTATTGCCATGATTAAGTTGAACAGCCAGCTGAGTGGATGTTGGATATTGATAAAAAACAGTAGATTTAAATCCACTTTACACACACCAAGGACCTGGGATAAGATGTTTTCCCCCTTAGCATAGAGCAGACCCGTTTGGTACACTTAAAACACTGGATTTTTTTATTTTATATTTTAAATCATCATCTTAAAGAATATCAGTGCTTTAAAAACACAGATTTAGTGGTCAGAATTTTCTGAAAAGTAAGGATAAAATAAGTCTGATATACAAATTGGTGTACTCTCTTTTTCAGTTTACTGCCTGCACTATCCAAAAACGTTCATGAGAAGTGCCCAATGTTTTTAGGCATTGTGGCTACTTTTGAGTTCTGTTAAATGCATTTCACTGCATATAACGTGACATTACAGGAACAAATGTTAGGTGCACAAAGATAGCTGAAGAGCAAAAGAAAATAAGATTTATTGTTTATTATATTAGTTGGTCCAGTCCTATCAGAACATCATGTCTTTCAAAAAAATAGATTAGAGTTGTTGACCTACATTGACGACCTAAAGCTGTTATCATTTCGCTTGTTTGAATGTCGATGATGAGCATGATGGACATACTCACTTTGTATCAGTCCACTCTTCAGCTCTTTGAGCTAACTCATGCTGAGATCTTTTTTCTAAAGCCAAAAGCCACTTTTTTCGTCCTTTTGTATAAAGTTCACTGTTAAACTGGAAAGAATTCCTCATCATAAACAAAGGGAGTGTTTGTCAGGCCAGGGAGCATTTTTCAAGGATCACTGAGTCAAATTTGGCAATAACAGTCATAAATTCTTGGACTGGCTTGGTCAACATAGCGGTCTACGCTATGGACCCTGACGAATCAAGGCTTTCTTTTTGCTCCCTTGGGTAAACATTGAAAACATGTTGTAGAATTAGTCCAACACTTGGACATTTTTGTTGTGAGGTTTCCAGATGCTGCTTCATGTTTCTTCCACTGTGATAAATCAGTCTTGATAAATTGGGCAAATGTAAAAGGTAAAGCAGAATTAGAATGCAATTTTTTTTCAGCTGATATGGATATTGGTGTGTAAAAAAGTTTTGATATCAGTACACTGGCTGATATATGTTTTTGCAATGATCCCTTATATTAGCTTATCAAATTATTGTAAAAGATGTGCAATGGAAACATAATATTTCACAAATTAATGATGGACTTTTATTTGTTTAAATGAAAGCATTGCACTAAAGCAGAAATCTTCAATGGAAATGTAATATTTATAGAACATGGGGATCATCTGATATGGTCATTTGATATCTGCAAATATTAACAAATATGCTGTGATAGGCCTTCTATTGTAAAAGGATATTCAATGCTCATTTCTGTTCGAAATTTCACAAATCTGTCAGATCCTGTGATTGTCCTGTTCATGTCATTATGTCTCTTCTTGGAATTAGATGTAGTACAATCTCCATTTAAATTAGTAAAGGTTTTCAGGGTATATATTTTACTGTTTGACAAGCAATAGCTTGCCGATGTTCAACTATGTTCAACATCTATGCTGCTCTCATTTGCCACCAATCGAGTTTATTCATGTTATTTATTTTTGCGCATCATTTTTTCTTCTTAAACCCATTTTGGAGATCAGGCTCTCACTATTCAGAGTTTAATGCTCTTTGCATCTTATTCTGATGAATAAGGTTAACTTAAGTGTCTTTGATTAACATGCAAATGCTTCACGATCGTATTTATGAGAAACTCACAAGGCTTGAAACCCCTCACATTTCATCTAGATGCATACGGTCCGTCTCATTTAGTTTAGGTGTAAAAAAAAAAAACAAAACACAAAAAAAAAGGTTAGCTTTAGGAAACATTGGTAGTTATTGATCAAGTTTAGGCACTATAAGTACTAGATTTAGGTTAGGAAAAGATGTGTTTGGTATAAAAATTTACTAAAAAAAAAAAACCAACAAAAAAACAGTGTTTGGTTTCTTAAGGTGGTCTCCTGGGAGATCAAACAAGTTTTATATCGGAGGTAAATTAAAGCACAGTGCATCTCATCCAGATGCCGAAGAGGGACCTTGTGTATCCGGATTAGACACAACAAGCATAAGTATATGATGCCCTGGGGATGAGAACGGGCAGGCCATTTAGCTGTGTTTCTGTAAGTTAGGCCTGCACCTTTATGATATTTTATTTATTATAATACCCATGCCTTGCAAACAGTTGACCATCGCTTTTTTTGAAAATGCTACTTTGTATTTCTCAAATTTCACAACCTAACCAACATGCCCTCAGATTTAGTCTCCATGTTTCTTGTCTTTATTATTATTTTAATATTTGGCACTGGGTTGAGGGGTTTGGATGAGTCCAGCTCTCTGTGGGACACTGCTGTTGTGAACCCTTGCCCTATGTCACTCCCACTACAGCTAACCATAGCCTGCTTCAAAAGAAACACACAGATGGCTTATGTCTGCATACTTTAGAGCCATCACCCTACCCCAGGCACCTTCCTTCAACCCGTCCTCTGTGTTCAAAACCAACTGCTCCATACAACAAAAGAAAGTGGCCCCAGTGGCCCGAAGGCACACAGACAATGGACGCAGGCAGGTGGTGTTAATATTCACCATACTTTTCACTTCCAGTGAGCGGGTCTTTCATAAAAATGTGTGTGACACTGATTTTGTATTGTGTGTGTAGCCGGGATTAAGGGCTGCTTGGTCCAAACAGGATTTCCCAGGAGTTGCAGCACACTACAGGGAGTGGGATATGCTGGTTGGCTAGCTCATGATCATATGTAGATAGCTTGTGCCTTCGCCTTCTGTCTTACATGTCACAGTGTTAGTAACCAAACCCAAGAATTGGGGCTGGGTGAGTCGTACAAAATCAACATCATACTGTTTTTAATTTCTTAATAATCTGCTATTGTCATGTTGTTGTGCAATAGATGTCACTTGTACAGATCCCTCCTCTGTGGTTGTTCCTGAGGTTTCTTATTTTCCCTGCTTTTTTTTAAGTTTACCTTACCTGGGTTGAGGGTCCAAGGCTAGAGGGTGTCTCATCTGTACAGTTTGAGTCCAGTCCAGTGAGAATGTGTAATTTGTGATTTCGAGTGATACAAATCAAATTAAATTTGATTTGTTTTTGAACAAATATCTCTATTGACACTGTGGCAATATTGTCGTTAGATTGTCCATCTTTGAGTATATTATTTATTATTTTATTATATAATCTTATATTACCAAGTCTTAACACAGTATATACAGTATCTGCATATCTGTAGTGTCAACAGTACCAAAGCTTTTGAAAAAACCTCAAGATCTACAACTAGGGGGAAGTACCTATTTTAACATTACTACAATTGTAGTAATATGCTAACATGACAATTTCCAAATGAGCACTGTCTGGCAGTTGTTGATTAAAACTGTTTTGTGTGCCTGGGACGTTTATTGTTCTTATTCTTGTGGTATCAAATCAGTTATCATGAGACTTTTGATAAATATTAACTATGTAGAGTCTTTGTCAGAAATTTTTTAAAATATTGTAATGTATCATTTAAAATAAAGAAAAGACAATTCTTATGCCATATCATGTGATGTCGTATCTATTCTCATATCACAATGCTGACATAATATCAATATGTTGCCAAGTCCTACCAGCAAACCCACTGTCTTGCTTCATCATACACGCAACTACAGATGCCAATAATATGTGCAGCTGTTCATGCACAGTTTTCTCTTGCAGCAGTCGGATTTGCGAGTTTCAGCTGTAGTGTAAGTTCTTTTATGCGCAAAGACTACAGATGTTTTGTCATAGATAGATTAACATAGATGACAATTGCATAAGTGTTGCACTCTGAATAGGCCACTGAAAATGAGAACAGTGGACAAAAAGGTATCATTGGCTCCAGCATGGAGATGATAGTACGGCTCAGTTGACAATCATCATATTTCTTTTTCATGTTTCCCAGCAGGACCTTTTAAAAGTGTGTGTTGCATATATATGGTTATATTTTTGGGTCTCTTTGACAAAGCAGGGAAGTAGTTGGCCTTCAAATGATATTACATTTATAATAGGGTTCTTTTCCATCCATTTTCAAGAGCTGACTAAATGAAACTCATGTAATGAAATTCAACCTCATAAGAGCCATCCACTCTTACAACCCAATGTGGATAAAGAATATCTTAGTTAATTGTTTTAAAAGCCATCCATACAACTCAACACCTTCCAATATTGCGAAACTGGGAAAACTCTGAAGCTCTGTCATTTCCCTTGAATAAAATTAGCCTTCCATGACCCTCCTTTGCTGTGCGTCTGTGACTTTCACACTTGATTAGGCTTGCAAATGAAGTTTTCCTTCTTTTAAGGTAGGAGGCTTGACCTTGGCCCCAGAGACCTGTTAAGTCTTTATTGGATTGGTTGGACATATTAAAAGATAGGAGGCTGTCCCGGCAGTGTTTCGCTGCAGCCAATATGCCTGCTTCATCAGCTTTTCTTCATAGCTCCTTTGTCTCCTCATGCCTGGACACTTGGTCCAGTACTTGAGATAAAGGTAAACTGCTTGGGATAAAAAAAAAAGGGCATCCATTTGTCATGTGATTTAGAGTAAAGCTACCAAATCTTTAAGCCACTTCAGTTTTTATGGCCTACTGGGAAAAACTAAATGTAAAGTGAATCCATTATCAAAATAATTAATTGCACCACTTTTCATTAGTCTCAGTTCTTGATATTGTAAAAATGTCAGTCATTCATATCATAAAACACATCATGACAGTGTTGCAGCATAAAAAAATGCTAAGATGCTGCAAGCCTGTGTATCTAATGACTTATTAAAATAAAGGATATTACTAAAACTATGCGAATCAGGTGTATATGTATTAGGAGGGACTGTTCATCTGAATAGAAAAGTGTACAGGAAAAAAAGATTAGCTTTGACTTTTTAACTATGCACATCATGTGTGGTTAATTATGATATTGAGTTTAAAACATTAGCGTAGTTACTATCATCAGTTATTTTAAGTATTTAAAGACATATTTTTTTT
>KV751315.1:15816023-15832724 GCA_001698575.1 Mola mola | reverse complement strand
ATCTGAAACTGAAGAAAAAAAAAAAAACGATCTGAAAGCGAAAAAGAGAATTAAGGCCAAAGAAAAATAGACTTGAAAATTAGGAAATAAGATTTAAATGTGATAATATAAAATATGAAACTGAGAAAATTTGCCTATGAAAATTAACTGTTTGACTTAATTTGAGTTCGAACACATGTCTCTTTTGGTAGTTTACAATAAGAATTTTAATGTACAGTTTAAAATTTGGGTTTTTCAATCACAATTTGTTTTTTCAAATTAATGAATCTTTTTGGCCCTGATTTAGTTCCATACTTTTGAACATATTGTTTGTTATTATGAATGCTGTTGAAATTTACATGTAAGCCCAATGAATGCTGACTGCAGAAAAGGGAGTGAAGTTGCTGTCAGTGTAATGCGTCACACATAAGGAAGTGCAGCAGAATGAATACGTTTTGCTATACTGTCAAAGTACAACCTTTTCTGCTCTGCTTCTTCAGGCTGCACTATATACCCATATACATGCCTGAGTAGCACACTTGCTATTCAGCTCAGCTTTGACGGTTCTGTTAGCAATGAGGAATTTATTGTTCCATGACTATCGCAATGTCATATCTCCAACCAGCTTCATCCATCTAATGAAAAACGGACCTGTGTTTATGCATCCATAGGAAGCCTGGTCTGTGTGGGATAGTTTATGGCAATGAAATGGTACTGTGTACATTGGTTGGTTGTTGTAGATCTATATAATCTATAAGGACAAGGTACAATAATCCAGATGTCAGTAAATTTTAAGACATTCTTTTATTTTTGTTTTGTTGAATATACCTTTGGACACATTTCTTGATTTAACAACCTTATCCATCATAGAAGGCAGATTTCTGTCATAACTTATTAAATGACAATATTAATGTTTCCCCCCTCCATTTAGGAAAGGCAGGCAGCCCAACTCTGTAGGTCTGTCTATTGACTCCAAAGAATATACCCTCAGTTTACACTGAGGAGTAAACTGAGATTTTGTAAACAGTCAGGTGTACCGTTAATGATACTAGTTTATAGGAGTAGTGCTACTGCACTGCACTGTATTTTTTAGGAGATGATACTTGGTTCTGTTTTGATGGAACTTTGCAGAGGCTCTATATTAAATTTAAACATCATGTCTAGAATTTGGCAACTTAAATCAAATGGTAGAGGGTAAATATAGTGTACAATTTTGAACTGAAATAGTCACTTTATTCGGTACCCTGTTGAAACTACTATAGTCCAATTAGAAGTTACACAATTTCAAGTCTTTTGACTTTAGAAAAGAAACCCACACCTGATTTATCTAAAAGGGAAATTAACACATCAAAGATGTCACAATAAGCTCATCCAGAGCCACACTTTCAGACACAACCTGCGTGCATGAAGACGATCAGCTGAATGATACTGGAGCTAACTTCTGAACAGTCGGAGGTGACCAGGTCACATATGTTGTTTTCGCTTTCTGTTTCTGAGATCCTTAATTTATTTGTTTTGAGGAGGATTCATTCGTACGAGGATGAGAGACCTGAACAGAACTGACACCAGTGAATGAGATCATTTATTGATTAATTTGAAAAAGAGGGCTTATACTACACAGATATAAAACAAAACTCTTAACAAACTGAACTTCTTTAGATGTTAATTATCAAATTCCAGGAGGTGGCATATTTTATTGTAATCTAGAATCTTTATCGTTAGTGAATATATACATTAAAAAAATTGACTTGGCTTTGCTGTTAAATCTGAAATAATGAATTCCATTTGAGACTTACAAGTAAGATGAGGCATGGTTTATATCCTGTGTAGCCATGTTAACACATATGATGGGATGGACTGAGAAGGAAGGGAATGACCTAAGAGCTGCAGCAAGAGGTTGAAGGGATTTATCTGAGGGCAATTACAGGGAAGATAGAAAACAGGAGATTGACAGGACATTGCTGCCCTGACTGGACTAATAATTCTCTTTGGAAAGGCCACTTATATGCAAGCCTTGCAGGTATAGAAAAGGCACTAAAAAGAGCCATTTCTATAACATCTCAAGACTTTTATCTCTCCATTGACAGACATGTCCATCTGTGTTACTGAATGGCCTACAGACTCTTGACATTTTTGGTAAAATCTTTAACTCTGAGCCAAGGCTCTCTACATATTTTATTTCTAGCAAGCTTAATTTTTTTCTGCTTTGAAATGTAGGATCTTGACTTGTATCTCTTTAGTTAATCATGGAAAGTTAAACATGGAAATATGAGATTGTGTTACGAAAGATGGAATTAAAGCCTTCCTCAAGATCAACAGCCTTTTTTTCCCCAGACTAAAGGAAGGATGTTCTGCAATAGATGTGTTATCAATCTAAATTTAATCTGGTTAATTTTTGTACACTGGAAAGAGGAGTGCCATTATTAAATCAACACGTTTTTCCAAGAGCCACACCAAGAAAAAACAGTGTGCCTTTAAGCCTTTCAGTGGGACCCTGCTGTTTCTGTAATTATTCCAGCAAAGACCGCTGAAGATCTAATCATTTCATTAGGAACCTGACCTTAGATTCTTTGAGAGAAAATTGAATGAAGCCCATCCTCTCACACAGAAATCATAGCAAAGGTTTTTCCTCTGCTTCTTGCCTTTGTCCCTTCTTTCTCCTTGCAGTATCTTTCATCCCCTTATCCTCATTGCTTTTCACCTCCCAGCGGAGCACAGGCTGGAAACAGAAAATTAATCCTGAGTAGGAATGCAAAAGCACAAGAATATTCAAAGTGGAAGTTTTAAAAGTGAATTATAAAGGGTGAATGGAAATTACCTCTTTTGCTCTTGATGCAATTACAATGTCATGTGCATACAAATGCAAACATTTTACTATCATAGTATTTCCAAAGCTTTCTAAAAGAATAAATTAAGAAAAAAAACTTCAGTTAAACTTCAATTAAATGTGGTGACTCTTTTAAAGGTCAAGTGGATAGGATTTAGGGAGACCGAAATGAAATATGATATTAAAATGATTATAATAATTATGCTGTGAATTATTACCTAAAATTAAGAACTGCTATGTTTTCATTAACGTAAAATGAGCCTTTGTCTCCGGAGGGAGCTGCTCCAGTGTCATCCTGTTTTCACAGGATCACAGGAGCCCGAAAAAGACTAACTAAATACTGGCCACAGGTCGGGCCTTTTTAAATTTTTCATAGCCAAAAATTTTTCACATCTGTTTTGAATATTCAGTCTGGACTATGCACAAACTTAAGGTCTAAAGTGAAAAACTAATTCCGCTTGCCATGGAAGTTTTAGTTTTATTGTTGTTGTTTTTGTTTTTTTTAATTAGTTATCAGTATTATGCAATAATTACTTGATTTCAATGAAACTTGTTGGGAGTGATTTTATCTTGAATGATCCAAAATTTCAGCATTCATTTAGGCCCCACTTTTTTTTTCCCCATGCAGAGTAAAGAAGCTGTTTTCACACAGGATAGGCAGACATCTGCCTCAGGTACTGTGTGGCATAATAATGTCTGAGAATGTGATCTGTATTTGAGCACTACTGGAAATAAGACAACTGAGTTTGCCTTATTTAAGTTTGCCTTTTATGATAAATGACCTGAAACACTTTAATGTCCCACTTTCCTCCTTTTTATATAACCCACCCTTTTTTAAACGGAGATTGTTTAGTCCTGCTGCAGCAGTAACCATTCTCTAGTCTCTACTCTGCAGCATAAAACAGCCCCAGTTTGTGACTTAAGCTGGCATGCAAGATGTCCACAATCAAGAGGTAGCTTTTGTGTCTAGTGCACTGTCAAAACAATGGAATAACATGGCAATAACAATCATCTACCATCCATGAATTATGGTTTGCACAGGTAAATACATCAACAAAACGCCACATCCCCCTTTCTTCCTGCTGCTTCTGTTATTACCTTCATCTCTGGCTCCAAGGCGGATCAACATTGACCACCATTCAGGGTTCATGATTTTCATGCAGATAAACAATACAAAGTAAGAGCAGTCCTACCTTCAACAGGCTGTCTAAAAGAGGCTTATCACCTGTCTATCTTTCTTTTCAGTCAGAAGTCTTGACATTTTAAGAGCAGGACTCTCAGGGGAATAATGATATGCAGAATTCAGAAAGAAGAATAACCTCTGCCACCCTTCTTCTATCAGAAGCTCTTTGTTGCAGTCTCTTCACTTCCTCATTCCGTCATATCTGCTGGAGATTGAGCGATACATACCATCAAAGCCTTTTTGAAGCTTCCCACTCTTTCAAAGTCCTTTTGATTTCCGACAGCATGAGCTGCTTAATATTCCAAACTAGTCTGTGGCCTTTTCAGAGAACTAACAAGGTTCTGAAGATGCAAGTCTTGTCTTCATATAAAAGGCAGCTTGGGCAAAGCCCTCTGCTTTTACACCACTCACACTGAGGTGTCTGTGCTACTAAAAAGTTCAAAGCTGTTTGTCAGATACACTGAGGTTGGTAAGACATGTTCTTGTGTCAGTTGTCTCTCTGTACTCCATCTGCAATAGTTCTCTCCCTCTGTCCTTGCAAAGACAAACTATTTTTTTGTCTAGGTATGGCTCTCTTGTTTTGCTTATTTGTTAGGTCGGGTGAGGAAACGGTCAGGAAATGGTAGTACCTATTTTGTCTGTTCATTTTTTAAGAGGTGAAACATCCATAGATTTGATGTTCAATTTGTTGGTTCAGTTTTCAAAGAATTGTCTCTTAATCCATCACAGCCTCTGAATGACATTGTTGCCATTAAAGATTAATTATCATTCTTCAATACAAAACTCTGCAAATGATGAGTATCTGTGGTAAATTAAGTTTCACGTTGACAGTACTCTGATGATTGCAAGGTTATTTTTTGCTGTTACTAATGGTTGTTATATGTTTATATTTCTGTCCTGCCTCTGTGACCCATTGCAATAATATGATTGCAGATAGTTTTTCCATCACCAGAGAGCACCAGAGAATCTTGACAGGCACCAAAGGTATTTACTCAGCTTCCAAAAACTTCCAAACTCGTTTGTACTTTCATCTTGGCTTCCTCTTGCAAGCTTGTTTTTGCTGTCTCCCACTCCAAGTCTAATCCTCGCATCCTGTTTCTTCAGTTTAAGAGTTGGTGCACAAAGCAGGAGTGGGTCTCAGAGACGGTTCAGTTTTCAAGTTTTTCTGTTTTGAACTGTGCTTGCGCACACTCTAGCAGCCTCCCAAGAGCCTGTTGGAGCTTGTTGCCACACCCTTCAGCTGTGTCACTCTAACACAAATACTACTGTGATCAAATGACTGAATGCAAAAAGCAGAATCAAATGTATTTTAATTTAAAGGGTAACTAACTTGTGGTAGGACATTTGACGTCTTGAAGTAGTTTTTTATTGAGTTTATAAATGGAAAATTGCTTCTGCATAGGAAAGAGAACGGCAAACAGTGGGTGAACAACTGCACCCACACTTGATGTTAGACGCTATAACAAACCGGCATTTTTTTTTTTTTCACAAAGTGGTGCGATCGAGCCTCTAAATGTATGCAAAGCGCTACTAAATAACATCAGAATTTACTGTCTGTGCCCCTGAACACTTGTGACAGCCACAACACAGCTCCCAGCATGTGATGCGGGTCCACTGAAGCCCTCTTTGTACACATAATCCGGTGTGAAAATTACTCTTAAGGTTTTAAGACTTGGGAGAGGTTGGCATGGAGCCCATGCTTTAGGAGAGTAGGTCTAGCATTGGTTACTAGCTTTGACCCCAAGTTTTGGGGATTTTTAAAATGGGTCATTGATTGGACAGTGGTTAGACACTGGCTCTGATAAGAATTTTGTGAAACAAAATTCAGAGTTTAACTTTTCGGAAGTTGTCATTGAGTTCCTATGAAGGAAGAACGATTAAGATATGAAAGGATTATGAATAATAAAATTATTAATTGTCAGATTGAATTTAATCAAATGTTGAACTAGAAGTAGCAAAGTCTATAATATACTATGAGGCAATTAGATAGCCTCACTTTTAACAGGACATTATAAATCATAATGAGCATGATTTTGAGCTACTACTGCAAGATTTTGTTTTATTCAACCTTTAAGACATACACAATGTAGATAAGCCTATGAAGAGAAATTAGTTCTTTTGTGTCCCATTCAGTGACAGATTTAACCTAGGAAATATAGGTGCAATTTTCATCTAGCAAATGTGCTGGTTTTAAATAGGGATGCACCAATTTTTGGCTCAATATGGATATTTGCCGACATAGACGTGATTGACGGGCATCAGCATATATTGGTAAGTAAGGAGGCATTCACAGATGCCAGTGCTCGATGATCTGTCAATGAGTCTGTTGTGTCTCATTAATTTTGTTGTAGTTAAATCTGCTGTCCTACATGTGACTGCAGCTTTAAAGACTCTGATGAAAATCACATTTTTGACCTTATTAACATGTCCATAAGGTGTTTGTTTTTATGTACTATGGCACACATCATGACCAGTATAGGCAGTCAGTGTCATGGCTGAGGATGTCTACCTTCTTTCTGAAATCCACTAATGAAAACAGCCCAGGTCTTCTATGTAGAAATCCTAACACCCCAATCCTGACGCTATGTAGGGGCTGAGCTTAACTTTATAGATCTTCCTTTATTTTTTTATGTAGATTATTTATTCATTTCCTGGACATAACCAGGGAATAAATAACAACAAATACAAAACACTGGTTACTGTTATTGGGCAAATAATTATGTTAAATATCAGTTCTGGGCAGAATTTCCATATCAGTGCATCCTTAGAATTAAAAGCAGTAAGAAAGCTGCAGCAATTAAATGATCAATTGATTTTGATTTTTTTTATTTTCAAAATATTGTTGAATAAAACAAGCAAATTGAAAACATCCTCCTCAGCATTGAAAAATGTAAAGATTTTAAATAGATTTTACATTTAGTTTAAATTATTGCACATTAGTTATAGCAGTAATATAGTTACTTTCAAACTAAGTCAGAAAATATGTATCTGTATCCACTTTGCATGGATATGCATGAACAAGCAGAGGCGGAGTTTCTTTTCTAATTAAAAGTGATGGCATTTAATTAGTTCGCTCTGCAAGTAAAAATGTCAGTTAAACAAGCTCTTTGCTTTGCAGACTGAGAATTCTTGGCCATTGCTCTGGGCATCAGATGGTCAACGATGGCTGGCACCATGAAAGCATCAGTGGTGTGATTATTCAATGTTTGGCCATCCTTTGACTCCCCAGAGAAAATGGATATTTTATGAATGCCCAACAGATTTCATCTTTCTTTTTTCTTTTTTTTTTCTTTTTTTGCCCAACTACAAGCTGTGATAGATGGCTGCTTGTGTCAGAATGGCAGCAAATGGGAAGCAACTAAGATAATTAATGACCCAATATCACTCTCCGTCAAGCCACCATAAAAGGAATATCCTTAGTCTAATGTTCTCAGGAGAGAGCCATAGAGTTGATGTTCATGATTCATATGCGGGGTATCAACCCTGGCTTAAGAAAGGTCAGTTAAATAGGACAGTATGTAAAGGCTATGAAAATGGTGTCAGTGCAGTGCCAAGCTTTGCAATCACATGCTAAGCCACGTGGAAGAGGAACCAGAGTTCTCCTTGGCTTTCATTGCCCTTCATTATAGACCCTAGGAGTGTTGCTGTGAGTCATACCGTGCTGAAATTAAAGTTGTTGGAAATGAAGCTTGCAGAAACAAAATAGCAGTTTGTAAATACTTTTCTTTGAATGCAATTTGTGATTTTGAGTTATTTTCCCACATGATATCATAGATGGGCAACAAAAAAACATATCTACCATAGCCATACCATAAATTCAATTATTTACAGAGATGTACTGTGTCTACCTAGGGCCAGACTCTGATGCATTGTGTCTCATTGTCATTGTAGTTTTCAGATGATGTTCTGAGCCCAATTTATTAAAAACACAGCCCTTTGTACTACACTTTGAATTAAACTACTTCTTTTTTGTAAAGATTAATAAGCCTAATATGACACTCACTTTTGCTGAGATCATCATGTTCAGTTTTAGTTTAAACCATTTGAGAGAGGTGTTCATTTATCTTTTTAGAGCAGTTGATCTGTTTTTAGCCGCCTGATCTCATTGTTATCAACGGGAGGGTCAAAATAATGGCAATTTTGTACAACACAACATACCTTAAAATCACCATAAAGTTGAATGAGGTTATATCAGTGAAGTGATGTGATATGAAAATCAGTTGGTACCATCTATGTCAAGTCACTTTCATTTATGTAGTGCCAGTTCACAGCACAAGTTGTTTTATGGCAATTTACTTGTAGAGCAGGTCTAAACTATATAGTCTGTAATAAAGTAGTAATATAACATATACAGAAACCTAGCATTCCCTGGTGAGTATGCATTTGGTAACAGTGGTGTGGAAAACCTGCCTCTCAAAAGACCGAATCCTCGGCGCAGACATCGGCTCTCGGTGGGCAGCTATCTGCCTTTACTGGTTAGGTGAGGTTGAGAGCGAGACAGAAGGGAAAAGAGGGTCGAATAGAGGGACAGTGAGAGATGGAGTTGGGGTATAAAAGAGGGAGACAGGCACACACAATAGTGCATTACCATTACAGAAATAACAGCTATGACAATATGACTATGATAATAACAGTTGTTTTAGTAACTATTTGTAATATCAATAATGATGATATGAGTCTGAGCCATCCTTAACTAGATGCTTAACTAAAAGAAAAAAAAACAGTTTTCAGCTTGCTGTTTAAAAGTAGTGAACGTGTCTCCCCCTCATGTTCTGCAGGAGACCAGCATGATAACTCTTGGCTCTGCCTCACGTTCTACTTTTGACTCTGGGGACCAGCAGTAAATCTGCATCCTGGGAGTGTGGGGACCTAAAGGAGTAATAGGGTGCTAGGACCTCTATACCATGAGCCTGGCCATTAATGGCTTTGTAGGTGTAGAGAAGGGTTTTAAATTCAATGCTGGATTTTGAGCCAGTACAGAGATGAAATATGATCCTCTGTATTAATTCTTGTCTGATCCACAGCGGTCTTGTGGATTAGATGAAGATCTTTACAGCTTTGTTGGTTCAGCCTGATAATAGGGAATTGCAATAGACCAGTCTGGATGTAACAATTGCATGGACAATTTTTTTTCTTCTGCCTTTCTTTGAGATAGACTGTGCATGATTTATGAAACGTTACGTAAGACAACCCTTGAAATTTGTTTTCTATGGGTATAAAAGGACAAATCTTGTTCAAAGATATCTTCCAGAGTCCTTACATTGGGGCTGGAGGCCAGGGCGTGATAGACCTTTGATTCAAAACATGATTTTTACATAAGCCCATTTCCACCAAGCAGTACGGTTCGGTATAATAAGCATTTTTGTTGCTTTTCCATTGTCAAAAGTTATGAATGATACCCTAAAAGCAGATAGTACCATGCCACTTTTGTCACTAGACGCCATCTTAAAAGGGGGAGCTAAGCCCACTGCAGGCTGCTGATAGGTCAACAGAGTTGTCACTGTTGTCACCTATGATGGTTAGGTCTTCTTTCCACTCGCGGCGTGCAGCCTTTGCTCAGACGGAGCCTGTTTACTTTGTCTGATAAACAGCTGACAAAAAAACAACAGAAAATGCTTGAGGTCCTTTCCTTTGTTTGTCGTTGCGGTTTCTTCGTCAATTTTTTTAGATACACTGTGTCGCATTTCTAGTATGTCACACTACTTATAAAGCTGACGCGGTCATGCTACCCCACCCACCAGGTAATGTAATGGTCATCAGTGGAAACGCATGCCTGTAATGAGGTTACCTTTCTCCGCTAACCCCTAAGATGGCGCCGTACAAGCAGCTCCTGGTGACCCGTTCACTAGTGTGATTTTTGCTGTGTCTTACAAGATTACAACTACAAGATTTTTGTGTTGTTTTTCTTCTTGCCTTTTGCACTACACAGTTTACCTTGAATACAACCAACCCCGGGTCCCGCTTCAACGGGATATATGCCATATTGAACTGAACTGAACTCGACTGCTCTGTGGAAATGTGGCTTTATTGTCCTAAATTCAGGAATTGGACTTGTATGTAAATGCTTTTGTGGTGACTCTGGTGAGAAGCTTCCTTCAACAAAACAACATCCAGATGTTCAGAGAGAGAAATTATCTGGACGGAAATGTTGCCTGAGTAATGGCTCGATGGCGGGAATGGTGCAGGATAAGCTCCAGGAAAGATTGAAAAGCTCCAGGCTGACGTTTACTCATTTTTTTTCCTCTTCTCACCATCTGCCTGCAACACACCTGCCTCAGAAAAGCATCACTACACCCATAGAGTAGCCAGGGAATATTGATCAAGACTGCTGACATTTCTACCTCCTTTTCACACGGGCTGGGTACAACATCTGCGATCTTGCAGATGAAGGCAGGCGTGAGGACACATACGGTATATCGTCTCTTTTTGTACTAATGCAATTTAATTTAATATTTCTTTTTGTAAAGGAATTTTAAATTTTTATTAAGTATTTTTGATTAAGTCAGTATTGGGCTGCAAAAACCTGCTTACAGACAAGGGAATGGAAAGTTAGTCCCTCTGCCTCTTCTTTTGTTCGTTTTTTTAGCAGGCAAGCTGTAGTGTGTTAATAATGAAAAGACAGACTGTTGGTAATGTGGCACCAGCACAGCATGTCATCTTTTACTGTCTTCTGTCTTCAACATGTGATTGAGAAAAAAGACACTCAAAAACATTAGGTTTTGGATATCTTTAGGGTTTAATTATACTAGCAATCAATCATTTATCTTATTCTTGGTTTTATTGCATTATATTTTAATGTACTCCTGTTGTTTTGCCCATTGCAACTCGTTGTTATTCTTGGTCTTTCCTCAGTCTTCTTTTTCCTTCCAGGATTGTAAAACTGCAGTCGGCCATGCAGTGACAGAAGGAGCCCAGCTGGTTTTATTTCTACAATATCTAATTTAAGTGCTTTGTCAATAAGCACATTTCATAAAAAAAGATCAATATCTTTTCCTTGATGTGACAATTTAGCACTTTCTGGAGTTTAATGACCTTTTTCAACAGGGACTAGAAATACATTGGTGAGATTAATTACAGAGTATAGTATCCATGTCTCTCTCTGCACATTTGTACTGATAGATTGGTTGTTTATTAATGACTGCTGTCAGAAAAGCCTGTAAATTCATCATGATAGCAATCACAAATATGTATTTGTTTCTTGGTCCTAATTCATACAGCATCAGTGTCAAGGTCTGTGGAACATTGATTTAAGGTTATAATTAGCCGCAGTGAAATAGAATTACAAGTTACTAATTTTGTTGTCCTTAGAGAAGTTGGTATTGATATCTGCTCAGCGTGTTGGAGCAATCAATTATAATTTAACTCCGGAAACATTTAAATGTGAGGAATGTGGAGTAAGAATTCATTCATCTGCCCATTCCTCAACCCATCAGCAACCATACCCACAACTCAAAACACATGTATTATCAATAATCAGGCCTATGGAATTCATGGGAATTGGTGTGTTTGAGTGACAGATGCTACTTTGTTAGTGGAACCCACTTAAGTTTAGCCCTTCGGACAGATTTCTCTCCACTCTGGTTTGTGACAGGCCCATTCACAGCCATTTACAGAGAGACAAAGGACTGGTAACGCTTCATTGGTTTTATAGGTCCATCCACTCGCTTCCAGTTTCATTCAGGCTCCCCAAAGCTCAGGTCACCAAAATGAATAAAGCTGTTATTGCTTTGCATATTTCTCATTTTACTGTTACAAAATAAAATAGTTTGTGATCATCTTTCCTTCATATCCCTGATTGAAACCAGACCAAGCACCACCCTAAGGTTTGTGTCACACTTAACACGTAACGATTCAATCAACTCATGATGCTGAGCTCAAGATGTAAATTTTTTTTTTTTTTTTTTTTTCCCTCCAATCAAAATGTCACTCAACAAATTATGGCTGAAAGAGTTTCCTATCATTTCTCTGGCAGAAACTACAAAATACCAAATAGGATTTGGCATAATTACTGTTCATCTTTTCTTTGTCAAATTAAAGAATCCCTTTATATTATTATAAAATACACAAGTGAATTCACTTTTCCTCTTTTTGGAAGGATTAAACTGATTTTTTTTTTTTTTTTTCCCTAAAAATACTAAACTGTGATGACTGGACTTTCACAATTTTCCTTCCTTTCTTCTGACGGACAACCAGCCTCCCTGGTTCCCGGGATGGCCAGGAGGGCTGGACTGCACCAGATACTAGGGGTTGGCTAGCTATGGCAGCTGATGATGGCTAATGATTGGCTTTCTGTGGCACAAAGCCATGATTCCAATTTACAAAACTTCACCTTCAACACAGCAAAAACTACATTTATTACACATATGGCAGCTAAAGGAGGCAGAGGAATAAGTAAAGATTTGACATGCTGAGCAAGAAAGAGCAGGAAGGACAGAAGTCATCTTAAGTCACTAGCAGAACTAAACAAAGTGTAAATAATCAAATGTAGATTTGGCAAAAAGTCATTAAGTTCAGAGAGAGGTATCAGTCCTCAAGGAGAAAAAAATTCAGTGTTTAATCTAGACTTAGGACTCTTGAGGTAAAACAACAGAGTACCAACAGCAACACAATTAGAGGTGAAGCAATATGTGTACCACACCAAGTTGAACAGCTAAAGGGCCTGTTGAGGCGCCCTCTGAGGCGCACTCTGCTGTCTAAAGTGAAAGTTTATACATTTTACGTCTCTACTGTTTTGAATTATTACATATTTGTTCGGATTTTGAAGTGTCTCAAGGTTATATCCCTAGTTTATAGGTCATGATTATTCACCCTGAATTGTAGGTCTGTCCAGCTGCTTTCAGGGACATTTTGGTCTGTGCCTGTTGGCATTCGAAAATGATTTGAGAGGTCCCAAACGCATACACATTTACAAATTTGGCCATGTCAGGCTATCTAGTGAGGTTGAGTGGAAGAAGCAACACAATCTTTTTAGGGCAGAAGATTAGGATCACAAGATAGGGTTCAGAAATAATAAAGAACAGAATTCTATCAGTTTTGCAAAGGAAAATGACGCCTGAACTCATTATCTGATAGGTCTGTGGTCAAGAAGTCCCAAGAAAATATGGTTTCAAACTGAGGAACATGACGGAACCACTGTACAAATCTAATCAACTTTGAAAACATATTAAACACGTTATTATGTTATGTTATTACTGACCTTTTCTCAACATTAATGTCAATGATTTATATTTGCAAGTGTCTATAAGTATACAGATGAATAGGCAAACACTGTATGTGCTTATTTGTCAAGCACACAAAATTACAAATCTATATACACAGTTCTCATGAATAAATTAAAGCAACAATAATAGAATTCCTCTTTATCCTCTGTCATATATAGGTGTAAAGGAAACTGCCTGCTGAAAAGACTTAAAGAATCAGCTGTGCAAGGACTGGATGTCAACAGGATGGGCAGCCTGTTCACCGTTTGTTTGTGAATGGATTAGAGGTCAGTTATCAGTATCATTACAGTCCTCAAGTTAGTAGAGTCACCATACATTTACGTATATACAAGATCCTTGAGTGTCAGTGATTGAGTCACTCAGCATTTTTTAATTTGTGAAATACCCTTCATGTTTGTGAAATTAAAATACTTTGTATGCAGCACAACCTTTCTCTCTGTGCAGATTGCATTACATTTTAATATGTAGATACATTTTAATTTCTGTATCCTTTTGTGTCTTCTGTGGAAATTGACCGTTTTGCCTATATGATTATTTGATAAAGGGTAATTATTATACTTTATTATTAAGTCTACTTCAGCTCTGCATCCGTTTTCTCGCTTTCACTGAATATTCATTAATACTGTGAGGAAAGATAGAACTCTTTGAACTAACTGGGGATGTGTTAGGTTGTATAACAGACAATTTTGCAATTGCACAAAGAGAAATTGCTGGACCTGAGATTCTGACTCACCCCCATACTAGACTTATAATACCTGAATAATGGCATACCGCTTCATATTCCCACTGACATTTGAGACAGTAATGTCACATGGTTAATGTGAAATCATCTTTTTTGTTTTTTTAATTCTAAAACATCATCTGGTCATTTAGTATGTTGTAGAATTTTAGCCCATCTATCTAGTTGTGTAATTTGAGTTGGGATGTTCAAGTCTGTTAGTTGTTCATAAATTTTCAGCTCAGAATGAAGGAGCTGAAAAGTCCAGAAAAGAAAAGAAACTATACACAAAATTTACTAATATAAGGCGGACAGAGTTTAGAGGCACACAAGACTCAATCAGAATTTGGAGTCCATCAGGTTTGGCATTCAAATTGCCATTCAAATTGGCATTCAACTTGTAAACAGTTTGATTAAAAAGTACTCAAAATAATTTGGCTGCAGGCTTCATGTCCACTTATTTGGAATAAAAACCCAACAAATATGCTAAAACAATAAATACTTGCATAAATACGTCCCATTGATTACCAACATGCTGCTGCTTTGATCAGCTTGTTGATTGCACTACAAATTATGTCAGCAGGTTCTCAGAAAAAGGTTGTCAAAACATACAGCATGCATAATAAAATGACTGTTATCATGGTTTATTACTTCAATTTAATCCAGAACCTTTAGCGCACAAGCCTGTTACACTCCAAATCCACAACTGATGTAACTGTTAACCTGTCAGTGTCGACACAATCCACATTCTTGTTTTAGCACTTGTAGAAATTGTGCACCTACTCCTACCACAGCGTGATTTTTCTAAGCTTTTTAGTCTTTTATTCCTCTCTCAGCTGGTGGCGTCTTTTGAACTCTGCCTCCTCCCTGAGAGTCACATTTATTTCTGTGATGTTGTACGACAAGCGGCCTGCATGACCTGCCTCTAGAATGATGCGTAAAGGTCGTGTTTATATTTTTCTCTTCTCCCTTCCATATGATTAGGGCTTTGCCTAATCCTCAGAAGGGCTCAGTTATAAGCTTTCAGTAATGACCTGCTTAATCCTGCGACTATAGATAAAACAGAGGCGCATTAACTTCAAAGCAGTTTACTCACTTCTCGGCTGCCTCTAAACAAATCACTAAGCAACTCGTTGACTTGTATTAATATATTTATGTTTGTCTGCTGTCCACACCTTATTTCACTCAGAGTAACATCAAAATTTCTGTCTATAGTGCAGGTTTTACAGTGTTATAGTAACTGAAAGGTGCCTCAGTTTTGCCATATCTGTTGTTGCTTAAAGCGACAACAAAATGATAAATTAGTGAAATTTATTTTCAGTAATTTTTTAATCGTTTCCTTCTATGTTCACGTAAACATTCTTTAGATCCTTTTACTCAACTAATGTAGATTTGCTGTAGATTAAATGTTAGTTGCAGACTTAACTAACAGTTGTGTTTGCTGACTTTCATGAAGCCTAAAAGCAAATTTAGTGCCTCTCGGGCAGACATTAGCAACAGTACGACTGAGAGTTTTCCTTGAAGTTGAGCCCTCAGCGCTGCCTCATGAATATGCAGCCTTCTCTGCCTGCTGTGGCTGCAGCCCTGTGGTTTCCGCTGCAATCAGAGACAAAGTGGCCAGGCTCAAATATGTAGCAGCAAATTCTGTATTTGAACTTACTGCTCTTAATTATTCTGTTACCAAGTGGATTTTACCATCAGGAAAGTCTAGATAACCTTGCCTTATTTTAGTTTTAAAATCTTAACTTACTGCCATAATAGGCAATCCAGTCTCAGTGATTTACTGCTTGATTCTACATATAAGGGATAAAAATGGAAGATATTTCTTCCTAGTGAGTTTTTGTCATGAATTTACCCTAATGCCTAAACAATATCACAATCAGGCTCAGAACCACCACTGACACCGTACAGTACATATGCAAACATATGCATGCTCACACACACAGGAACTAACATGCCTCACAGCTTCAGCATGAGGTGATAATTTACAGGCAGTCTCAAACCCCAACCTGGAACCAGGCAGTGAAAATGTCAGGAGTTTAGTTAGGGATACAACACCCGCACTTCACATATACGCCAAGCTTCTGCTCCAATAGCTCCCTAAGGGTGGCACATGGGCACTCCAATTTTATTGCCATGATGACTGCCTGTGATTTTTTTTTTTTGTACCAGAAGGCGCCAGGAGAAGAAAAACAGCTAAATTAACCCATCCCTGTGCTCACTGCAGAAAAGTTTAGAAATATTGTGTATTCTGCATTTAAGGTCTGTTTTCTCAGTGTTGAAGGAATTGGATTTCACAAGACTCTTCCAGAATCACCTCACCCACATAACTGTTAACAGTAAAAGTGTTATGTCTGCCCAGTCTTGTCACTGGGGGTTTTGACGATCAAGAGATTTCAAATACTTCCATATGTTTAAATAAAGGCCAGTCAGAATTAATACCTATAATTTTAAGATGGGGATCACCTGTTGGACATAGGGAAACAACCATCAGGGTGACAATTAGTCCCAAATATGTTAAAGTGCATCACAGCTTAAGAACAAGAGCTCAAAGTCTAAAGTCTAAACCTTTGATCTGTGGAGCAGCAGCAACAACAATTCCTGTGTACAGTTACATTGTTATTTGGACTAAAGTTTGGCATCCTGTTAGTTCTGTGAACCAGATGTGTTCTCACGCAGCTGCTGATGCGAGCTATCAGTGATATTATGTTGGACTAACTCAGATCACTGCATGTTTAAAAAGTCAATATTTTCATATACTGTAAGTGATAAT
>KV751315.1:15776536-15797966 GCA_001698575.1 Mola mola | reverse complement strand
ATGATTTTCAAAATCTTTTGAATGGTGCTCAGGATTACAACTAATGAGGTTTTGGAGCCTACAGGTCATTTATTCAGATGCCTCAAAAATGTTTTTGACAAACTATTAAATTTTCAACCCATTGTACCTCAGTAACAGTATGTAGCTGTATTCACTACTGATGATTTTCAAAATCTTTTGAATGGTGCTCAGGATTACAACTAATGAGGTTTTGGAGCCTACAGGTCATTTATTCAGATGCCTCAAAAATGTTTTTGACAAACTATTAAATTTTCAACCCATTGTACCTCAGTAACAGTATGTAGCTGTATTCACTATTCTCTATTAGTAAAGTATAGGCAATCTGACATAAAGTTTTCCTGACTTTGTGTTCAGCTACAACAGGCTTTATACAAATGTCTTGTCTTCTGTCCTGTGCAATGCATGATATGTCAGTGTAGTTTTTCCTGATTCCAAATCAAAAGCCATATTTTTGCCAGAGGTATCATATCCATTTAACACCTCCTGAATTGAACAGGTAACCGGTGGATTATAGAGAGGTGTGTCCATATCTCAAAAAAAGGTCCTCATTTCGTAATAAGGAATCAAGCCAATTTATTTGTCCTTGTACAAACTGGCTTGCACGATGAATAAGAGGTTTGTAGTCCCTTTTGTCCCATTCAGAGAGAACATGACATGGCTCTATATAAAGGTAATTCAAATTTAGAATAGGCTAATTAAATAAATACAGAGAATATACAGTTATTTCTGTATAAATATACAAATATAGGCCGGCACTAACAAGGTTTTGGAGGAGCTACTTGCCAAGTCATCTGCACCATTGTTGCCATGGAAAAATGTTTCCATGGTACAGACAGTGAAGCTACTGTCTGAGCAACTGGCTACATATGTGTTTGTTTTGCCTTTAATCAATTCGTAAATAGCAGCTCATGTGTTTTCAAACAACGTAATTTGAGGAAACACTGTCAAAGAGACATTGGCAAAAAGATCCTTTCTTCTGCCTGTGAGAAGGTTACTCCTCCTTTTTTGCGCTCTTTTAACTGTGTTCTGAGTGAGTTCTTTTATATATTCAAAAAGACTAGCCAAATAAGTCACTCCCTGATGAGTGGAATTTGCAAAGTGTGTCATCATATCATCTTTTTTAATGTTGCAGTTTTCTCTGCTATTATTTTTAATGTATTATAATCAAATACAGACAAGAAAGTTTCTGATTTACCAGTCTCTACTCTGATTTCACATAAAAAAAGAAAAGAAAACCTGTGAAAACTACTTGTCCTCCAGTTTGCTTTCTGGTGCTGCATCGGGATTTAAATTTGGCTCCTGAAATAGGCCACGGTTGCGATCGAATTGACTTGCATTTGGCATGAGCTATTAGGATGCGTGTCTGTCTACCTCACGACTGAGCTCCACACAAGCGACGAATCACTATAAAAAGAACCAGTTATTTATAGTCAGTTTCTTGACAGGGTAGGTCATACTTATCTTTCAGGCTGCAGTCCCCAGCCCTTCTGAATCACATTTTCAGCATTGTCACAATGCCTGTTGGTCCAGTCTTTCATCACTTTACCAGGCTGACATTTCTCTAATTATCAATGATAGTTATGTGGGGCAACAATTTATCAGGTGCAGAGATACACCAAAGCATTTTTTCAACAGTGACTAAAAGACAACCGTAAATACTTAAAAACTGGAACTCTTCTTGTGGAACAAAAGCCATTCAGCCATGTGCTACAGAAAAAGATGTTCTCCTTGGCTGAGTGGACACCATTCAGCTCTTTTATTACACAGGAAGAGCCTGGTTAGTTTTTAAATTTTTACTAACAGTCTAAAAAATGTCTGAAACTAAAGAGCACTCGGAGAGTGCATACCCCTGGCAGTCTATGAATTATTTGTGGAATGCAAGCAAAATGTTGAAATTGACTATCTTGCAATGGTGAAATTCATTGGTGTGGAAATGGTGAAAAAATATCCTGGATTCAATATCTAATCAGTTGTTCTTTTAGTGATTCCTGAACTCTCTGAAACATTCATCCAATTCTGTGGATAAATTTTAACTAATGGCAGTAAAAACATAACTTCCTCTGCTGAGGTAATGAACTCTAAACTTCAAGCACTGATCAGTTGTTATTCATAGTAAATGACAATAATGGTAGTGTGTTTGAAATATTCTAATACTCATAATTTTAATATGATCATGTTACATAACTGTTACTTAATTACTGTCATCTGCATTGTCCCTGACAAATAAACTAATCAAACATTTGAAAAGCACTTGAGTGTGTACATCTGATGCCCGCCTGAAAGTGCTGAATTAGTTTTGTGCTGTGTTGTAAATATACAGTCTAATGAGTGTTGAGGATCTCTCCAAATACCTACACACACAAAATATTTCATCAGAAATTCAAATCTGTATCATGAGCAAAAGTTAATCACTTGGTTCTTGGGGTCATACAAAGCCAGACACCAGATTTCATCCACATTCGTGCACGACTTTTTGAGTTTTGTTGGTAAAAATGGTAAAAATAGAGACATACACCACCATTTTTGGTGGAAGTAATGTTAAAACAAACTGCTGAGTTATAACATCCGCTTGTTAAAGCACTTTGGAAATCAGTGTTTGATTTAATCTGTTATTTAATGCTTGCACCTCAATTTGACTGCAGTGCCTTGAGGACACTGCTGTTGTCCAGTTACTGCCGATAATTGAGCTGACCCCTAGGAGTGTGTAGTGTAAGCTGAGATATTGAAAGCAACTTGGGGAATAATGATTTTCTTCACCATCCATCCTGCCATCAGAGGATCTGACTGCTCTCACTGTAATCATGAATTCTATGAGCACTAAACTGTAATTATCGGAGCTGGAGACCTCAAGTATTTATATTGATTTCTCGCTGACTAAATGAAAATGCCTGATTTGCTCAGTGCATTGTTTGCCCTCTCATGGTATAAATAATGAGACCATCAGCAAATCTGAACATAAAATGGAGGTTTTTGAAATGTGTTGTAATGATTTTGAACTTCTACTCGGTACTTTGCACTGAGCAACTCAAATAAATGTAGTGTGATTAAATCATTGGTTGTATAAAGGAAAGTTCAAAATGGATCCAGATAATTCTGGGGATATAAACAAAGTGCATTTAATAGTAAATGTGATGTGGAGTCAAAAAATGGCAGTGTAAGCTTTTGAAAGGGTAATTATGGAGAGGAAGATAAGGGATCTAAGGGATATAAGCTGAACAAGTTTAAAATGCAATCGGCTCTGATTGCCTAAAGCAGTCTAATTACTGTGTTATATCTTGTTTGTTTTAATCCATTTGATAATACAGTAGGAATTGATAATAGGCGGTTTTTCAAGGAGTTAGGTAATCCATGGCTGTGAGTATTGGCTTTGCCGATCCTCTGCTCTTCACTTGGCAGCTTCTGTGTCCCAATAATACACTTAAACTTTTTTTTAAATAGAACACTTGAGAGACTGACAACTTCAAAAAAATAGACAATCGTTCACACATTAGCAGTCAATTGATGATGTCAAGCTTCTTATTTGTCACCAACCTGACATGTGGCCATTTCAAATTCAGTTTTGTGTTGCATCTACAATTTTATTACTAACAGACATTTACCAACTCCCTCCACGTGTGCTAATCCAGGCTTGACAGCCCTCTCAACAAACATGAGGAAAAATGTATCTGAAATTACAACTTGTCATCTAAAGCTGCTAAGCATCCCTGAGGGTAACAGAGTTTCCATGTCACTAATTTACATTAGATTCTTTTTTAAATTCTTTTCATTCAATTTTTTTTTTTTTTTACTAGTGACCAGAAGTGATCTAACAGATCATAAAAGGCACATTATAGATTTTTACAGCCAAATGTATCATGGGAAGATATTTGTGTTTTACTGTAACTACCACCACTGTTCCACGAGTGTTGCAGGAAGAAAAAGATCATTACACATAGTGATGCATCCTTTTTTAAAACTAAAATATCTAGTCCCTTATCAATGAAGCATCCTTAAAATTAGTCCGCTATGCTATACATACACTGCACACACATAGCCTGTCTTCACTGCACTATACTGTAAATCCAGGGAATTTCATGGTTCTTTGCTCTCTGAAAGCAGGGATTCAGTAGTATTTCACAGCTGACTACCTGCCTACAGTGCAGCAAGTGTAATTGTCTTGAAATGCCGATATCAGATAATTTGTTATTTATCTTACCATTTCAAACAAATTTTCAATCTTGCATGCTCCTGATTTATTCCTGGTTTTGTGTCATGCAGGCAAGTTGTAACCATGCGCTGCCTGGCTGCTCGGGTGAACTACAAGACCCTCATCGTTATCTGCGCCCTCTTCACACTCATCACAGTGTTGCTATGGAACCGATGCTCCAGTGACACCTCCCTTCACTTCTTGCCCCGTGCCGCCTTGGTGGATCCAAGTCCCAAGGTGGGGGATGCTAGCATTAGCAGCCAGCAACACCCTCCACAGCCTCCGGAGCCACCACCTGTAGTTGGGGATGTTGGCGGGACCAAGTACGAAGAAATCGACTGCCTGATAAATGACGAATCTAGTCTCAAATGCAGGCGAGAAGGTGGAGAAGTCTATCTGCCCTTCAGCTGGATGGAGAAATACTTTGAAGTATACGGTAAAGTAGTACAGTACGACGGCTACGATCGATTCGAGTTCCAGCACAGCTATTCAAAGGTCTACACGCAGCGTGAGCCCTATCACCCCGATGGAGTCTTCATGTCGTTTGAAGGTTACAATGTGGAGGTCCGTGACCGGGTCAAGTGCATAAGTGGAGTAGAAGGTAAGACTGTTTTCAACGTTCATCACAGGGATGTTTGAGAAATGTAAATGTTACATAGTAGTGCAGAAAATGGAGTCATTGTGTTTCTGAATATCAGTGTTTTTTTTTGAGAACACCTAACTGTTTATTTTGAATCCAGACTTTTTAAGCAGTGGTGTCAGGTCTGTGAAACTAAGATCAACAGTCTCAACTCATGAGAGACAACAACAGAAAACAGGAAGGCTATTCGATGCTCAAAATATTAAATACGTTGTGTGTGCAAAAGATGACGAAATGCGGAAAAACAATTCAGTCACAGGACACCATTTCCCCTTTTTTGTTGAATTTATTACACTATGTCTCCTCATGCATTGTAATTATTTGATTCTTCGTACATCTGAAGAGCCTCTCAATAGAACCTTAAACTATGCCACCCTTTCCCACATGCTATTAGCTTTTCTTGACCACTGACTCTACCAAACATGACTCATGACAAATTAATTAAAAATGTATCTTTACTAAGATGTTGTCTGCAAGTTTTCCTTTGTGTAAATAATCATACCGGATGTTGTCAAAAATTAGTATGTCCCTCCTTGTTCATTCACACTGAGTCGAAGCTGAAAGTGGATTTCTTTTTCCAAGGTTTCTTTAAAAAATAATTTCCAGGTTGGATCAATAGCTCATTTTAAAAAGTTAATAGTTTCAACCACAACAATGTCAATAATATAAATCCAAGCCCCCCTCGGTCAATGAAGTTGCCCTGTGTACTTGGCTTAATTTATAACAAAGACATTAATTTTTCTTCTTTTATCGTCAGTTGTAGTTACCGCTACAAAGAATAGGAACTCTAAAGTTCGAAGCTGTTTTAAGCCTTCCCTTACATATTCAAACATACCGCCATAATCACTGAAGATGATCAAAGTGGAGGGGATTTGCTTCATAGTTATTTGACCACAATCATCTACTTCTACTCAAGAAGTAAGTAATAAGAAGTAAGAAGTAAGAAGTAATCTTTAGTTTTGGTAGGAAGATGTAATACAAGCTGAAATATTCACTCACGAAGTGTCACTGCTGAGTTTAGCGTGATGAAAAATCATAGCCAGGGTCCATGAAAGCAATTTGTCCACAGTAAATAGTTGGGTTTTTTTGCTGAGATACTGCAATTTCCCTCATTGACTTTTCTTCATGGGTGATTCAAATCTGCTTTTCTGTTCCACATAAAACAGAACAAGATGCAGATTTTATATAATATATACTGTAAATGTTGTTGATTTTCAGTAAATGTAATGTTATTTTTGCAGTTCTCATTTCCCCTTGGATTTTTTTAGGTGCCTAAAATGGTACCTTTTAATATGACCGACAACACGTGTGGAAGGGACTGCGCAGTGTATCGTGGAAAATGGGTCAGGCAGATATTTTGCCAATACTTTTAGTACCCCTGAGCAGTAAAGCAGAGAGCCAAGTTATTCTAACTTCCGCCTTTTCCTGCAGACCATTTCCTTAGTACAAAATAGATGAAACCTGTCTACATTCCTATATCCACATACCCCCACACACACACGATTAAATTTAAGCCCGAGGCTTCTTGCTGTGTAGCATTCCACATACGCAAGCATGAACACCTCTTCAATTTAGCATATTTTTGTAAGTGAAAATAGTAGCTCATTAATTAGTCTATCACAGTCCAATGTACTGCAGGGCTTAAACAAGGTCATGGGAGCATTTCTCTCCCAAGGCACCCTGCTAATTGTGTAAAAGTTTTTTAACTGGACCCTCAGCAATTTTCATAAGCACTGTGATGACTCTTACATAAAACTAGCATCTGCCGTATTCCATTGGGATGTCAAACACTGTCATTTCACATGCACTTTGGTTGTACTCTCTTCTGTGATATTAATGGAATCTTTACATTGAGAATATTTGACATAGATGGTGTTTGCCTGGTCTTTCTATGTACCATTGTCACATCACCTGTAGGGCTTGTGGTTTAATAGTCAGGGATTGCAAATTTAGATCTTCCTTTTCCTTGTTGCATCAGAGCCTTCATGAGACAAAAGCCAGCACACTAGCATTATTGAAAGTAGTTAATCCTGTCTAATAACGACCTCTTAAATCACAATCTGTCTCCCTTTTTGTCTCTTTCCAAGAGACTCCCCCAACCATTAACTGTGGACTTTTCCTGCACCGTCTCTGTCTTGACTCGCCATTGTCTTGCAGAACACCATCACTGCACAATGTATAGAACTCCTAAAAAGTCCTGCAACATGCTAAATGCTTTATAAAACAATTTTCCCCTTTATACGCTAAAACATAGATACATAGTGCAAACATAGATTACCTCTATGAACACTTTTGACTAAATTGGATGTAGCGCTTTCTAGTGATGACAGAAATGGAGTTAATTTCTAGGGTTGTAACAGTTCACTCAACTCTCAATTTGATATCATTCACTTCTTTTTTTTTTTTTTTTTTACAAAATAAGATTTAAAACAAATTCCAGATGAAAGTGTCCTTTTTATTATTCCTTAGACAAAAAGGACAAAATACTAGTTTTCTTGTCTATTAATGAATTCCTTTTCATTTATTGGGTAGAGATGTTATCAGTTTTATCAGTAATTTCTTTGTAACTGAGATAAAACCATCGTCCCTCTTAAAGCTGATGTTTGTGACTTCTGGGGATCAAGCATGAGACTCCTAAAGCAATCACTCCCCATCCCATCCCCTCCCTGTTTCTGCTTTGTAGCTCCGCTCCGTTTTTTTAGACAATAGTCTTAATATGTTGGCAACGGTCCTACTGCCACGGCTGACACCTCTTTCCTTGTGCTGCGCTTTTTTCTTTGAAATGACTGGAAGCAGGGAGTTACCATGTGGTGGTATGAACCGAGCCGAAAGCGAAGCCACAGTATATAGCATCAACGACATCTACTAAAGCTTATACAGCGACTTATAATTAATTAATATAACTTAATATAACTATAACTTAATTTAATATCTCATCGGCTCGATGTATAAAGTAATTGTATTGCAGTGCATCATTACATCCCTGCTAATTTCAGAAAGAAATCCTTACTGCTTGTCCTAATCCTGTTAACATATTATAGAAGCAGAGCTTTCCTGAACTCATGGCTGCATCCTGTCCTTTCTCAAACCTTTGATCTTGCCTTTTATAATTCTATTTAAAACTATAGTAAAATTCCTCAATGACTACTATTCTCGACTCTTGTTTTTATCTGTGTTTAGCTTATATATTAAACTAGCCACAGCATAAATTTTCCCTAAGATGGTTTCTGCCATTGTAAGTAATTCTTATCATGCTTGTGTTTAATCAAGTGTGCAATTTTCTGAACAGTACAAATTTGAGAAGTTTGATACTTAAAAAAAAAACAAAAACAAAACAAGGTGAAACGTCATGATTGACAGTTGAGCTCTGCACGCAGTTGGGTGGCCAGGTCTGTGGGCAGAAACTTGAGTCCGCAGCTACTCTGCCAATCACTATCGCTCCGGCTCCAAATGATGTCACCAGCGCTAAATGGCAGTACTCCTATCCCAGATATTTTGGCTTCATGGGAAGAATTGGTGATGTGGTATCAATCTTTCTGTATGTCACAGATTTTAGCGTAGATCAGTCAAAGGCATTAATCTCATTGGTTCAGGAAATCCCACCCTTATTGTAGTACTACAGATGGAAATCAGTGTTTTTGCTAAATCTTGTGTAACCATATTTTCATTTCTTGTCAATGATGAACTGAACTAAACTGACAATAAATTGAAATGGTTTCTTCTCAATTTTTGGCACAGGATACAGAAAAGATTGTACCAGTGTGCACACTGCAGAGTTTTGGACTTTAAATCAAAAACCATCTCCATACAGACAAGCGTTTTAGCACTTTCAGATCTAATTGTCCTTTGAAAATGAAAATGTTGCATTAAACTTCTTTGGCCACAGCAAGTCCACAACAGGGGTTGCTGTGCCTCAGGTGGGAGAGCGGTTGGTGTTTGATCCCTGGTCCCTGCGTTCTACATGTGTGTTGAAGTGCACTTGAGTCCTGAATTGCTCCCAGTGCTGCACCATCATTGTGTGAGTGTGTTTGAACGGTTACCGCTCCTGATGAGATAGTCACTGCCACCAGTGTATGAATGCGTGGGTGAATGCAGACTTGTACCATGACGAGCTTTGAGTGGTCAAGAGGACCTGAGAGGTGTTTTATATGTTCAGTCCATTTATCATTTACACAAGGCACAGAAACACATCCATAAAGGTTTTTAAGGGTTATTATTCATGGATAATGTGTTTGGTCCCCACCAACTGTGGGGACCAAACCTGAGTTTAATTTGCTAATTCATAGTAAGATTTGGGGTCTTAATTCTCAGTGGATTAAACACATTTGCTTTAATATTAATGCTACAAATGTTTCTTCAATGACTGCCTGTATTTATCCAGCTTTCTTGCTGACTAGCTAGAGGTAAGAATGACACTAAAAAGGTGTGGGGATAACATTTCATAATGTATTTTATTATTAATATTTGTATAATGGTATATAATATTAATAAGATGATGCAGAACTATATCAACTTCAGTAGGGTTACAACCGACAGTAACTGGCAGAAAACTTAAGTTTTTCAGATTTCTAGAAAAGTCCTCGTTCTGCAGCTCTGAAAATGTGGAGGCCTCACAGTCAATTCCACATGGATTACTTAGTGTTATTCAGTGAGCAGCACAGTGTTAGTATTTTGACAGTCATTTGACTTAAGCTGTCAAGGAAGATGCCAGTAACCAGACAGGCATGAAGAGAAGTCTGGTGAGGGATTGGAAAGTTTGCTTGTATGGGGATATGAGTGTATGTGCATTTCTTATTTTGTGCTCTATTATGAACACAATGAAATATCAGGAGTTTTTTGTGATGACTTAACTACTTAAATTTGATATGTGGCGTTGGTTCACGCTATGTACTTGTCCCTTTTAAAAATAAATAAATAAATAAACATTAAAGTGGGCCGTGAATTCATCCCCATTAGTAATGCTGAATCAACTGAAGTAAGTGTATATTCTAGACACATTAGGTAGGACTATGCGTGCCATGACACATGCTACATGGTGTGATGGTTGCCAACACAGGTAACACTCGTGGTCTCCTCATGGGGTATTGCTGTATATCAGAAAAAAATATTTCAAGCAATGTTAGAGGAAAAAATAAATTAAATCAGTGATTCTGGGTCAATGAGTCATGCAACAAATGTGTTAGCTAAGTTGATGCATTGATGAAATATAATTGACTACTAAGGATAATAAATGTAAAGCTTTAGCTTGTCTGGCATGGTACAAAAGTGCAGGGAGACAAGAATGCAGGAGACAGTAATTATAATGACAAACTTCTTAATATCAAAAATGTCTTCTATCTCAAAATGACAAGAAGATCTGTCAATATTTTTGATGTTACATCAGAAATATTAAGAAATGTTGACGTTTGAGATGTTAAGTCATTCATTCAAGATACTAAGACAAAATATCATTTTGAGATTGAAACATTGTTTTTAAGTTTCTCATCACTGAGTTATTACTTGGAGAAAATTTCTCATTATAATGACTTACAAAATCCCTTTAATTCATTTTGGCAGAAATGGGCTTCCATAATTTCAACTATTACAATATGATTAAACAAGAGACACAATAATGAATAAAATGTAACTTTTCTTCTGACTGCTGTGTCCCTTTTGTTTCATTTTTGCCATCTTTTATGTATGAAAAAATATTATCAATATAGACACAGATGCAAGCTGTATAGTCTCTCAACAAATAAGCAATAGTCCAGAGGGTACTTTTTTATTTTTCGTTATGCCGTCTTGATCATAACCTCTTTTATTTCATTCTCTGCCTCCATTGTCAATTGCACACACAGGAGATAGAAAGCCCATTTACACTGTAATGTCTTTCATGACAAGAAAAACTAAAAGCTTTCTTTGCGTCATGTTATTCACCGATGAGATGTGACAACTGGGCAGAAAGAAATCCAAATAATAAAAAGAAGTCTTTTGTGCACGATTACCTCCCATCAGGGAAAATGAGAAAAGTGGCAGTAAGGAAAGTAGTTTAATGAGCAGCTGTGTATGCCGTGGCAATGAGTTTGAAAGGAGACACATTATCTCCCGGCCCTAATCTGAGTGTATTATGATGTTCTCAGAAGGATGGAGTATGGTTTGCACATGTGCACTCTCTATCACAAGGTCTTTAAGTGATCTGTTAATCAGAGAGATTCTCCTGTCTGAGCTATTTCTGGCTGGGAACTCGCCTGCAGTATAACGCAGGAGCTTAGTGTGAATTTCACCACAAGGTCCAGTCGTTTACCCCAGTTGGTTCTTTGTTCTGACCTATTTCCTGTTTCTTTAGGGATTCCTCGCTGTTGTCTGTTTACAAATTAGGCCCACTTTGTTGTTACCATAGTCGGTTGACTGTGGTTAACACAACACTACAGTTTACATTTTGAGTCTGTCCTCAAGCTTAACCGCATAACGAAGCTGTCATGAAAATTGGCCTCAAAAATGGACTATTTACTTGAATCAGACTGCTTAAAAGGAAGATTTTGACATAAACAAGCCATTTCATTTTACTGTCAAAATAATAATTGAAACTGAGGCAGAAGTATGAAAAGTCTTTAATATAAATCCTGTATTTATTCATTGTCCTCTCTCTTACCCCCCTTTTTTCCCCACTCAGGAGTGCCTCTGTCCACTCAGTGGGGCCCACAGGGCTACTTCTACGCCATCCAGATAGCACAGTATGGCCTGAGCCATTACAGCAAAAACCTGACCGAGCGCCCTCCCCATGTGGAGATCTACGATACAGCCGAGGAGAGAGACAACTGGGCCAGCGCAGCCCCTTGGAGTGTGCCAAAAGGTTGCAGCCTCAGCCGTGTCAACGACAAGTCCCGAGCAACCTCCGTGCGTCAGTTCAGTGCTCAAGGTATGTAAGCCTTCCTATGATCCCAGATGGCCTCAGGGCAGGGAGCTTATCTCCCGTTAACTGTGGCTGTGGGAGGCTCGATATGCAACTACACCCTCAGGAGAGGATGATAGTCTGCAGTGAGTCCCAGCTACATGGTGAGAACACTGGATGACGGTGGACCCACCACCAAATGACCTATTCCTTGAGTCAGGATTTAAAAACCAGCACACACATCACACTCACCATCCTGTTTTATTCATTTAATCACACATTTATGTCTTGTAAATGCACTGTGAAAGTGCAGCAGACAGAAAAATCTCATCCAGAGCATGAATGTCAGTGGTTGAAATAACTCGGGTCAATATCTGCTGTGGCCAATTAACCTTAATTCTGTTTGTTAGTCACAGGATTAACGAAGCTCGACGCTGTTGTCAGATTAGATTGCTCTTGGCAAGTCATCAACAAATGGGCTTTAATAAAAGCTAGTTAACTTGATTTTGCTGCATCTTTTGGTCTAAAGACAAATTGAGGGGTTACATCTCCTCAATGAAACAATCACAAAAATGTTGCTATGTTGAACAGTGGAGAAATGTTTTGATGCTTTCATGGTAATTTTTTGACACAAAAAATAAGAGTTATTCCTCTTAGTATTTCACATTAGTCCTATTTATATTTTAAGCAAATCCAACTAAATTCTGTGGGCCGGCTTCTTTAGGATTCACAGCTCAGAGCCGGCTCACCCCGTCAGCGTGTGATGCTAATGTTAGGTCATTACACTACAGTGGAGACACCCATCATTAGTTACTACATTATCATAAGTGATTTATCTACTTTTATCAGTCATATTAGACGTTTGCTATACATAAACTGTTGACCACTGATAAGTGAGACGTCACCTTAAAAGCTTGGGAGGCAGGATTGTCATAAATAAACGTAGAATTATACGAAAATAATCTCTATCAATCGTCTTTGATGGCCCAGTAGAAATGTGTGGTGGTGTGTTTTTTCTGCAGAGATGCTGCTCTCTGCTTGTTTTTTGTTTTTTTTTCTTTTCCTCTTTGTGACGCACTGTTCGGCACGTTTCTGGGAGAAAACCCCCATGTGTCACACTTAGAGGAGGACATCATAAATAAATTACAACCTGGCAGGTATCAAAGCCAACAGTAATGGCAGAAACGGCACCAAAAGAAAGTATAGAACGCTAAATTCCTGGTGGACAAAAGTCGTTTCAAATCCAAAATAAATTTTGGCTTCACATGCTGGCGAGCACTGAAGGAGAGAGTGGAGATACGAGCCACGTGGATTTGGCCTGTTCCCTGTTGCTAAAGTATTGACATTTCAACAACAAATTAAATGTTCTTACAGTAGTGTGTTTTGCAGAATACACTGCACACTTACCAAAGCCTACTTTTTGTTGGGTTGGGTAGAAGCTGTTAACTGTGAATGGCCAGTTAACAAACACCAACTGACAAATCCTGCATACTGTGCCTTTAATGTCGAATAACTGAATGACTAAAATTTTTGCTGTTATTGTTGTTTTTTATTTTATCAGATTTAAACAGAAAAATGAAATGGCTAAAATTTCATTTTTATGTTTAATTGCACTTATTAAGTAACTTAAGTAACTGCACTTGTCTAAGCCTTATACGTAAAGAACTTTCACCTTGGAGTGGAAACAGTACAAGACAATACAAGGTGCTGTTACTTTTGTTTTGCGCTGTTTCAAGGACAAGGCGTGGTCCTAGTAGTAGTTAATGTACAATGACTTATTGGCACTGCATGTGTGCGGCTGTCGACAGCTAGTCTTTTACAGCATTGCAGTCTTTTCCTACCCAAGCAAATTACTAGATTTATCGGCTCATGTTGACACTCATTGTCGAAAGCCCATGTAATTATAGATTTCTTTTCTCTGAATTGAACCGAGGAAGACCTGAAAAATAGCAAGTAACAACAATATTTTAAGTTTAACAAAAAGAATCAGGATTGCTCGTGATATTGTCTTTACTTCTTACTAGAACCTTTAGGCCTATAGCTAAATTTCTGAAAGAATAAGAATGATTAAAAAAGGAATATTGTCCAGAAAAACTGCAACTGTTTCAGAACTGCATTAATCAGAAGATCCTGTTTTTGTTCTTATGTTGGGGAACGGAAGAAAAGTAAGTCACATCTCTGTGGTCTGAATAACTCTAAATAAAATCTGTTTATTGTAATAGAGATTTGGAATGTGGCCTAGTTTTATTGCTGTAAAATGGCCAAGGCCGTCAGATAGTTGGCAGCGTTATTTGTGGAATTGGGAAAAGTCAAAATCTTTTACCCAGTGCTGACTATGAGCTGTTTTTCATTCTCCTTTGATCTCCTGCTGATATTTCCAGGGGACTCTCTCTCTCTCTCTCTCTCTCTCTCTCTCTCTCTCTCTCTCTCTCTGTGTCCTCGTGTTGAGCTGGCGCTTCCTCTCTGCCCCTTCCTCACCTTAGCTTATGGCTTCAGCCCACCCTCACTGTTCTCTCTCTTTTTTCCTCTCGACATCATTATTGCTCCTCAGCCTACCCTCGGCAGTTGTATTCTCCATCAATCTTTCTCCACTATCCCCAGTCTTCCACCTTAATTTACTCATTTTCACACACTTATCACCCCTCAGCCCCTTTGTGCTTCCAAAACATTACAATCATATTTCTCCTCTTCATCTTAACGCATAATTGTTTTCTCAGGCCCAAACTTTTTTTTGATTTGTTTCAATTTCTTCCTCTGCTGTCACTTTCTGTTTTTGTCTTCCTCCTCCCACCTCCATCTTTCTGTTTGGGTCTTTTTATTTCCTTACTTGTATCTAGGGCACCGGTGTTGAACAGCTCTGACAAGTGGATCAATCATCCGTCCCCTGATAAAACCCTGCCATCTACCATCTGCACATTTTCTGCGCAAGCACGGAGCACCATCATTTTCTGAATCCTTTTGTGGTTAATTGATGGTTTAGACACATGGTTCAGAAACTCAGAATTAGCAGGATGCTCTGTAGGGAGCCACTGTAGAATGACAGCTGTCACTAGCATTGCTGGCTTAACTACTTACCTTGGAAGTTTACTTGTAAGAAAAATGTAATTTGTCTCCCAAAACAATTAACTGGTGAAACCTAACAGCAAGTATGGTTTAACACTCTCGCCCACTCTGATTACTGCGCAACCCGTCACACTCATTGTTTTAATAAAGATGTCATTTGGTAATTGCAGCCATGATCTGATTTAAGTGTGCACATGTTGTCAGTATTTTGAGGAGATGGTTTGAGAGACACTTCACTAACAGCAAGGAACAGTCACAAAACTATTTAGATTTTATTCAAATGCCCCCATCTTTACTTATTCGATGGAGTTCCACTCAAAATATTGGTTGCTGCTGTGATCTTTGCATGTTTTTCATTTTTGTACAGTAGCATCCAGTCAATCTGTAACAACTGTAGAAAATAGGATACTGCCAAAACAATGTGACACATGTTTTACTGGTTCCTGGTAGCAAAGCGAGACCACCCGTTGTTACTGCGATACTACCGACATAAAGGCCACTGTTAAAATGAACTGAAAACCTTTTTAATGTCAGGACACCAGTAGCATAAACATTTCTTTTCTTTTTGCCTATTTAACTAATATTTGAATCGTCAGAATCATGGCCCATCCCTACCAGCAGTTCACCATCGTGACTTCTCTTTCCTGTTACCTTTCTGGCTCACAAATACTAAAATGGTAACAAAAATCACAAAAATGTTTTACGTTTAGGTTAAACATTTTTGAATAACACTAACCTTTCACAATTGTATGTATTTATTTATTATATGTATTTATTCTTTATTCAGCCAAGAGGATCCCCAGACAAAACTCTTCAGTAACACTAATGCATTCGTCCTCAAGTCAAAGATTATGTAAAAACAGCAAATTTCCTTCAGGTCTGTTCATTTAAGACCTGTAGTGGTGGAATGGGGTGTTTTTCAGGAAATGGTAGTTTGAGGTTCAGTCTCAGTCCAGGGTGTATGAAAGGAAAAAGCACACAGGTCCGATTGTTACTGTATGATGGGTTAAAGGCTGGAATTGTCGCAGATAAATATGAAATATTTTGCATCTGATCTGAGTATTTTACAATCGCAACCACTGACTTCATTGATTTTCAGAAAAAAGGAAATTCTGCGTTGGTTCTAGACTCAGAATAGCCAAATATCATTGAAAAGTTATTTTTTTCTTAATTCAGAATCTAATTTTTAAAAAAAGTTAACATTTCATAGTAGTTCAAAGTGTTTGCACTGACAGTTGAACAGGATATCGAAAGCGATGGCAGTCTCTGACCCCAACA
This sequence comes from Mola mola, assembly GCA_001698575.1. NCBI lineage: Eukaryota > Metazoa > Chordata > Actinopteri > Tetraodontiformes > Molidae > Mola > Mola mola. Next base: position 15,781,907 of record KV751315.1, on the reverse strand, counting down.
CTAACTAGCATATACAGAGATTATTACCCAATTCTAATGGCTAAATCAATGTCCAGAGCTCAGACCAGTTCAGAACTTCTAACTTGAACCAGAAAAATGTGTGTTCAGTCACGATCTCTGTGCAACCTGACAGTGAGGGGGAAAAAGCTGCAGCTTCCAGATGCAGAAAGACATTCATGCAGACGATAAATCTTTGAGTGGGTTAGAATGTATGCACAGAGGTGTTTCATGCTTTATATTTATAATGAATTTAAATCTTTATATGCTCAGTTGAGAAAAAGATTCTTTCAATGTAGAGCTAAAATAATGTCATTTGTAGAAAAAAAACAATGATTTGAATGTTTGGAGAGTTGGCAAACAGAATTAAACAATAATTCATATTTCTAACCATTTTCCAACAATTGGACTACAAGATTAATCAAGAAAATATATGTCCGCTGCTCTGAAAACATGAAATCTTTTGACAGGTTTAATGTTGTTTATGCGTGCAGTGTGTTTTGTGTTGCCACTATGCGGGAGTCACCAGCGGCCGTGGATGAATAATCACACATGTATTGTCATCTCGTCACTTGGATCGTTTGTATCCGCACATGCACAACATGTGTACTCTACATGTGTTTTCAAGCATTAATTTAGCCCAGTCGCACGAGCGTGATTTCATACTGACATATTTCTTGCAGCATGACATCTCTGCCTCCTGCCTCATTGCTAAACAGCAAGAGAGCAAAGCGGGTCAGGGGAGGTGGAATCTCGTCTATATTCCCTGCCCATCCTTTATTGATGCCAGAGTAATCACGGGGCCAGAGTACAAATCCACTTACTCCCTGCTTTGCCTTAAGTAATGGATTTATGAGTGCATTAAAGAGCCGTAGTCATCCAGAGGCCCCTGCCAGACTGGCTCTCTCCTTCATTCCCCTCTTGATCGACTGCCTTTGTGTCTCAAAGGCTTCGTCTGCCTCTGCATTCTCATCTTGTGTCATGTGAGATCTCTCTGTCTCTGATTCGCAATTGTCTTCTCATGATTGGCTCATTTTCGCTCCCTTTCTCTCTCTGGCTTTAAGGATCCATCACTCCATTACTTTCCTTTTTCTTGACTACTATACTCTCTCTTGTCTTTACCCTTTGGGGAACCTGATGATTACAGGTTATTTGAGGGGTTTTATTTCCCGTGCAGACGAAGAAACAGGGCTAAATGAGATTGTACAGGAAGCTGTTAGTGCACTAAGGGGGTGAAATGAATTCAGAAAAGCAAGACAGTTGAGATAAAGTAAGAGGAGCAGTGGCAGTGCGGAAGCTGAACGTTGTCCACTTATCTTTGGTGAACACTGTAGTGAAGAGATGGGAGAGATGAAAAAACAGAAAAGTTCCTGCAGAACTTATTTTTCACTCTCAGTCTCCACCTGCTCTGTTCCTTCCCCCCACCCCCATCCTCCTTCTAATTAAGCTCAGTGTGCAGTAACACATCTGAACTGTACATCCCATGAGAAGATTGTCCCTGTGTGTCTGTTCGAGACACACTCACCGAGCTCGGTACTTAACATAGGTAATAAGAATAAAAGATCCTTAGCAATAGGTAAAGTAAGTAAGGCTTTAAATACAGGATTTTTCTTAAGTTATCAGACTATCATTGATGTTTTTAATAAGTATTGAGCAAGTCTGGGGAACATGACGATAAAGATTTTATAGAAACACACCAGCTCTTAAAATCAGTCAAATGAGGTTTAGTCTCTTTTTAGTCCAAATGCACTTAAAAATCTTTTCTCCTGCAATTTCCGTTCATTATAAAATGAAGAGCCACATCCCTTAAAGAAAAAGAAACACCTGCCTGGTACTCTACTGGTGTCTGTCATGAAACCAAAGCATCTCTGATGTGGTACCTCAAACCAACACATTGGTACTGGAGTCCTTGGAGTGTTTTATGGTGGTGTGGTTCCAATGAATGTTCGATTGGATTGAGAACACAGGAGTTCGGAGGCCAGGTTATTGCTATGGGGGCGTGCACGTGTTTAGACATGCTGTCTTGTCAAAGTAAAGTCTACATCAGTGCCAGGTCTCAGTTTCCCAGCAGATTGTTGCAGTGTAGCATCAAGACCACTATAATTAACTTTGCTCTAACACCTCCCTCATTTATCTGCTGCACCCACCATCACAGAGTCCTCGGAGGGCGTGTCCCTGCAGCTGGGTAACTCGAAAGACTTCATCCTCAGTTTGGACATCAAGTTTACCTCCAACGGCAGCGTGTCTGTGGTCCTGGAAACCACAGAGAAGGGCCCCCCCTTCACGATCCACTATGTGACCACCTCGCAGCTCATCGCCTTCAAAGACCGCGAAATCACCTACGGTATCGGCTCACGAACTACCTGGAGCACTCTGACCCGGGACCTGCTCACTGACCTCAGGAAAGGTGTTGGGTTGTCCAACACAAAGGCTGTGAAGGCCACAAAGGTCAGTTTGTGTCACACTTTATATGCTGAATATTCCCTTAATAAAACACCTGTGTGCACCTGTGCAAAGTGAGAAGCACTGTGGATACATGTGGTATCTCCATTCTAGTGTAAAATGATAAGAATAATAAATCATAATGATTCCTGCCAGCTCAAATCATACAAAATATCTCCTCAATTGGCCTAAAATGTTGGGGAAAGTTGCAAAGTAGCATCTCAGGCTGATTTAGTTATTCATTTCAAAAGTTTTAAACTAGTTAGGCATTTTTTTCTAGTGCCAACTTCGGTATTATTGGAAAGTTTACTGTTGGCCTGGGTTTGTGTGCCAAGTTAATTTAATTTCATGCATCGGAAGTCAGATTTCAACACTGAACAACAACACTGACAATTCCGAGAGGGTGCAGGGCTGCACAGCCACTACGTTGATGGTAAAGCAATTGTCATTTTTCAAGCAAAATAATAAAAACTCAGCTAATGTGGTTTCTTTCAGGAGTCAAGTTTTCCATTTTAAAGCTACTTTTACTTATACTAATAACATCCTGCCTGTTGCATATTTTTTTTGACAGATTTTTGTAAACTGTTAAACATAGATTACAATTTTTGGTCAAATTAGTTTTGTACTCTGCCCTCCCTGAACATAGCTGCCAACAATGTAATCAGCATCGCTTTTTGTAATAAGACATAACTTCAAAAAAATGATACAGTTCCTTCATACTTTCCTTCCAGGTGTTTATGTCCTGTGTGTTGTAGTAATGATCTTTCTTGCTGTTGTCATAACATGAGACGCAGCCTGCTAGTCTCCAGCTTCAACACTCCACTCTGACCCGCTACAACAAGCTGAAAGGCACGAAAGTGAAACATGAAATCAAACTTAAAATCTCTGGATTTAAAACACAGTCCCCACTAGGTGGAGGCATCGCTTGCCAATATAAGGCAGCGCTTTTTTGGTTGGTAGAGATGATAACAACAGTATAATTCCATTCATTGTTTTGTCTGCCTTTATGTCTGATGTCCGTCGCAGATCATGCCCAGACGAGTGGTGCGACTGGTCCTACATGGGCGTGGCTTTGTTGACAACGTCACCATCTCTACCACTGCTCACATGGCCGCCTTCTTTGCTGCCAGCGACTGGCTGCTTCGCAACCAGGACGAACGAGGCGGCTGGCCCATCATGGTCACCCGCAAACTGGGCGAAGGCTTTCGGCCGCTGGAGCCTGGCTGGTACTCAGCCATGGCTCAGGGCCAGGCCATGTCCACCCTGGTGAGAGCCTACCTCCTCACCAAGGATCAGGCTTACCTCAACGCTGCCCTCAAGGCAGTAGGACCCTACAAGGTGCCTTCAGCGCAGCACGGGGTCAAAGCTGTGTTCATGAACAAATACGACTGGTATGAAGAGTACCCCACCACGCCCAGCTCCTTCGTGCTCAACGGATTCATCTACTCCCTGCTGGGACTCTTTGACTTGACTGAGACCACTGGAGAGAAGATGGGCAGGGAGGCTGGGCAGCTGTTGAAACGCGGCATGGAGTCGCTGAAGGCCATGCTGCCGCTCTTTGACACGGGGTCCGGGAGCATCTACGATCTGCGCCACTTCATGCTGGGCACGGCGCCCAACCTGGCCCGCTGGGACTATCACACCACGCACATTAACCAGCTGCAGCTGGTGGCGTCCATAGACAGCTCTCCCATCTTCAAGGATGTGGTCAAACGCTGGAAGAACTACTTAAAAGGGATTCGTGCCAAGCACAACTAGACAGACGGTGTAAGACCCACATTTAGAGGCGACTGGAAGTGTGTGCGAGATCTCGACGGATGGTTGAATGTGAGGCAGATGCTCACGTTTTGCGTGTGTGTGCACATCCCAATTTTGGTTGAGGTTCATAATCTAAAGGATGAGTTTATTCAGCTGCAGCTCTCGATACTAAACGTTCCTCCTGTGCTCTGTTGCAGCTTTTATACTTTCTGCAACACTGACCGTAGCTCTCTCATCTCCTGTTCTTTTTCTTTTTTAGTCCACGAGCTAGTGTTTGCAATTATGCACAGACCTAGTTTCAGAGTGTGTGAGTGCGCGTCTGTGTGTGTGTTTTAAAGGAACGATATACTGTATGATGGTAGAGATTAGATAAACTGAATCACATTTCCGACATTCTTTGCATCCAACACAAGTCTCCTGCAGGTCTATTTTTTTGTCATTTGTGTTAGTTTCAAAGTTTATTGAAACAAACTATTTAAAAACAGAATATATTATAAATGATTAAGGGGGGAATGTTGCCAAAAAAAAATATTTTTTATCAATATAAAACAAAATCTAACTTTTTTTTTTTTTTTTTAAATCCTATAACCCTCAGAACTTTAAATCAAGACACATTTTTTTTTGGAGTTTGCCAGGTTAGACTGTTGAGTTAAGTCTTAGTTTGGCTTTCATCCCTTTACAGAAATGCTGAGGAGTCGAAATGCTTCCAAACCTGCAGAGTGCAGCTGTTTCCTGAATCCAACGGTTCAGTTGTTACAACTAATCTTGGTTGGGATTACGGTGGTGAACTTTGAAATAGATATTTTTTTAAATTAAAAATCTGTTAAGCTGCTTGAAATCAGACCACTATTACAAAAATGACTTCCAATGTTTGCTGGTTAATGCAAGAAAGGACTTTTAGTAAAGATGGAAATCTTAGAAAAATCTGATTATTACCAAACATGTAAGGTTGAAAGTGCTTCCTGGACTCATGTAGGAGTCACCTTTTGGAGGAAAGGATCATGGGTTTTTTTCATCATTTTATTCAAAACGTTTAACTTCGACATATTCTAAGTTCATAACATAAAATTCAAGCCCATTTTTTTCTTTTTATTTTGATGAATATGGCTTATACAGTGAAATATTCTATCATCTCCAATGATAGAATATTTTTTTTTTTTTTTTTTTTTTTGCG
>KV751315.1:15755943-15767411 GCA_001698575.1 Mola mola | reverse complement strand
TCCTCAGTTTGGCTCTCCTCCCGGGTGGCCGCACCTCGCAGTCGCCATGCTCAGCCTCATCAGGTTACCGCGGGTCTTCACCATCAATCAGGTGCCCAAAGTAAGTTCATCTCCGCTTGCTCTTTTTCTGCACATTGTCAGGGTTGTTGGCTGTGAGATTTACAAAAACAATCTTAAGAGTCAGAGTCACATTTAGCTCCATGAAGTGAACATCAGTGATCACAGTTTTACCTGTGAGTGCAGATGCTGATTAAACCTGAGTATTCGATTGTCTGAGATGAGATCACTTGGACCTGCTCATCCAGCGGTCCGATGTGATGCATCTGGGTCGACAGGAACGTGTCTTTCTCCTTCCTCTGTCTGCGGTCATGCTGATTTATCTTGGATTCCTGATTTGTGAGATAAACGCTGATTAGTCAGGCGTTTACTCTGCAACGCCGGTTCTGCTGAGAATTTCCTTGTCTTGTCGCGATTGTTTATTTGTATACGTGCGTTTGTACCTCATTTTCACCTGTAGTCCCACGTGGAGGAAACAGAAGACACAAAACAAAACCTTCATCGCTGTTAAAATGTATCTACCAATAAAAGAAAAGAAAGACAGAAAGAAAATCCACAACAAGATAAACCACAAACATCGAAAAATGATGATGATAATCCGAACTAATAATCCAGAAAAGTTGTTCTTTGTAGATGTTCATGAGACAACAAATCGACCTTCTGCCTGTTTAGTTCGTAATCAATAATTTATAACAGCTGAAAACTAAAGCTTGTTATTGATGCTGTGTTTTGTCCTCCTTCCAATACTTGTTTAGTATCGATGTACTCATCTTCTACCCTTTTTTTTTATTAAACCTATCAGTCATGTTACTCTGGTGCAAACAACAACAAATCCCTCATCTCAGCTGCCTTCACTCAGAAGCAGTTTTGCCCAAAAGGCCGATCAACATCCAGCGTCAGAAGCTCTTGTTGTCTTTGGCACAGCTCTGACTTGTTACAAACCGCTGAAGAGGTCGTGGTGAATTGTTAATTATTTTTTAGATTTTATGTACTGAAGAAGGAAAACAGTTCTGGGAGCCTCACTAAGCTGTCGAGGCGACGGAGAACTAACGACGGGTTTCGCCTCTGCAGGTTTTCCACGAGGACGGCATCATCTCCGGCTACCGACACCCCCGCAGCTCGGCCACGGACTGCATCCTGAGCCTCTTCCAGCTCACCAACGAGACCCTCAACATATGGACCCACTTTCTGCCCACCTGGTACTGCTACCAAACATCTGGCCTCATGTTTGACCACATGTGACATTTACATTCACTAGTTTTTATTGGAGGCAGGAGGCCTGATTTGTGCACAGCTGAGCAAGTAGCACTAAGGACCGATTTGGACCTTATTCACTGCAACTCAAGGAGGATCTTCGACAGCATAGTTTGTGACTTAAGGGAACGGTTCACCTAAATGATGACAATTAATATCTTCTCGTCACCATGCTGACAGACGGTTGGGCAAAGTTTTCAAAACAATCCAAAACAGCATTCCAGCGTTCTCCTGCACTGTAAAAACAAACCTATAGCATCTAATCAATAAAACTGAAGTAATAATTTTGCTTTGGTAGATTTTCACCTAATGTTTAGAGACAGGACTACCCACTTTATATATAGCAGCCAAGGAGCAGTAACTTAAAATTCCACAATAAATTCCACCGTCAAACAATTGACAATAGTGAGAATCTGGGGTTAATACTGGTCAATTTTTATGAGTAATTATCAGTACTAAAAGTTAACCAACATGGATAATTAGCTGATACTTTTTATGGGAAGGTTAGTTGACATACTAGAAAAGTTATTTTCTCACACAAATGAAAACCACCCGTCCGCCTCGATGCCTGGAAGCTGATCCAGGGCAGAGCTAATATCTTCAGGTGAAGTTTATAGTATTTTTTGTCAGCCAAACAAATAGTGTGGGAAGAATTTACCCATTATTCAGTACTTCACTAGATGACCAGTATACATAAGTAAAATGTAATTAGGCAACATGAGGCTGGAATCACTGCAGGCAAGCTGTGTGGGACCATGTTTTTGTCCTCATTCAAGCAGTCTGTCTGCTTTTTTTTAACGGTGAATAACAAACACTCTCTAGCAAACTTCATGGACAAGCAAACCTGTGCAGCGGGTTCAGCCTGTAGGTCAGAGAGAGTTCCACAACTGAATGGTGCGGTTTCACACACTCTCACGGACTCACGTTTTCTGAAGTGGGAGCCCCGCACCTAAAATCACACTAAAGCAGAAGATTATATCAGCAGCTAGCTCTTTGGTGTCCGTATACATTGTTGTATATGAAACTTTCAAGCATTGATTGTGTTTGGCTTAAAAGTGTGCACTAAGCCCCGCCCACGTGTCAGCCTCACGGTTCTGTGATCACGTGGTTTCGGGTCTTTCATAAACACTGGAGAACAGCGTCCCTTCGTCGATCTGTCCAAACAATAGTTTCATACAGAATCAAAAACAGTGTTCCTCTGTAGGTATCTAGTCCATGTTACCAGACGCTTTGAGCTTAGTTAGCCGTGAAAAGTGCCATTTTATTTTTGTCATTTTGACTTACCCAACACTGATGCATTGAATTGCCGCGTCAAGCTCAACAGGCCCAGCAAATCAACCACACAAATTACACAAAATGTAATCTGTGTAATTTTAGAGCTTTAAAGAATGAAAATAGTGCTCAGGTTGAAAAAATGCCAGAGTTGTACTTTACCAGCGTGTTAAAACACGTATGGCGGCCTCACCAGACCAGAAGAGAGGTGGCATGCAGGCCCCAGGCATAATTGTAAGCGAGCATGTGCGTGTGTTTGTGTGAACACCTGTTTGGATTCAGTGTTACCACAGAGGCCTCGCCGCACTTCCTCCCTGCTGAGCTGCCAGTTGCTGTGGTTGTGCTGGGCATGAGAAAAAGTGTGTGTGCGTTTGTCTACTGCAGACACGCTCAGGGCACACGGGGCTTCGAGAAGCACAAATAAAGCTGATTTGTTAATGAGGTGCGATGAGGGCCTCCTGGTACGATCAGGCTTTGTGTTGTGTAACTGACAGCTGGTGACGAACACACAAATTAATGCCGTGAACATGAACACGATGATTCGTCAGTGATGTCTCGATAGCTCGTTACACATAATGATGCAAATATGCAATCCGTCATCTCACTGGTGGCGTTCTGTTAAATAATTATAATCATTTATGATCATCGACATCACACGGGAGATCTGTGGGGGAAATATGGGCCGTGTAGCAGTTAGCTTAGCTTAGCATGAAGGCTGGAAACGTGGAAGGATCCGTAGCAGACGCCTGTCAGCACCTCTAAAGTTCACTTATGAATATGAATGTCTCTTGTTAACTCTTTAAACAAACATGTGCTCACCCTCCCTCTGTCAGCACTGATAGGCGGCGCCTCTGTTTGAAGTGGGTCCATATTTAGTAAATGACGTTCAGTCATCAAAAATATACAAATTGTATCTACTCCTCTGCAGAATCAGATGGAGCTGCTGCTACTGCAGTGTGACCAATGATGCTGAACGATGATTCTGCCATAATTACTCATGTACATAGAAAAGAGGTAAACTTATCTGGACTGCTGGCTGCGAAAAAACCAAATAACTTGGTACTAAATCAGTGTTTTTATGCTATAGGAGGTACTGTGGTGCAGTGCCTCCTAATGATTTTGGGATACTATACCTATATAGCGATGAAACTGAACGCCTCCAATGAAAAATCCCGTTTTCCATGTTGTTAACATGTCCACATGGTGTTTTTTACTCACTATGATACACATCATGATCGAAATAAGCAGTCAGCATTATGAGTTAGGATTTCTGCCTTTGTTATGCGATAGAATTACTTCCAGCTTTACAGAAAACTGTGGTGAAAGATTTTATTTCGGGCGTCCCAAAACACCTCATGAGCGACAGATAACATGCAGAGCCAGCTGGATCTTGCTTTGTGATGGACCCTGGGATTAGTCACAAAATGACAACAGTTAGACCTCTCTTCTTTAATTCTTTCTGGAGTTATGGCCAAAAAACTTGCTCTTTGACCTTCCAGTGACTTTGTCCTTTGGCCACCAAAATCTAATCAGATTTCATGCACCATAGGTCCCAAAGTTTAATCTGGCCGAGATCTAATATGTGGTAATGATCTACGCGGTTGTTCTTGAGGTATTTGTTCAAGCACACACACTGATGGACAGACAGGGTGCTGAGAACCACACCTTCCACATGGCTACATCAATGCGCAGGGTAACTAAATGCCCGTGTCCTTTCATTCTGCAAGGGTTTTACCATTTTTTAAGCACTTTCTTTTTTATTTTAACTTAAAAGACATTTATTTTGTAAACAAGAAAAGGCAACATAAAGTCTCTTCGAGTGTTATGTGACACCGTGAAGGCTAAAACTCATCATTCACATTAGTTTTATACATTTACTTGCCATTTGTGTCCCATATAATAGTACGTTTTTTTTCAGGTTTGCTGCTCTGTTTTTGTATTATGTTTGGTGTATCATTATTATTATTATTATTATTATTAAATGTGCTGCTGCATCTCCTCCAGTGTACTGTTCTCAGCTTCTCCGGTCCCCTGGCAGGTACTTCCTGTGGAAACTAGTGACGGTGGTGCTGATTCAGACGGCATGGCAGGACTCCTTCACCTGGCCTCTGGTCATCTTCCTGCTCTCCTGCTGCGTTTATCCACTGGCGTCCAGCTGCGCTCACACCTTCAGCAGCATGTCAGCACGTGCACGCCACATCTGCTTCTTCTTCGACTACGGAGCGCTCAGCTTCTACAGCCTGGGTGAGTGTGTGACCTGCTCGGAGGACTCAGTGGTTCTTTTTACACGCACAGTCCACCATGCGCACAATGTCGTTTCTTCCAGGCACTTTTGTCCATAAGGGAATACCTCAGCGTCAGTAACTCAATAAACTTTGGTATGTAGAATAAATACACGATTCACTCGCTCTGCAAAGTCTAAAATATTTACACTAAGTACTCTAGAGACGACATTATTTCAAATTATTTGCCAACACGTCAGCAGAGACGCTGAAAAGTCCCAGTGTTGTTTTTTTTATTGCATCCTCGTATAATTTCTTTGGCAAACACGCAGTGTGACTCGTTCCCACGAGGCCTGAGACAAAGTTTCCTTTGAGAAGCCAGCAAGGCGGCCACGGTGGCTTTTTATTGGATAAATCGCACCATATTGAGTAGTGGTGATTTTTGTGCACTGTAAAAACAAAGATATTGTTTTAACTCAAAACTACTTAAAAGGCGTGTGACAATACAATGTGAATTTCGATAATTGTATCACGAAGCCTCAATCAAATCATCACACTTGAGAATGTGCATCATGATACTTAATTAAACATAGAAACGATGACTTATTTCCCAAGAACAGCACACATGATTTACAATATGTGCCAGGAAGTAACAAGAAACTTCCCACAAGTGAAATTATGGTCACAATCATATCTTCTAATGCTCAAAGATTTGATTAGTAAGAACTGTGTTAGATGAATCTATCGTGACACATATCTTATCTTACCTTACCGGCCCAAAGTGTTTAGGCTGTGGTTTGTTTTGGACAAAATATTGTAAACTCTCAGGAATTCGTGTAATGACAGTGCTACTTTTTTCTAGTTTTCTAAAATATTCACCCTAAAGTTAACATCTCTGCTGTGTTGGTCTCTCGGGGCACCACAGGGTCAGCTATCAGCTATTCAGCCTACGTTTTCCCGGACAAGTGGGTGAACGGCGTCTTCCACCAGAGTTACCTCCCCATCGCTCTGCTCAACTCTGTCCTGTGCACCAGCGTGGCCTGCTACTCCAGGTATGCTGAGGAGAATTCGTCTACAAATCTTTGTGTCAAAAAGCTTGTGTGTTAGCTAGCGTGAGAAATGAGAAATGTCTGTCGGTCTTTGAAAAACCCAGGAAGTTTTTTCTTTCCTTTTTCTTTTTTCTTTTAAAGCATAGTCAGGGCATAAACATAATTGGAGCATAAAATTAGAACGTTAGAATGTTATTACATTCATATGCTAAATGTAGCAAGCCTAGTTTTAAAAAGGAGAACTTAAAGGAAAAGTCTGCTATTTTTCAAAGTTAAGCCCTATTTCCTGGTCTTTTAGAGGGTAAGGTTTCCCAAAATATGTACTGATGTGCGTATTTATATTGATCTTCAATTTGACTCAACATCTTTAAAAATACTGCATAAAAGAATTATTTGTACAGTCTGTGTTTTTCCTACCTTTCTCTGCTTCCTGTTGCTGATGGCGCTCCCCAGACGCACACAACTGCCCAAGGGGCACTGTTTTCAATGTTTCTGATGTGTACAAAAGACAAACAAATTAGTGTGGATTTATTCCAAAGTATTTGTTCCCTGCTGTGGTAATCTGCTAAATAAACAGACATCGTTTTGGAATAAATCTACACAAACTGAACAAGTTAGCATAGGTAAACACAACTCATCCAACAGTTAACACTGTTCAGGATGCATCGTTTTAAGAAAAAGTCGTTCCGAAATACCTTCATTTAGTGTTTTTTTTTTTTTTGCAAATTTTAGATTAACTTGTAAATTAAGTCCAGTTCAGGTGCATGACAGCAATTTAATGTGACTGCTCTCAAATATTCGAGACATGAGCTGAGCCATGAATGCATTTTTAGATCCTGCTTCACAATCTGACCGCTCTGATTTGCACTTACGGCTTCAGACAACAAAATCAGAATTAGTCAATGACCAAATGAAGTGAATTCTTTTTTTTTTAAGCTTTATTATCCTTTCCTAATGCTTACTGTGTTTCAGCACACACTATTTATCACTTTGTTAGCACTGTTCTCTCTTTGTGTAATCTTGGTTTGTAGCTTAATCCTTGTTTTTCACTCATCTCTCTCCCCACCGCCAAGGCTCGGTTTGCCATTTCTGCAATATCATCGTGACACAATAAAAAGGTAAACACAAGTGATTTGGTGAATTCTGCTCTTCTGTTTCTGTAGTATTTGATACAAAACGGTGTTTATTGTGTCTGAAGTGATGGTTTTTATAGATGAACGCGATGTGACCTGTGATAGTGTGTGGGATAATTCCTTTGACACCTTCGGATATCCCACATAAATTGTTGAGTCACATTTCTTAAGATTAATAGAGCAAGCGGCTGTTGTGTACATTGGGTGTTAACTCACCGTGGCGACAGGGGCCAGCCCTAAACAGTAATTTCCTGCGGCTGTAGTTTCAGCTGAGCAGGTTGGAGGAGCTAAACTCGATATGTGTGACCTGCTCGGAGCAAGTCAAAGAGTGTTCTGGTGTTAATATATAGGCGATAACTTTTAGGATTGATATAGTCAACTTTCTGTATGAATGTAATTTAAGTGCAGTTTGTCAAAAAAAAAAAAAAGCATTTTAAACTATTTGATTTGAATTTTGAGAAATTAAAAACAAAATTATATATCTTATATATATCATTTGAAATTCTTGTTTCAAGCACTCCTGAGAGATATATGATACAATATACAGTGAATGCTTATAGAACATATATCTGCAGCCTGACATGACATTAAACTGTGCCCACATGAATTACTATATACATCACATTTAATCAATTATGGGATGATCCTGTGCGAGGAGATTCCTCATAGCTTTCTCCTCTTGTGTCTTTTACCAGATTCCCTGAATACCAGAGTCCAAAGTTCAGCAAATATCTGCGCGTGGTTGCCTTCGCCTACCCTTACCTGTTCGATAACATTCCTCTCTTCTACAGGGTGGGACTGTGCACTCCACACATCTGTCTTCACATGGGACACGTCTGAACTGGGTGCACAACCAAATGACCCTATATGTTCCCCAGCAGACGACAATCAATGTGTTGGACATTTTTTCTGAGTAGATCATTGTGCTGCGTGCGCACATTTTCACATATTATTACATATACATAAATAATATGCATATGTTGTTTCTTCTTAACGATCTAAATGTAAGTCTTTTTCACATTTCAGTTTACTTAAATTATTTTTTTTTAAAAAAGGCTTAAAAACACATTATAAATGCTAAACAAGTTGTAATATGACACATGATAGAGTCTAATTTTTATTTGTTTTGTTTCAGTGGGAGGTGAATGTGGTTTTCAGCGAATAAATCACACTCAAACAGACTAAATTGAAAAACTGTTGATGCACAAACGGTACAGAGGCTGAATGGACTGACTTTTATTGAACTCCTGAACGTGCAAAATATTCTATATAACAAAAACATAATAATAATAACAACTGGCCAACGTGCAATGACACAAGTACTTTTAATATCTATAGCAACACTGTTTATTTGGCTTTGTTATTTGTACTCTTTGTATTGATTGTTTATAGATAAAATCAACCCTCCGAGGGACTAAAGATGGAAATTAACCTCAGGCTATAATCTTACATATTTACATGTAAATGTCCTGTCCCTGTCCTAGATAAATCTTAATGTACTGGTGAAAGGTTGGTATTTTTCTTGTTTTGGAAACTGAACTGTTAGTATTTAGCATCAGAATAAAACATCTACATGGGAAAGATGGTTTTAGCCTTTAACAGCAAATTAAACATTAAAAGTGGACAAATCACCAGTGCCTGAAAATGAGGGCTTTTTAAAGTTGCACATTTTATCATAAGATAAAACATTCATAATTTTATTGAAGGTAAAGACCTGATTTTGAAAAAATGTACACAACCTCTCTTGTGACTAAAACCCCTGAGGAACCATAGCAGCTCCGATAAGTGGTACTCAAAAATGATTTGTGGCCTCTTTATGGATTGAAAATGCATGATTAAAAGTAGTGTTACGCATAATGACGGTTCCGTCTGTTGTATTCTCAGGTGTTTCTGTGTTCAGGGGACGGCTGCACAGACAACGATACCAACATCCTTCACTACAACCACATCGCCTTGGCTCTTCTCACAGGCTTTCTGTTCGCGACACATTTACCTGAACGCCTGGCGCCCGGCAGCTTCGACTACATAGGTAAGCCTCATCTGACCAGCACTCATCTGTGCGCAGTGGCCCGTTTGTCTCGTGTTCTGAACAGAACCGACGAGGAACCAGACTGTTCTCAGGTCTGCAGAATGTCGTCGCTGTGCCAGAACCTCTTTTTCAGTACCACTAACTTCAGGGAGGCTCTAGACTTTGAAAACAAGAAACATAAGTGACAATAATGTTAATGATTGATTTCAAGCACGTTTGAATTTATTTTGTATCTCTTTCTCACAAGCATATTATAAACGATAAGTCCCCCAAAGAGTACCTCAAATTTATTAAAGTACAGTACTTTAGAAAATGTACTTAGTTCTATTCCACCACTGACGATATTTATGGAATATGCAACATTTTTCAAAGAAAACGAGAGGAAACAAGATATCACAACCTGGAACGAGCCTCATTTAATGTGTGATTTAAACTCGGAGCACTCTTTATAGAAGTATGAAATTATAAGCATTATATTATAAGACAAATGGGATGGATTGAAAGGTTTACCATGATGACGCATCCATGTGCACCCACAGTACCAGAAGAATTCACTCCCCCCATCAGATGTCCCATTTCACTTCTTAGACAAATAAACAGGATTCCGATGAACTGCCTGTAAAGCAGTGCTAATGAATAACCACCTCCAGTGTTTTCTCGTCTCTATAATTGCGTTGAAATTGTGACTCATCTGCTCAGTTGTGAGGGTTTGAATTTACTTTGAGCTCAAGCCGTGATTCGACTGCTCCCCCTGCAGGCCACAGCCATCAGCTCTTCCACGTGTGCGGCATCCTGGGCACCCACTTCCAGATGAAGGCCATTGAACAGGACATGGTGACGCGGCACGCCTGGCTCCGTGAACACTCCATACCCATCACCTTAAACAACTCCGTGTGCGCAGTGCTGTTCTGTGTGCTGGTGAACTTAATCATCATCATCCTGTACAGTCTGCCGCTCCTCTCTGCTGCAGACCGCCAGAGGAAGAGGCACCAGAGGGCCCCAGCCAAGGCCTCAGCAGACTCTGTGACTTCATAAGTCAGGGACGCGACACAGACAGACATGTGGAAGGAGAGCTTTATGGGCTGCATTCGATCACTCTGAGCTGTAATGTTTCAGCGAATCGGAGCTTGCTTTCTGCACGCAACGCTTTGTGGTGGGAAATCACTGAAATGACTGCTGTGGGAGAAATGACAATAAGAGCCAAAAATGCACAAAGTTGTAACTGAACACAATGTCTCTTTAAACTGTATGATTCTAAATGTTTCCGAGGGAACTGGTTCCTGCAAATGTAGCAGGTTAGCTACATTATTATACGGAGCTTTATATATGTCTATAAAATGATCTCTGATGTCCACACATGTGGGGGATGAAGAGACTGTCAGCTGCAGGAGAGAAAAAGTGTCAGTTTCATTTTCTATGCAATAAATCTTTTCAGAGCTTTTTAAATCCCTGAAATGATTGCTGTTTCTGTCTGTGTAGATCTCTGTGACATTGTTTCATTAATGAAAAGATGAGAGTATTTATGAGCAATATTATTTATCATGATTTTTCAAATAAACTATTACACAAACATATAATTCAATCAAAACCATCCACACATGTCCAGTAATTTATACATATATAAATGCAATAGGAGAATCACAGTAGTGTTGGAATATTTGTATCAAGTAGTCATCATAAATAATAAAACCATTTTTATAACCGTTAATACAAGAGAAAAAAAATGGAGTTAAAACTGTAATATCCAGTAATTTCAAAAGTTAATATCTTTGAATTTTCAGTTTGCTCTTTCAGGAGTCCTTTTTTGACCCGTGAAACACATAAATCACCGATCAGGCATAACATTATGACCACTCAGAGGTGACGTGAACAACACAGATTATATCTTCATCATGGCACCTGTTTGTGGGTGGGTTATATTAGACAGCAAGGGAACATTTTGTCCTCAAAGTTGATGTGTTAGAAGCAGGAAAAATGGGCAAATGTAAGGATATGAGCAAGTCTGACAAAGTCTAAATTGTGATGGCTAAACAACTGAGTAAGAGCACCTCCAAAGCTCTTGTGTGGTATTCCCGGTCTGCAGGGGTTGGTATCTATCAAAAGTGGTCCAAGGAAGGAACAATGGTGAACCGGTGACAGAGTCATGGTCGGCCAAGGCACATTGATGCGTGTGAGGAGCGAAGGCTGGTTTGGACAAATCCAACAAACGAGCTACTATTGCTCAAATTGCTGAAGAAACTAATGCTGGTCCTGATAGAAAGGTGTAAGAATACACAGTGCATTACAGTTTGTTGCATATGGGGCTGCATAGCCGCAGACCAGTCAGGGTGCCAATGCTGAACCCTGTCCACCGTCAAAAATTCCAACAATGGGCACGTGAGCATCAGAACTGGACCATGGAGCGATGGAAGAAGGTGACCCTGTCATGGAAATGGTATTCCCTGATGGCTAT
>KV751315.1:15734574-15755925 GCA_001698575.1 Mola mola | reverse complement strand
CGTGAAACAAAGCAAAAAGGGTTCAGGAATGGTTTGAAGAGCATCTGTGGGATGTGCTGGACAAACAAGTCCGATCCAAGGAGGCCCCACCTTGCAACTTACAGGACTTAAAGGATCTGCCGTTAACTTCTTGGGGCCAGATACCCCAACACACCTTCAGGGGTCTAGTGGAGTCCATGCCTCGATGGGTCGGGGCTGTTATGGCAGCAGAAGTGGGGACCAACACAATGTTAGGCAGGTGGTCATAATGTTATGACTGATTTGTGTATTTTCAGAGGCAACATTTTCAGATGCTGCTAGCTTAAGTTTTTTCATCATTAAATTAAAAAAGTTGAGCTGTCATATGTTCTATATTGTTTCGTGTTGAGTGAAATATTTCAAGCCCTTTTTTTGTTTAATTTTGGTGATTTGCGTTTTTGCAGTTACAGTGAAATATCGTACTATTTTTAGGTGTTTTTTTTTTTTTTTTTAGCTGTAGGCCATAATAATCAAAATTAAAATAATGAAATGTTAGAAACGTTTCAGTTTGCATGTAATGTTCTGTGTAATATTGCGTCAATTGTGTTTATTATTGGGTTGACCTTTTCAAATAAGAGGCGGGACTTCTGGCCCTACGGGACGCTTCTGCCCTCTGATTGGTTGAAATATCAGCTAGCCGGAAAAACGTTTCACGGCAGAATTTTTTAAAAATCGAGAAGAGGCGCTCGTACGAGCGGTGGAGAGACGTTTACACTGACAATGCTGCGAGCGAAGTAAGTATTTTAACATTTAACCCAATAAGCTGTTAACAGTATACAACAAACGTCTGTATTAAAGCGTAGCGGTAGCAAAATGGCCCAGCTACGATCATGTTAAACGCAACCTGCTAACGGACGTCTGTTAGAATGCTGTTAGCAGAGCGAACGTTAGCTGCCTGAAAGCTGTTTCTTGCCGTTGTCTGAGTTTACAATGTCTTCCTCAACTGTCAGTATCACGGATTCGTGTTGTATCTGTTGAAACAGAAAACGCGTACTTGTAGTTCGAGTAGCTTAACGCCAACGTGGCAAATGTATGGACGTCAATCATTTTGTTGGCCATCACCTGTAAATTGAGTAACGATAACTCCTGGACTGATGTAGCTGCTAGAGAGTATATGCGTTCGCTTCGATCAGGCACACATTTGAGAATATTGTACTTTATGGGAAAAGATATGTAGACACTTTGTATGTGTACCATAGATTTAGGTTATAGTGTTCTGTTTCCGACTGGTTGTGGTATTTTCCTTGATTGGCCTCGATCCTTCAGTTTAAACGGTAATCAAAGGGGGAATCTTGATATTGAACAATGTGTAAGAGAAGAAATACTTGTGTTCTCAATTTTGTGGAAAACTTTTTTATGCCTCTAACATTACATGATAATTTTCGTAAAGAAAAGTTTAATGGGACTGACACAGAACCCTGATATCAGCCCTACTCAGCACCTCTGTAATGAATTTACTCTCAGTGAGGCAGCCAAGTAATGTTCAGGGGTAGTTTAAGGTGCTTTGGAGAATTATTTCGATTTTTATATATCATGTCATGTATTGTTTTGTCACTTACAGCAAAGGGAAGACTCCTCGGAGGCCTGGCCACAAAAAGGCATCCACCATAGATAAGGATCCTGTCGGAGTGAGTGAGCAATTTACTAAAATGGCAATCTTGTTTTTCTATGTAAGCCCTCAATAGAAATGAAAAGGGAAGTCTATATTTCCATTATGGTAATCTAGGATTGTTACAAACACAACCTATAGAGGCCTACAAGGTGACAGGTTAGCAACAGTATCTACTTGAGTGGAATCTGTGACTAATCAGTTAATTTTCTTCAGGATGTTAAAAGATTAATTCAAATGAGTTTTACAATACCTTAATGTAGGTCTCTTAGTACGATTTCTTTCTCCTCTGTGCAACTGAAATCAATGACTTAAGAATTTATTTTTGGATTTATATCAAAACTGAGCTTCAAAGAAGTTCCCTCAAACAAATTTGGTAAATGTGTTTAATATTTATTGATGTAGGTATACTGCCGTATACGTCCACTTGGAACTGAAGATGAAGAATGTTGTGTTGAGATGATCAGCAGCACCACTATTCAGCTACATGCTCCTGATGGCCTTAAAGCCAACCGCAATGGGGAATACAAAGAGGTGAGTGTTTTTCATCCCTCTTTTATATTTTTCATTCTCTTCTCCCTTCTCACTCAAGAGCTGTTATCTAATTCAATGATTGGGTTGGATATTTGTTATTCAATGTGAGGAAGAAAAACCATCAAAGCTTTAGCAAACAAGAAATCCACAAAGGTGGAGGTCATGTTTTATGGAATCAATAGCCCTGCCATCACAGATCCTTCATGTCAGCGTCATTGCTCAAAAAATTAGTGGAAGCTGGATCTTAATTTTTATCACACTAGTAGATATCCATGAGACATGAAGCTAATTAGATTTTCAGCCTTTTCTAACATCAGGATTGATGGCATTTTTTCTGATTTAAAAAAAAAAAAAGTATATTTTTTGCCATATCTTAATTGTTGTAAGTCCAATCTACTAAGGATGGGACAATACAATTTGAGTCACATTGTGAAGCATCAATCAAATTGTAGCGTTTTGAAAATATGTATCATGTTAGTCTGATACCTGTAAATATCATCCGGTTCAAAATAGAAACGACTTATTTCACAAGAACTACATAAATGATTTACATTATAAGTAGAGAAGTAACAAGAAAACTCCTAAAAGTTAAAATGGTCACAGTCATATCTCTATGTAATGGCAGAACATCAGTACCATTTAAGATACTACTGTTCACAAGAATTAGTTATTAAAAATGTTGGTATAATATTGTATCATGACACGTATTGGATAGTGCCCCGTGTATTGTGATTTGTATCAAATTATGAATAAAGGTTATTGTCACAGCCCTACAATCTACACCAAATAAAATACTAACTGATCAGGAGATCAAATTTTCATTGTGGCATGCTATGATGCCATTGGTGCCATTTGCCGCAGCTGCTGTTCTTGTGTGTACTGTTGCTCAGGGATTTTTGGTGATAGACCATGTGGTCGTGTGTCCACCGAGTTGTCCTGTTGTGTTAGGTACAAAACTCAGAAGTTCTAGCACAGATTGAATTAATTAAAATAATAATAATGATGCTCCTTATTGTGCACTTTATGATCAATGTCATTCATGTTCCTTTATATTTGTTCCTTTTTGTGTTGTTTACCCCTCAGACACAGTACAGTTTTAAAAAAGTATTTGGTATTAATACCACTCAAATCGAGTTGTTTGAGGATGTTGCAAAACCCCTGGTGGAGGACCTTATTCATTGTAAGAATGGTAAGTCAGCCAAATCTTTTATTTTTCTTCAGGAAAAAAAGAAATTAAATGTTTGATATCACTGTACAGAATTCCATTTCAAATTTTACGCAGCACATCATCCATACACTTAAACTAATGATGAAAGCATAGCAACTATAGACCACTACGAGGATGGTTGTTTTTTTTTTTTGTTGTTTTTTTTCGGGTGGTGGGGGGGGTTGTGATTGGCTGACAAATCCATTTACCCTACTGGTGCTGCAGCTAAAAAAACACTGTTTATCAAAATTGATTAATCTAATGGTATTTATCACAAAAATATTCAAACAATAAAAATAATTTTACTTTGATTTGTGATTTCATATGCCCTTCATTATCGGAGACTGTCAGCTCTGTAGGAAATGTTTCAATCTGTTGTATCAAGTTTTGAGAGCTTGACAGAGTGCATTTAGTGGGGAATATAATAATATATATTATAAATTTCCATGACCAGAATTTTTCTGCCAATATTTCTCTTACATTACTTACTTTCAGTAATGGTGCTTTTTGCCATATATACTTCATTGTTCTCCACTGAATTAACCAGTTCCTCTCAACTGAAGTAGGTGGTACATGATCAGTTTGTTTTGTGCAAAAGAAGAGACAAATAATGCATAGAGCTCACCTTTTTATGGGAAGCCTGATTTTACAAAGAAAGTTGCTAACCATGTTTGTGATTTTAAGAATTTTTTTATTGGACTTTGTCGAACCAGCTCCAGTACAGAATGCTTATTGAGACTTTCTTCATAGTACACGCCGCTGGTTTACCTGTAAAAGAAATATAACAAAGTCATCTTGTCAACCAAACAAAAGTCTCTTAATTTATACCCTACTTGTGCAGAACTGCTTATGACTGGTCCCACACTTCACTGTTGCTGCCATTTTACCACGCAATCATTGACATCGGTATTTCTCTTTGTAAAAAGTGGTTAAGTCATTGTGCTTTTACATACCATAGGTCTGCTGTTTACATATGGTGTTACTGGAAGTGGTAAGACCTATACCATGACCGGCTCTCCTGGGGAAGGTGGGCTCCTCCCACGTTCTCTAGACATGCTCTTCAACAGCATCGGACCATTTCAGGCCAAACGATTCGTAAGACATCATTAATGTTTTGTGTAGTTGGTCTCTAACAAAAATGATTCCATTTAACTGAAGTGTTTTAAATTGCCTTCAGGTGTTTAAGCCAGATGACAAAAATGGGATGGAGATTCAGAATCAAGTAGATGCTCTCCTAGAGAGACAGAAGCGAGACAGTCAACAGACTGTGCCCAAAACGCCTTCCTCAAAGTAACTATGCATCATTTTATTTTACATTTTGCTTTCTCTGCTATTTATTTTTCAATGTTGTTTCATGTTGCTTGTCCTACTTTCTTTCTTATTTTTAGACAGAGAGCTGATCCAGAGATTGCTGATATGATCAGCTCAGAGGCGTCATGTAAATCTGAGAATGTGGATGAAGACTGTTGTTACAGTGTTTTTGTATCCTACATCGAGGTTTACAACAATTACATTTATGACCTCCTGGAAGGCGCTCCGTTTGACCCAATCAGACCAAAGTAAGGGACAGGATTCAAAATCAGCATGCTTTTTGAAGCACAGTGTCATGTTGTTGACTGCAAAGCTTGTTTGAATTGGGGTTGTTTGTAGAGCCGTTCTTTGTGAGATAGCTCTCTTCACATATTTGAGTTATGCGGGTACACCTTCTAATGTGCACAACAAATATTTTGCTAGTAGTAGAGCAATCACATCTCAGCATAAAATCCACTTTGTGTCCCATGTATATGATGTATATGTTCATTATGATATAGATCATAATTTTTTGTGGGCTTTTCTGTCTGTTTCTTTGTTGAAAAAATGCACTTTTAAAAATCCTGTTTTTGGTAGGTGGCTCAGCGGAGGCACGCCTGTAGGGAACAATGAGTTCATGTATGTGGACAGTAACCGTGTATAACAAAGTACTCTGTTTATTCGTAGTCTTAACTTCTCTGTAGTCAATGTGTTGTGTAGGTCGTCGGCAAATTTCCATTCCATTAATGCAAAGCTTATAAATAGCATTGCAGGTGTAGCTTTGTCACTAGCTTTGTGTTGGTGGCTGCCTACAAGGATTGGCTCCCTGCTGTGACTGTTGGTGACACGTAACATCCCTGAATGGCTCCAGGTTGTCTGCAAACCCAGCGTGCATGTGTCCGCACCCCTCAATGTGTTTGTCTCTTCCTAAACTGTTTTTTTATTTTAACATCGAGACTAACAAACATTGGTCATTATTTTTAGCTACTTACTAAAGGGGCACTTTGTGTTGTATTGTTGATGTACGTTATTTTCATAAACTTGTTTCAGACCACCTCAATCCAAGATTCTCCGTGAAGATCAGAATCATACCATGTATGTGGCTGGCTGCACAGAAGTTGAGGTAAAATCTACAGAGGAGGCATTTGAAGTCTTTTGGAAGGGTGAGTGCAATATTTCTCTCGTAGTTCCCTTGTATTATATTTTATGTGTTTCCCTGTTCAGAATAAATTATACGTTACGGTTAACTGATTAGCTTGTTTTTAGCTGTAGTATGTTTGTATAATGGAAATTGAAGTATTTTAACCACGTAATTATTAAATTATTATGTTAAAAACAATAAAAAAACATATTTAAACATCAATATTTACTGTCAGATTACAAAAGATAAGTTTACAAGTCAATCCATAAGAAGAATTACACATCCTAATAAGTCTGTAAACTTTTTAAGGAAATAGTTTGACCTATGGTTGCTACTGTTTTTAATGTTAGACTTATGCTCTGCTCCATCTTTAGGTCAAAAGAAAAGGAGAATAGCTAATACTCAACTCAACCGTGAATCTAGTCGCTCCCACAGTGTGTTCACGGTGAAGCTGGCACAGGCACCTCTTGATGCTGACGGGGACCACATTCTACAGGTGACATGCAGCTCTATGTAACAATATTTCTGATTTTTATTTATTTATTTTTTTTGTGTATGTTTATTCAAAGAAATCCATTGAGATTTCATTGTAAGCTAATCTCTGAAAAGCATTGTCTTATGTTTCGACTGATTCCAGCAAATGTTTGGTGATAGTAACACTACTTTAAATTGTAGGACAAATACCAGGTGAATGTGAGCCAACTGTGCTTGGTGGACCTGGCAGGCAGCGAGCGCACAAACAGAACTCGAGCAGAGGGAAGCCGTCTTCGTGAAGCAGGTCAGTTCAGTCGTTACTGTGGGTGTCTCTCTTAAGTTAAAGCTGCAGTAGGTAACTTTTTTTTTTATTATTGCTCACTATTTACTGACACTAATACATTAGACAAATAATCTTTGATAAAAGCCTGGCTTCTCCTCTTCCTGCTTCTCCTATCATCGTTTGTAGAAACGAGTCGCTTGTCACAGGAAAGCCAATCAGAACGGCTCACCTGTCACTTGTCTCACTTACAGGTAATATCAACCAGTCCCTGATGACGCTGCGCACATGTATTGAAGTACTACGTGAGAATCAGATGTGTGGAACTAACAAGGTTGGTATTTGATAATCATCATATTTAACTGTTTTCTTTCTGTCTAGAGTAATATAAGATCTCTCAGATCACTGATAGTTTTCCAGTAGGAGCAGTTTCACAGAGCTTTATTTTCTTCCAGATGGTGCCATATCGGGACTCTAAAGTCACACATCTGTTTAAAAACTACTTTGATGGAGAAGGAAAAGTCCGGATGATTGTTTGTGTCAACCCAAAGGCTGATGACTATGATGAAACTATGGTAGGACTTTTTATTTGGCTCGAATGTAAAAGTTTGTTTCTCTAATCTTTGATCTATAATCTTTTCTACTCATAAAATACTCTTAACCTCACTCTTATGCTGGTGGCTGGTTTTGTTATCAAACCACAATGAAAACATGACAAGATGGTCAAATATATATATTCCCTGGTTTTGATACCAAAATATGGAGCTTGATCATAAACTGTTTGAAACTCAACAATCTTGTAACAGTATTCCACTGCATGTACTGTAGTTGGTGATGCGCTTTGCTGAGATGACCCAGGAGGTGGAGGTGGCACGGCCTGTTGACCGGCCGATCTGTGGCCTCACTCCAGGACGCAGATACAGAAACCAGGCCTTCAGAGATGAGCTGACGCGTCGCTTAGAAGAGCGAGGAGGTCCCAGTAATGCTGGTGAGTAAATGTACTACTGACTTATTGTGTTCATATCATGCATTCTGTGCATGACATTGTTTGTTTAAATTTGTGTATGTTAATGAGGCAGTTGCTAACAGTTATTTACATTGTCAACTGCTCTGCTGATATTGTCACGATTGTTCGTCTATAAATTGTCTAAAAAACTGTGGACCGAATCATACATGACAAAATAACTTACAATACTTTTGGAGGTTGCAAGTGTTTGATACTTTGGTAGAAAATTACTGAAATTGATTAATCAATTATCGAAATAAGTGATGACTAATTTTCTTGCATTCAATTTATATACTATTCAAGGCAGCTCTATATGTCACAATTTCTACACTAACTTTTCTATCATCTTTTCTTTGACAAACTAGATGACCCAGTTCTGCTGGCTCAGCTTATAGAGAGTCTTCCAGCTCTGCCTCCCTCTGAGCTGGTGGACGCAGCTGATGATCAGACGTTGCCCTGTCTGATTGAGGTGTTGGAAAGGAGGCATCATATCCGTCAGATGATGACAGAGCAGTTCAACAAAACTGGTACATGACCATTTGCTGCACCACAAATAATAGTCTTTTAATGACTCAACTTTTTAAACTAATAATCAGCAATGAATGACCGAATTTATTCAGCACAGCAGTGATGTATCAGTAGGATTTTAGAAGGCAAATTGTATTTAAACTGCAGAAAGCTCCTCAGAATGGTACATAAAATGTATTGTTTGTTGTCTATGGAGACAGAAATGGCAACATTTCAACCTTTTTTATTGTTTTTTCTCCTACAGCTAATACGCTGAAGTCCATGCTTCAGCAGCTTGACAGTCAGCTCAGTGCAAAGGAGACCTTCCTCCATGATCAGCGAAGCAAATTGGGCGAGAAAGACAAAATTATCTGCAGCCAAACGTCTGAGATAGAAAGATTAGAGAAAAAATCCAAAACATTAGAATACAAGGTGCTGTCACACTTTTTATTCTCCTCTCTTCTTCATTTTGATGCAATATTTGGCTGTAAAAGTATTTATGTGAATTAACTCTTCCAAACACACAACTTGGCCACTGCAGATCGATATCCTGCAGAAGACGACAGAGATGTATGAGCAGGACAAGCGTTCTCTTCAGCACGAGCTGGAGACTCGAGAGCAACGGCTCCAAAGAGAGCTGACAGACAGGAGGCGGATGGAGCAGTGCATGCAGGGCATGGTGACAGATGCAAAACTCAAGTGGGAAAAGGAGTGTGTAAGTCGAATATATGTATACTGTGTGTATAGGCTACAAAAATCATAATATATGATTTGGTGTCCTCTCATTTTAGCTCATTTACAACAAAGTGCTGTTGGCCAAACCTATAAACCGATCGGTTGTTAAGTACATCACGTTGAGAGCAGGCAGCGCTGACAGAGACGTCGCATATCTGCAAACTTATGCAATGCTTGTTCAATGTGTATTTGGTAAATTAAAGTGTAACCTCAACTTCAACTTAAATATAATATTTTTCTATTTAATATTTAAGTTTTATTCTATTCCTTTCCACGCTAGCACAGAGTAGAGATGAGGAACCATTCAGAACTGGTTTTTAAGAGTTGTACCAACAGCCAAGGTTCCATATTGTCAGCTGAAAGTCCATAATTGCAACAATCACAAT
Source organism: Mola mola (assembly GCA_001698575.1). NCBI lineage: Eukaryota > Metazoa > Chordata > Actinopteri > Tetraodontiformes > Molidae > Mola > Mola mola. The sequence continues at coordinate 15,746,738 of KV751315.1, read as the reverse complement.
TTTGTTCAGAAGAGACAACAGTATATTGGCCACTGATGCAATATGCTTTAGCATTCATTCCAAAAAACAAGTATTTCTTTTAAATGCAGTTAAACTTGAAACATTTTAATTGACAGCCCAGAAACGGTTGGTCATATCTGGAATACAAAAACTTTATGGTTCATGGTTCAACTTGTGGTTTGTGTAGAAATAAGAAATGCGAACCACGCTACCTCAGGATATGTCACAATATAGAATTATACAATTAAACTGAATTGTACTTTCAGCTGTTTTTTTTTTTTGCTCCTTTCTAAAAAGGAGAGGCGAGTGAATGCAAAGCAGCTGGAAATGCAGAACAAGCTGTGGGTGAAGGATGAAAAGTTGAAGCAGCTAAAGGCCATAGTGACAGAGAGCAGCAGTGGAGGCGGCGGCGGCGGCGGCTGTCCGACTGAGCGTCCAGAGAAGCCTGAAAGGCCTTCACGGGAGAGAGATCGCAACATCGCTCAGAAGAGATCGGCCTCACCGCCACCACGTTCTGTGAGTTCTGTATTTCTGTTTGTTCCCTCGTTGTTCAGTTCGTCACTCTTTTTGTGAAACTTAATTCGACGTATGAGTTTTTGCATGCAACTAATGTGGTGATCTTAATTGTGATTTCTGCGCTTAGTGGGCACACCACTGCTTTTCGAATCACCCTGTTGTGTATTTGTATACATCTGGAGCCCCTAACATCCACAATGCTTGGTCCCATTCCCTTGTCACTTTTCAGGACTTGAGCAGAAATCCCTCCCATCGAAACGGAGCCAGTATTAGGGCAGCACAAGACCCTATTCCCAACACTTCACCCTATCCTTCAGTAGCCTCCTGCATCTCTGATTGGGAGCAGAGGTTTCCAGTAGACCAGGCTAGGCAACCTAGGACTCCCCAGTGCAGAAGCCAGTATCCCGGCCCATGCCAAGGCACCAGCAGCGTGGGTCGCAGGAGAGGCCAGCGCTGGGCCCTGGACGCTGAAGCCCCTGCTACAAGTCTTGTCTATGGGCTAGACCTAGAGGCGTGCAAACGGGTTAATGTGAGTGTATGTTAGATGCCCTCAAGCTTAGTTTTTCTCTTGGCTTTTATATTTAAAGCCTTTTTTTCTGGTGACAAGCTGCATACCGTAATGTAGATGTCTGCTTGTTTATAAATACATGAAGCACTTCATCAGTGTAGACTGTTAGTTCTTTTACCCAGACTGTAGTTCATGCTTGTAGATCTTTTTGATGCTTGATGCAAACTCTTCTTTGGAATTGCTTTTTCCTTGTAGTATATCATCGCACACTTCGGTAGATCTGTGTAAAATTACCAGAACTGACTACAGCCATTTAAACAAAGCTGTGCCAAGAGAACACTATGAATGTAGTAGCAACAGCATTATTGTACATTTTAAGAGTGATACATATATTACAGTTTTATGAATTAAGGAGAGGTAAGTCAGAGATAAGTAAGGGAAAAATACAGAGAGGAAAACCATAATCATAACTGAGCTTAACATACAACTGTAATTATGGCCTTGATGTGACACTCACAACTGAGCATCTTGAGTGTCCCACTTTGTAACTTTAATCAATAAACCGTATCCATCTAGTTTTCTCATGGCCAACAATAGGCATGGCCGTGCATATTTCTACTTTCTAGAGTTACTTAACAAGTGGGATTAAACAAATGAACTGCAGCCTTTTGGGAACAGATGTACATATGTAGGCCCAAACCACCAAATTAAAATCTGGCATTCATTACAGATTCCTGGCTTTCTACTAAACATACACATATGCAACTTTTCTTTGAGTCAAGGTCCGTATCAGTTCCATGACTTGCTTTGTATTGTTAAATTATAGTGTAACATAGCCTGATTCCAGACTTCGGAATTGCTGCCATCACCCTTCCTACCCCTCAGCAATTAAAATGATTAATGATGTTAAACACAAATAAGAGTCATTTAGTCTGGTTATTAGCTTTAATCACTACCATGCAAAAATTACGTCTCCCATCCATTGTGGCCCACAAAAAGACTGACAAGTAAGGATGCCCCAATATGGAAATTCTAGGCCAATTCTGATATTTAGAATAACAGTTAGGCAAATATAATCCCCTTCTATGTTAAGGAGATAAAGAAATCCTCTGCATGGAAAAATATCTGGACTGAACAGAATATTGGCCACTTGTACTGGTGAATGCGACCTTATGCGCCAATACATGCCACTCAACCACGTCCATATCAGCCAATATATTGGTGTATTCCAACTGCCAAGTAATGATGGTATTGCTTATTGACCTGTTTGGTGTTCAGTATGCTGGGACCAAAACAGAATAATCTTTTACAGGATTGAATGACTTCACTCTTTCATTTGCAGTTTTAAACAGTCATCTGTGCTTTAGAACACATATTAAACCTCACCTGCAAACTGTTTCCATGTACTTTTAATTGCTACTGTATACATTGCCACGCCACCTTTGCATGTTAATTCTTTTTCATTCTATCGGGCTGTTTTCACTGCACCTCCGTTTTAGCCACTTTAGCAAAATATATGTATTATTGGAAGGCCGAAGTATTTAGTGTATTTGAGGGTTCCAGTACTACGAAAATACTTTTTTCCCCTAAAATGCAGAAATGAATTGGAAAAACAAATCTATTTTAATTGGACATGTCATGTCCCTTTTGGACTTCCAGTACTACATTTATGTTAAAACAACCTGCCATCTTCTTATGATTAACCCTCAGTACTAACCTAAACAAACCTTAAATGATCCCTGCTGTCATCATATGAGAATAACTTCCTTGTTTGTCTTTTTCACAACGGGATCAGCAGATGGCTCTTCCGGTTCATCCAATGCACAGACGCTCACACTCTGCGGGTGGGGAGAAATGGGTAGACCACAAACCAGCTTCTAATTTGGACCTAGACACTGTCATGCAGCCAATCATACCAAATGCAATCAAGGTGTCGACCCCCAACGAGAAGGCTCTGTCTAAATGCCACAAGTATGTGCTTAGACATCAAGAGCTTGCCTCTGATGGGGAGATCGAGACCAAGTTGATCAAGGTAAAGTTGCATAACTGCTTAATTTGACCTGATTATTCAGTGATCTTGCATGAATTTGTCTTAATCACATTTTTTTTTTTTCCACAGCATCTTGTTTTAGATATGGGACAGTATTACCTTTTTCACTGTTGATAGTGAATCTGTGTTTCTTCTTCTATTCCTCATGAACATTTCTGAGACTTTTTTTTCTCCTTTTAAAATTCCTCAGGGTGATGTTTTTAAGACCAGAGGTGGAGGACAAGCTGTGCAGTTTACTGACATTGAGACCCTCAAACAAGAGTGTCCAACAGCACCCAGGTGAAATATTTGCCAATGTGACAACACTGTACAGTATAAAGTTATGCGTATAAATAAAAGACTTTAATTCCTTGTTAATTCCATTAAGTATTCCAAAATGATTTGATTTTAGTCACTAATGAGCACAGTGTTTTTAATTCCATGAATTGTATTTGTTTCAGTCGAAAGAGGCGATCAGGGTCTGCTGAAGGACCAGCTAACATCGAAGACATAGAAAACAGGGTAAATTCATTTAAACTAAGATGAAAACAAAATGAACAAAAGTATAACATTAATGTAGTTACTAATTTATGTCACCTGACAACCCTTTTTCTTCCAGGCTCCAGTAGGAACATACAGCCATGGAAATCAAAAGTAAGTAAATACAGTTCACATTCTGTGTGGTTACACAATGAAGCTTTTATACCATCAATATTTGTTAGTTTCAAATGTATCAAATTAGGTTGAGGATGAGGTCAAATAAATATATTGTAGTATATTTTATCAAACATTAACTCAATTCCTTGATTATGGTGGACTAATAAATTGCTATGCTTTGGCTACAATTTTTTGTTTTTATAGATATATATATATATAAATATCACAGAACAGACACATTAAAGTTTAAACTTGTTTCTTTTCTTTCTATCAGACGCAGAAAGCCTTAAATATCTGTACATATGAAGAAGATTTGGCTGAATTCTTGGAACAGTGGGACGCCACAAGAAACTGCATCTTTTTGAGATTCTGAGCATTTTTCACTTGTATCTGATCTCATTACAGATAAGTTCTTCAGATGCAGTTTTAATTTAATAATAGCCCCATAGACATGGTTTAATCATTGTGGGGTGTTCTGCTTGAATCTGCTGCAATAGTGTGCTTTTTGATCGCTGGAATTCTTACTTCTTAAAGACATGGAGATGTTAAATAGCACAATATAAATATTATGTAATCATATTTAATCCTCTGTTACTTAGTCTTTTTACCGCCTCTTACGGCTACCCAAAAATTAGTGTTTTTGAGCTTTGGAGCAATGAAAAGTGCTTTTTTAAATATTACTGTCAAATAGTGCTTGTTTTTTACAAGGTGCATTTTACACGTTTTGCAATCAGTGTGGCTGATTACAAAAAACTGTTCAGAACACAGTTGTGTTAGAATTGCAATGTCTTGAACATCAACTGTAAATATAGAGCTGTTAAGTAGGTTCAGTAAGTATTATCACTCTTTTTACGTGTGTTGATTGAACAGCTCCTGAGGTGTGCAGTGCACTCTTTTTGGTGGTATTAAATGTATTGGAACACAAAGTCCTGACACATTTATTTCTTTATGCATGAAGACCGAAGGGTTTCAGTCTCCATCTGTAAGCTCTTGCATATATCTGAGATCAAAAAACAAGGCAAATAAAACCTCTGCCCTCTCAATAACATATAAAGACTGAATTGATAAACTAGAGGTCAGACACATTTCCTCTGAGGTTATGTCAAACTCACAATGACCCACTCAGCCTCCAGTCAAAGGCTCATTTTAAGGCTTAAGCACACAGTTTTCTTTGCTGACACATGGACACTTTATTCCTGTTTTTCCAACACTTTTGGTCTGTCAACAAACTAGAAACGTCGAACCAAGCTATAGAAACTGGAAACCTACACTCACATGTCTTCTGACTGCTATAAGCATTTGCACCGGATCTCTGCTTGTGTGAAATTCTACTAACATGAATCAAATGCTTTGAGTGTCAGTGTTGGTTCTGTTAAATTTTGGATGGCACACAAGGTTCTAGGATCAGTGTGCCATCCTTCATCCAAACCGAAGCACTTCTTCTGAGCAGTACAAGAATAAAGCACAGAGCCACGTCCTGGGCATGTACTTGGTACTTTATACTTAAGTTTACAAAGATTTGTTTTTCCTAGTGTACTCCAATAGACTCTGAGTACTCAGACGAGCAAGAAAATGTTTCGAAACCTTAATCTGAGAATAAGATTGTTTAAATGAATCAATAAGTGGAAATCTTACTAATGACTTATTAATATTATTTTACAAAAAGAAGAAATATATGGAAGTATCATATCCATGCAGAGACTATGTGAACCCATAAATATTTGCCATGCACACGTTCGTCAGTGAACAGAAAACTTGTAGTTAATAACATGACCAGCAGGTGGAACCTAATGCCTGTAAGACGTTTTGAATTTCCTTGAGTAAGTTCTTGAGTTCTGCTTCAAATTAATTTGGATGTACAATATTTATCACGTGGACTTACAATCCACTTTGTTTTTTCCACAAGTTACTTTCCACACCTGAAATGACCCACAGAGTTTGACAGTCATCCCTTAAAGGAGGTGTGATGCTGCCGACTCAAGACACTCTGACTTAACACGTTTTATTTTACCCAGGCTGCTCTTAAACCTCATTGCTATCATTTCACCGTGAATGCCCAGACAGCCAGGGTGATTAGGTCACTGACTCACTGAGCTACTTTTTGTGTCTGGATAATGAGCTGTCATTAATGGTTCTCTCAGATTGAAATGGCCACATTTTCACTTGACAGCAAATTAAGCTGTAAAGTATGCATGGTAATGGCCAATATGTTCTCGGATAATTGGCCATGGAAAAATTAATTGGGTTACTGGACCTAGTTGACCAACTAAATGTGAAATCACACGCCTACCATGTAAAGGTACCGGTTTTTAAACAAATGCTTGGTGTGTTATTCCATTTTTTCCTTTTTTTTTTTTTTTTTTTTTTTTTTTTTCTTTTGCCAAAAGGGACATTTTTGAAAGTGCTCAAGAGACATAATTTTGTTTGATTACATATTGGTGTGGGAGAGTTGGGTTTTTTTTTTTTGTTTGTTTGTTTGTTTGTTTTAGTACAAGTAACCGTATTTGTTTGACTGATGTTTAGAAATGTTCAAAAGATTCCTGTTTGGACCATTCCACAAGTAAACGAGGTTCATTGGTGACAGATAATAATACCAATGAAAGGATTTTTGTGAAGGGTGAGATTCATCTCTTTGTCATGGTTCTAGGTTTCTAAATGAACCATAGCAAAGAATTGAGGTTTCACATGTACATTCTTTAATATCAATAAAATTAATAGAATGAGAGAAAAATCAAGGGGAAAATCCCTGAATGTCAGGAGCCGGGTCAAAAACTAATATTGAATCATTACAGCCTTCCATCAGTCAGATTGTACAAAGCGGTGCTTTTCAGTGTTGGGTTTTTGAGCAGATCCCCAGTGACAGGAAAAAAAAAAAAAATCAGATTTCACTGTAATTTCATCCATACATAACACATTACAAACTGTATGACTGTTTTGGTCATCTTGTTACACTGCAATGTTCTGCTAGGAATCTTTGGGTTCTGGCATTCATGGGGTTGTTAATTTGACATGTAGACCTACCTAAATAGTTTTACAGATGCAGTGCACCCTCTTATGGCATAACCACTTCCAATGGTGGGATCCCCCAGCAGGGTGCAACCCATCAGATCACCTATGCCATTCAGGTTTGATTTACGGAACATGAACCTCCAGGGTTCCAAACTTTTCAGATCCATCCATTATCTACCACCGCTTATCCTGCACAGGGATGCGGTGGGGGGTTGAAGTCTATCCCAGTTGTCGCTAGAAAGGGAAGGGCCATGAATTCCAACCAGGTATCAAACCCCCATGCTTTGAGGACACTTTGGTAACCACCCTCCCAAACCTCACAACAAACAAAGGATCCACTACCAATTTCCCAGTGCCCGGTATCAGAGGACACGCTCAGAAGTCCTCTGTCTGTCCTGACAGAAAAGCTGTAATTAAAAACAGGTGTTACGGCACAGGAATTTAAAGAAGCAATGTCGTAATGGGACGTCCACACCAATTGCGATTACAGAAAGAGATCCACGTGTGTGGATAATCTTGAACCCTGGGGAAACAAGGCTTATCAAATAGGGGTTCTTTGCTCTACTGTGTGTCACTTAACAATTCTTGAGGTGAAAAAGAGTTTAGGATCCACTCATGAACACATATCACATGTAATTGGCAATACTTTGACCGATCATTTTCTGTGTCTAAACTTATCCAAAATGAATAGCAAAAAAGTGAGGAGTGCTGGTCTGTCCATGTTTCTGACTGTCTTTTCGCAATTTTATACTTCCTCTGTTGTCATAACAGAGGAATAACTACCCAGACTGGTACTAGCACAATCCAGACAAAATAAAGGGTATGGTGCATGGCTAACCTCTGTGAAGGCACAATCAGTGCTGAACAGTAAATACATTTTAGGCCAACTTATGCTACAAGAAGTCATAAGAATCCATCTGAGGCCCAGTGGTAAAGCAGTGCTGGTTGTAGACTGCCATGCCTGCAGCCCACCCGTTAGCCACTGAAAGCTTGTGGTGTAAGTCCAAAAACCACAATGGAGATCCCAGTCTGTAGAGGTTGTGGTTCAAGCCAGAACTAGTGACCTCTGTTCCCGAATGCTTACTGAGAGTTGTTGACAGAAAAGGAGACGTAAGACTGTGGTAAACGTGCCCCTGTGTCCGCAGGATGTCGCTCCTATGTGGAGGCCCAACCAGTCTGAACACTGGTCGGAAGTGGTGAGAATGGGGGAAACTGCTGTCGGCCAATCTCAACCCTTGCGTCCGTAGGCTTGCCTGTGAAAATATTGACCCTTCTTTCCACGCCTGTTTAACTAGCCTGCCTTTTTCGGCCCAGGAACAAATACCACATGACAGCACTGCTTTACTAAACGGCTTCTTCAAGTCAAACACTAGCTAATGGCTGCTTAAACAGTTCGTTTTATGTGCATTTGACTTCGTGTTTGACTTTGTGCCACCTTTATGTGTACTGCTGAGTGTGAATTTGAGACATGTGTTTGATGTTTGAGGTTCTTAATTCTCAGGGTAATATTCTCTCCAGCGTGGCACAAATATGATGTGCACGATGGGTTACTGGCCAGTGTACATAGATAAAGACATACTGCAGTATGAGTCAACAAAAAGGTGGAAAGACAACCACTGTTGAGTTGTGACGAGAGATTAAATATGAATAATAGGATGAAAAACGGGATCGAACTGTCCAATTTAATCTGAAGTCCACCTGAAACGAAGGAAAGTATCTAATTGCTGTGTCGTGACCTATTTCCTACTGAAACAGGAAAGAACCAATCACAAGATAAAAGGCGCCATATAATGTTGGGATGAATCGTAATAGCTAGTAACTATAGCAACGATTGTAGTTCCGCTAGGCGTTGGGAATTGACAGCTGGATGCAATGACATTATTGCTTGAAATTGGTACTTGTACATGGTGATTTAATTTCAAGTGATGTCATGTGATTTTAAAAGAAGAAAACCAAATCTAAATGGGTTGAAATGACAGTTTTTATTATCAGGTGGACCTCAAGTTGTTTTTTTGTTTTTTTTTTTTTTAAAAAAAAAAAGTGCACGAATTGTAAATGATTTCTTAACTTTGGCCAGTGTTCAAACTGTGATGATCTCAAGCTTTTCTGCCTTTATATTATGCATTGTATGCATGAAATTTGACTTATTAGAAGTATTATTCATTATTTTTATAAAACACTATTTGTGATGTGACACAGCAAGGGGGTGAGGTAGCTGCAATTAACATGGTGTGACAGATTATGGAAACCTTTTTTCATCCATCAATCCATCTATCTTCTACCGCTTACGTCAACCTAAGTGTGAATGAGGACGGGGGGAGATTCAAAATGTGAAGAAACTGTTAAAAGGCCCTAATAAAGGAAGTTGCAGTTGATGGCCATTGGAATGAGGTCTCTGTTAAGTAATTCTGTTTTGTATACAGGAGCAGAGCTTTACATGTAATTAATTGATGATACCAAATAAAGGTAAGACTTGTGAGGTTTCTCCAGAGGAGTAACCATCAGTATAGATATTAGTGGGTCAGAGTATTTGAGTTTGGAACAAGTATAAATAAAAAAATAATTTTCGCCCAACAAAACTTTGCATGTTTTGAGCAAATATCCCCTTGGAATGATGCTGTCATAAGCCTAAAAACGCTAGAAAACCAAATCACAACATCCGAACATTCCACCTGTCAAGACTGATGCTAATACAGTGAGGCAGTGATTTTAGTGACGTATTGAGGCAGAATCTCCAAAATGGACCATTTCGGCACCATCTGCCATTTCGAATTTGTCATGTTACAGCCAGTAAAATTCATGTACTTTTTCCTATAACAAATATAACAAATACCAATAAAAATTAGAAATTGGTTGAGTTAAGAAAAAATATACAGACCTTCAGTCAAAAACACACTGCATAACAATACTGAGGCAAAAAGGAACCTGCATGTATTATCCTGCTGTACACTCCTCTTTACACTGGGAGATATTTCAGGCTTCCACTGGTCGATATTGGTAACTGACACCTCTAAGGAAACATCAGAACCAATAGAATCCCAGGCCGGTACCTAATACATGGCCACAGATCAAACACAACTCATTCACAGGCCAATTGGTGGGCAGGTACATTAAGCGGCAGAGACGGTCTGTTCCTGCGCGCCCGGAACCTTCTCATAGGAGGGAAAAATGACAGGAAGTTGTCAGTAATCATTTGAAAGTGACACAGAGGCATTAGCCGTTAGTAGCAAAGTTATGCAATTGGATGTTATGACCACGAACCACCAAAAGTGACACACAGCTGATTTACCAGGCAGAGTTTATTGTTGCTCTTCTTATGCTATCGGTTCAATGAGTTTGTTCCGTTGTTGTTGTTTGAATTGTATTTTATTGAGCATAAAAAAGGTTCTTACACGCGTGGGTTTTCTCCGGGTACTCCGGCTTCCTCCCACAGTCCAAAAACATGCAAACTTGGGGTTAGGTTAATTGGTTGCTCTAAATTGCCCGTAGGTGTGAATGTGAGTGTGGATGGTTGTTTGTCTCCATATGTTGGCCCTGCGATGAACTGGATGAACTCCCACCTTTGCCCGAAGATGCTGAGATAGGCTCCAGCCCCCACCCCCCAAAAGTGGAGACAGAATTAAAGATAAAAGAAAACTTGCACCCAATTTTAATAGATTGTTTACTGTTTTCTTGCATGTCTCTCATTTACTGTATATAACATTATGGTGAAATCTATATCTAAGCCATGTGAGCTGTGGATGCTTCAATGCTAGAATATGTATGGAAAGGTTGCTATGTAACTTACATTTTCTTACTACATTAGTTTGTAGTCAGCTTGGACTGAGGCAACTTCCACTGTGGGAGTATATATCTATGGAAAGGGAGCAAGAAAAGAAGAGGACATTCAGTGTCTCTTTTCTAAACTTTTCACTTCAACTTAGCACTCCATTTTTTGGGTTACATCCAAGTTTGAAAATGGATCTGGAACCAGAATCCTGATAAAAATCGCGATCAAACGTTAGAGGCTTTTACACAGAAACAAATTCAACAGGCAACAGTAAACTATTATTCATTTTTGCTTTTTCTTTTACATGATATCGGCCTTCTGGGGGCCTGAACATGCAAACTTTTTAAAACAGGTTCCAGAGTGAACTCTTTTGAAAACGTCACCCCTAATGTCACTGTGTAACCGAATCGTGTGACCCAATTACCACCAAGCTATGATGTCACGCTGCCCTGCCCACCAAGTAATGGCACAGTTGCCAGTGGAAACGCACATCTGTAATGAGCGTACCGTTCTCGTACTGAACTCAACTGAACCGTACTGCTTGGTGGAACCTTGGCGACAGGTTTAGCTCGGGATAAGCAGCAGGCTCCCTGGTAGCTGTTCAGAACAACAGACAGTGTCTGTAATGTGTAGTTGTGGAATGTTAACCCCAGTAGAGGGCAGCAAACACTAAATGATAGCACAATAAGAAATGTTTTTTTCTGAATGAAACTACTCCAGTTAGGACGTTGTTGTGTTGTTGTCTTCATCATCCCATCCTTGGCTAATTTTCAAACCACACACCAAATTTCATCCATATCTGTTCACAACTTTTTGAGATGGGTTGGTAGCAGACATGTACTGTGTACTCACAGGGCCGAAGCATATCCTCCTCCACTTTTGTTGGCGGAGTTAAACGCGCCGATTCTGATGAGCAGAAAAAAGTTGAATATCAGATCTGATAATTGGACAGGATGACCTATAGAATACAGTACAATGAATATGTGTGAATATATAGAAATGTACTTTTATTTTGTACTTTTGATATTTAAGTACAATTATTCCCAAAGCATTACTTTTAATATCAGAAGCACATTTAATATCAGTGACTTTAAGGTGAAGTTTCAGTACAAGTTTTACCAATGGCTTTGTGTTGAAGCAGATCAGAGTTTAAAACCAGCTGCCTGTGGAAAAAGCAACATTATTTGTTAATCTAAAGTGAATTTAAGTATCTTTTTACTTTAATATCCGAAATAATGTTTCGCATGCATTTTCTTTGAGTCATTACACAAACAACAACAAAAAAAAAAAAGGCCAGATGCCTTAAACTAAAGCACTTAAAACTAGCTCAACCTGGATGACTGAGAACATACACAAACAAACTGGGTCACAGACAGGTGGAACAAACACAAGGAATTTCTAGAACGCTGTCACGAGGGAACAAAACAATCTAGCACAGGAAGACAGGGGAACATGGCTTATATACACAAGGGAAGGGGAGATATCAAGACACAAGTGACACTGATTATAGATGGTGGGCCCCTCCCCCCCGTGTTCCTGAGGGTCACATTTAGCTCTGCTCACTTGTTGGCCATGCTCAGCATGCGTGGTGTATGTTTTATATCAACAATAGTGTTATTAACATGCAAGGCCCGCTTGCTCACGTCAGTCAGAACGCTGCTTTGGCATAGGGTGGG
>KV751315.1:15716317-15734520 GCA_001698575.1 Mola mola | reverse complement strand
GCCAGACGAGCTCGTACAAGCGCACATTCCTGGAAGATTTGGAAGGTATGAAGCATATTTCTGCATTTTTCAAGGAACAGCAACTCAAGATAAAATGATTGCTGCTGTGATAGCTTTACGTCTGTAAAGTCCTGCCTTCATGGGATTGTATTTCCTCTTCCCGGCGGTGCATGGAGCAGCTTATCCACATTAACACCTGTGTTTCAGTGCAGGGCTATTTTTGATCTGAATGTACGCTCAGCAGTAAAAGCATTTCTTTTCATTCCTGCCTTGTCAGTCATTGTGTGTTGTGCTTCAGCTTTGTCTCATACAAACACAATATGGAGGTTAACTTAGGTAACCGTGTCGGATAAGATCAAGGCATTGTCTTCTATCTGGCTTTTTACAGTAATCTGTGAGGATATGACTGTCTAGAGACGTGGCCAGTGTTTTAAATATTTTTATCTCTTGGCTTTGTGTTTATTTAAGAAAGGCCATTTTGCATCATAATTAGACTCATCTTACATGGAGATGCTCGTTACAATTTTCTTGGCCATTTCCAATACAGATTTTTTCGTAAGTGTGACCTTTTTTTGCAAATTCCAATCCTCCCCGCCTCCATAAACTGTATTTGGCAGCATAAACAAACAACAATCGACTTTTCTTCAATACAAAATCATATTTTCATGAAGGAAATCTGACTTAAACAAGTCACGAAATGCTATAACCTTACAAACTTTAATAACTTCATAAAGTACAAACAAAAAGCAGCTGCAACAGATTTGCGTAACACAGCAAATGTCAATAACTTACATCATTTTTAAATGTTCACAAGATAACAGGACCTTGACCTTTCTCTCTTTTTTCACTTGTCTCAAAAAAAAAAAAAAAAAAAAAAAAAAATAAAACCAAAACAAACTCTAAAAAAAAAAAAAATCCACACGATACAAACTTCCAATTAAAACTAACGAGTCCAACAACCGGAAATCAAAATCTTTAGCTTCCGGTTGTTAGCTCGTTCAAAGTGGATACGATCTGATTAGGTTCGTTGCTCCCTCACGGTTTACTTTGGCTTTACATGTACTACACATTTCGAACTTCCACACGACGGACACTGTACCTACAACCTACAGGTTTGGATCAGCCGGCATGGCGAGTACGAATGAGAACTGCTCGGCTCCTAGTCAGAAATACAACAGCTGCTCGGCCAATTTCCAGTTATGGCCGGCCATTTCCGGTTCCGGAGCGGTCAATCGGCGGATCTCTGGTTTCACAGGTAAATATTCATATCTAACACTTGAGTGTTTGTTTGTTTTTTAAATTACATAAAGAATTTAGGAAATATATCACAGTCCATTTCTTCATCAATCCCCCTTGTCGGCTTTACACCTCCCTGCTGGGTCACATTACGAGTCAGGAGTGGTTTGGAGCTACATTAGGTTAATATGTCTCCCTTCTAATTTTTAGGTGTCAGTTGTCCCTGCCTGTAGCCTTAAACCAGCGTTTTTCAACGTTCTGTCCAGTCAAGGCAAGTCTAAATGAAAGTGATCGATTAATCAATTACTTGTTTGTTCGACCAAAAGGAAATTAATTGATATCTATTTTGATATTTGAAATAATCGTTTCAGTTTTGTTGGTCCCAGCTTGTACGGTGTCAGGATTTACTGGCAGCAAATGACGTCCCTGTAGGCTTTGCAAATATGTGCCAATTAGAGTAAACGATGAATTGTTAATCTGTAAAATAATTGTTAGAATTACCAATGATTAAAATAGGTTATGAACTATAGGTAATCATAGGTTGCAGCTAGTTTGTTTTTATTATTTCAGCAAAGTCAAAGTGTGTTTTGATGGCACTCCTGGTTGACAAGGCGGCCTTGTACCTTTGGTTGTTCAGTGAATGTCAATGCAGTTTAAGATGTTTGTGATAGTTTAACACATGACTGGTGACTGTAAATAATGTTGCAGATAGCATTGATTGGGTTTAGCCCTTCATCAAAGAGGAAAGAAAACAAAACACATGTCATCAAGACAATTCTGTTCATGCTGGGGGATTCTGGGAATACAGTGCACATGAGTTTGCTCCGTTCATGGTTAGTAAAACAAAGAAGAAAGGGGAGAGAGCGTTACACATTTTGCCTTGTGATCAAGTCATAACCAAAAAATGCAATTGCAAATATTTAAAAACATTTAATGAACAGGCACACTGGAGTTGCGTTTTCCGTAGAGGACGTGACCTTTTTGACATTTTCAGTACATAAGTAAGGTGAAGATTGTTTGACCTAAATAAATGAATAACCACCAAAATGTTAACTATCTTTTAGTTGCCATCAGCTGATTTTTGTAGGAAAAAGCAAATGAAATCCACTTGGAGGACATAAATGCAACTTTCAGGACATATGGCTGCAGAATGACAAGTCACAGTCCTGTTACTGACCTGAATAATCACTAAGCCATTGCGTTGAGAAACATTCCCTGAGGTAGGCAAATGAAGCATAAAATCCAGTTTAGTGTCAGAGAGTTCTGGATTATTTTTCCAAATTATACATTGTCTAAATGACGGTGTTTGTACGTCAGAAGCAGCCGATTTTACATCAATAAATGCATGTAATGTACGTCTCCAATAGTTGACCATGTTATCAAGATAGTTTGACTTGTACCAATAAAAAAACAATGATTCTGTGTGAGCAGGGGTTCTGTAGCATCGTTTCTGGCACTCATGCCAGTTTGTTTGTGTCAGTAGCTAAGGTAAAGATTCAAGGCCCGTGAAAATCCCCCAATGTTTTGCTTTCGAAGTTGGAAAGTTAAAGGCAGGGCTTGGCAAAGCTGTGACATCCTCTCCAGGTGATAGCCACTGTTGAGCTTGTTTACCCGCTTCTTCTGTTGATCTTGCTAAAAGCCTCTCACACCCCCCTTACTACACACACACTCACACTAACACACCGTGTGTGTGTACCCAGTGTGGACACACACATTAATAACACTGTGATGCCATTCTTTGTCGAGTGCTTTTACAGGTTCAACATTTACCATAGTGTTTAATCTTCCTGCACAAACCGCCGTCGCTTGTTGTGCAAACAATCCTTTTGTCACTGTTGGGCAACTCCCAGGATCCTTTGGGAGGGTGAGCACAGGGACAAAGCTGAGACTGTCCTGTGTCCTGGGATCATTAAAATATTAGACTAAATATGAGAAATAGTGTCATATATTTCAAATATATTTTAAAGTGTCCTTGATATTGGTATGAAAAGGAATAATAGATACAAGCCTGTTTTTGTAAAAATGTACATTTATAGAGAAGCAACAGCATGATAAGATATAAAATTCTAAATAGAGTACACAAGAGAGGGTCTCACACAAAACACATTTAGATGGTCTTTTATCACTGGTATCCTTTTAAAATAATACATATACAGTTTAAAATATTAATTTATCCATATTTGCTGTGTCACTAGTAAATTGGTTTATAAATTGATGAACTTGAATCTTTTTTCCATGAAAACCTCCAGCCATCCCTGCCTGCGATAGCAGCTGCGGCCATAAGGTGTCACTGTGGTCTGTTCCTCCAGTCAGTTCCCTTTCAAGCCCCCCCCCCCTCCGAACTGTTGCCTCTCCTTCCAATAAGAAACAGATGGGAGACCTTTGCTGCAGGCTACTGCCAAATGGAGCAAATTCTCATTACAGCGTCTGCAAGCTCTGTTTATTCTCGTCAAGCTTCACCTCCACCCCTCGCAACATTTTGCCATCTGATGCGTTCAACACTTGCTTCCGATGCAGACGTGTCATTTTGTTATGCCTTGTTTTGCTGATTACAGGATATTTAAAGAATGGGAAACAGACATCAGACATCATTGTTCCGTAGGGATGCCTACAGTCACTTTCTCTTACCAACTATGTTGCTGTCTTATTAAATGTGACATAGTTAAGATGTTTTGCATCAAAATTAGCATGCATATGCAGATTCTTTTGAACTTGGGTAAACCTGCTAGAAATAGGGGATCGACTACTTTTCTCATGGCATTTTTATGAAACACTTGAAATTAGTAGAACATACACCTCATCATACGTACAGAAAACTTAACAACTCGTTAAAAAAATAAAGACATTTTAAAAACATTTTCAGTTTCATGTAGAAGACAAAGGTCAACGAAGTTACCATTTTTGATTCCTCGCCCGTTAGTGGTAGAAAAATTTCCAAGAAGTGTATATATGAAAAATAAAAGAAAAACACATATAAGTCGAAAGGATCATTCATTTTTAGAAAATTATGGCTTATAAACTGTGAGCAGAGAATTTTAACAGCCTGCAGATTAACATATGGATCTTTTTGTCTTCGGCCAATCACGAACAGCAGTACTCAAGCATTTTCCATGATTAGTTTTGATGTTACGATTCTAAAT
Source organism: Mola mola (assembly GCA_001698575.1). Classification (NCBI taxonomy): domain Eukaryota; kingdom Metazoa; phylum Chordata; class Actinopteri; order Tetraodontiformes; family Molidae; genus Mola; species Mola mola. The sequence goes on along the minus strand of KV751315.1, from coordinate 15,730,144 downwards.
GTACCGCAAGCCCAGCTGGATGATCGTCTTTTTCCATCTTCAGAGAAAAGAAGTTGGATGGGTTCCAGGTCTCTGCTGATTGGTCAAAGGCCACAATAACGTGTACTGTGTCGTAGGGTGATCTTTGCTGATTGGCTGAATGTAGACCATATTTTTCTGATCTCACTCAGGGGGAGCAGGGATGGGGGGATTGTAAAATGTGAGGAAGTTACCAAAAAAAGTCACCTGCCCTATAAAGGGTTAAGACGTGCACTTGCACAATGCTGAGAAGAAATATATTTATTTGCCAGCATTCTCCATGACACTATGCATAGCACAAGAAAAGGAGTGTTGTGTTTCCGAGGCTTGCAACTAATGCAAAATTTAAAGACCATCTCATGACAATCATGTTTTATGACTTTAACATTTCCATATAGTGTTCTTATGTTCTACAGCTCACATCATGACTGAAATAAGATGTCAGTGTCGTGACAGTCTCAGAGAAACAAATTCTGACAGCCTGGGTCAAATCCTGACGACTTGTGGAGGTTGGACTTAATGTTGTGGACATTCTTTGTTTCCTTGACACTAAAGGAAAATAAAAAAACAACTAAACAAAAATTAAAAATATTGGTGTCGGTTATCAGCCAAATTTAAATTTTAAATATCTTAAGTATCTTCTCAGGATTTCCATATACTGTATGTGTATCCTTACTATGAAGTCTCCAGAAATGCGAAAAATTCTCTTCACAACTTACTAAAGCGCATAGTGATAGTGAGATACTGTTTTATTCAGTCATCAGAATAAAAAAAAAAAAAGTTGGAGAAGCACTGTGAAACATTTGAATTCAGAAACTTTAGAGATTCTTGATTTTCACTGGATAGTGATGTTCTATAGTTATCTGACTCTGAGAGGGTAAGGAGCAAATACTGTTAGCACTAAACATTGTTTATATGACAGAAAATTCCGAACTAGTGAAACATTTGTGCAACACATTATTGTATTATGGCATATTGTCAATGCAACATATCTGTAATGAGGTTTACATTCTCGTTAACCGTGCATCTTGTCATACAGTATACTTAAGACATTTTTATTTTTAGATAAAGAGCATGAGCTCAGTCATTGCACTGTTACACATTTATCTGACCAGAGCCACAGACTTTACCTGTCCATCTTACAGACAGATCCCCAGCCCTGTTTGACTCCCCAGTCTGGCAAGCTAGCACTTCAAATGGAATATAAATGGCATCATTATGTAATATTCAATCTGTTGCTGCCGCAATATCCTATTCCACAGATAGCGCTCTTCACCACCTGCCCCATATGCTCCGGACTTGCTGGTCCTGTTCTTTTCATGGAGAATATTAAAGAGTTATTAAATTAATCTGTGCTCACTGGCGCATGTTATTGCAGTGCAGAGATTTGTGGGTCGAATGAAGCCGTTAGGCTGTACCCTAAGCTGATTTATTAAGGGTGCCAGGGAATCACCAAATAGACCTGATAACCTGTTTTATTTTGCATAAGTGAATACTTTCCCTTAAATCCGCTTATGTCCCCCCTCCTCCCTTTTTAAAACAAGTTGACTTATTCCTTGTATTTTCTGTGACCCGAGGCTGTGCAGTGTTGGTGTAACAGTCTCTTCGTTAATATTATTATGAGAACTAAGAATTTACACTGGTTTAATATTGATTTAATATTACTCATATGACACACTTGTATTTCATCTACTCTATACTTTGGCTTTGCCTGCCAAAGGAAAATGGTTAGCTTCTGTTGTTTGGTAAAGTGTGGGATGAACAGCAGACAATCGTGGCCTGTCCACACTAACATGGATGTTTTGCAAATCGGAATATTTTCCTGTATGTTTGGGCCTCTCATCTACACACGGACAGTGTTTTAGGTCACTACAAAAGGATATTTTTCAGAACGTCTAAAGTAGGATTTTTCTACACAAAACAATCTTTTCTATTGGTTTCTCCATCGCACCTTGGGCAGCAGGTCAGAAAACTTTATATCAAAGGTTAAAAAATATGTATCAAACGTCTTTAAATCACTTAATACATGGCCACTATTGTTTGTTTTTAAGTCTCTTCTGCCAAAAGGGAAACAGTTCACTGTGAGTGCTCACAGCGATCTTCTCTAGTATCTGACATATCAGTGATGACACTGTACTGACACTGCCTGTTGTTGCCTGTGTGTACTGAGATATCTTGTTAAAGGAAGGATGTGTGGACAGGGCTTCTTTTTAATGGAGGGGACGAAATATCAACTTTGAGAAATGTCTCAAAGTGGATACATAATATATTCCATTTTCAGTTTCTCACTCAGTAAAAATGCCCCAAATTCATACTTGAGTAAAAGTCTTAATGTGTATGGTATTAAATGTACTTCTGATATTAAAAACAATTTTCTGGCAAATAAATGTACTTAAGTCATAAAAGAAAAATGTATGAAAATAGCACGAAAAGTAAATTTGTACATACTTAAATGTACGTGCCAAACTATATACAATAGGGTAAATCCTTAATCAGTATCTTGGCAAATTATCAGATACAATAGTCAACATTTTTAAAAAAAATTCTAATTATCAGAATCGGTGTCTTTTCTTAATGTGACTGTCAATAAAAATAAATTAATTGATTATTAAAGAATTTAGTAAATAAAGTTGTTAAATAAATACAGTGTAATGGGGTGGAAGTTAAAGTAGTAGGACAAGGAAATAGTAAAGAACAAACACATTTCAAAATTGTACCTACATTTCTTGTGTATTTATTCAATTCATGGGTGTCCAAAAAAAAAAAAATGGGGGTGACTTTCATACAACAGACATGTTTCAATACGAAGCAATTTAATCATCATGTATCAAAAGCTCTCCAGCATCCTCTGTGCAGCGTGTCAGATGCAGCTATGTTCAGCTTGCTTCTTGGTACACCCCTCTAGTGGCTGATGACACCAAGCTGGTCCTCAGTGAGGCTTGCGGGAGTGCAGAAGTAGCACAAATGATGTATGGAGCAGGGATGGGCATTTTCAATAATTTCAGTATATTTTTTTTACAGGAAAATATAAAAATTGGAGCATGATGTGGAACCGGTGTTCTGCACGTTTCCAGTTGGCAACAGTCCGCTTGGACTTAGCTCACTGTTTATTTAGTAGGGTGCTATAGCTCAGTAAATAGTGGCTATGTGGCTATAAGAGAACATTGGAATAGAAAAATAACCACCAATTGAAACCAAGTGCAGTTTCAAACGTACACAGGCACTTGCCTTTGCCAACACGCCCCACTCCTCAGCAGCTGCTTTAAGGTGGTAACATGTAGTTACATCCAACTCATGGAAGACCTTCAGTTTAGCCCCACTTTCCTCGTACATGTGGCCACTCTCATAACTGTTGTTCACCATCATGCATGATGGCTTGTACTTCGACCAAACACTGTCTTGCAGAAGCTTTCATCTTCCTCAAGCATACTTCTAGTCACCATTTTCTTTATCAACAGAGCTTGCAGGTGATGCGATGCGAGACTCTCTGTTGTCTCCTCTCTGCTGGTTACTTTTCGTGCTTTAAGTGCATGTAGTTAAACATCAAACTTGTGTTTCTATAAGTTTAAGACCACATATTTTGTTTTGGTCAAAGTTTCAGGCCTCACTTTTCCCACTCACGGTTGCCATGCTGCATGTAAGGCCGACTAAATTCTTCTGTTGTAGCCAAACACAAGGCTGTGCAGGTAATAGGTTAACAGTAAAACGCTACTCAAACAATAATATCACCAGTGAGCATACCCATATCTAGTATGGAATATTATTTCTATGCACGCTGAATGAGCAAGCCAAACAGAAATAATTTGAGAGGTGGAAGAAAGCAGGTAAGGGAGAAGCGAACACGTGGTATGGAGTTAACCAGGCATTCTTTAGGCGGAATTGATTTGACAACCCTCTGAAAGTTCCACCGAGTGTAAAGACAAATGCACTGTGTTAGAGACAATAAGACAGGGTCCAATATTATCGTCCTTAAAAATGGGACAATAGTTCCGACGTCCATGACTGATTAATATTCCATCACCGCTGCTGGATGTATTTATAGCAAGATTAGAAGTGTAGACTAGCTTCAACAAAACAAAAGACAGAATGTGTTTTTTCATCTTTAATGAACCGCACACAAGATAGTTAATTGTAATTTCATGCAGATGGTTTTGCGTCTCCAATCTCCTCCTTTTCCCAAGTCTTGGCTCGCTGAATGAAGGAGTTTACAAGTTGTAAAATAGAAAGACAGCTGAGGGATATGAGACAGAGCTGCCCAACAAGTGCACACATTATGTGCATAGCCAGACATCTGTGTGTTCTCTTGCCCCGACAGAATCAGCAGATTTAACACCCATTGAATCCACCCCAGATTCCTAACCTCATTTATCAGAGTGTATGCCAGCAGTGTAAACATTTAATCCAGCGTGAGATTTTTGGGCTCCTTTGGGTCAACAGTTTAGCTGTTGCTTTTTTTTCCCCCAAGCTTCGAGACAAAGTCTGCTTTCAATTATTTCTGCAAAATTGCTTTACAAGGTCCATGCATGATTAAATATTCATTATGTTAAACCAAGCACTTTCTTTGTATATAAATCCATATTAGATTTGGCTGGCAGGCTGCCTTAAACCACATGAGAAAGATTTCTGGTGCAAAGAAGCCTTGGACCTCCTGAGCAGCTCCTACGTTTGTTTGTTTTTGTTCTGATGTAAATTAAGACTTGTTGATATTTTCCTACCTTTTTGTCTTTGCCAAGCACACGCAGGCCTTCTCAGCGAGGAGGAAAATGTTGGATTCTAAGAGGGCATGGGAAAAATAAACAAGTGTGTCAGTTAGTGTAGTGACAGGGGAGCAGCACTGATCGTTCCATAAAAGACTGTACTGCATGTGGAGAAAATCCATTTGTGTGTGCATCTGTGTTCAGACCGATGGCGTGTCTATGCGAGAACTCTGTGTGTATTTGGAAAACTTGAGGAAGTGGAAGAAGGAAGCCATTTCATTTCAAATACGACCACCTTCCCTGAAAATATTTACCCAATATTTTTCTTTTTCCTAGCAAAATTGACCTCTTTGATTGCAAAGATTGCACCAAAGACCTCGTGGAAAATAAATTTGAGAGGATTTGAAATTCTTTAGTGGATTTGCCAGGGCTGCCTAGCTTGAGCCCATGTTTATTTGTTTTCCAGCTGCTCGAGGGATCAGGGTTGTGTTGACTCAGTAGGTATTTGTTTTGTCTTCTGTTACAGACATCATGAAGGGTTTCTTACTGCAGATGGTCTGAAGTAAGACAAACCTGAAGCAGCTGCATACTCTTTTTTTCTTCAGAAATAAAAAAAAGGATACTTGTCTCTCGGCCAAGTAATATGTTTTATAATTTGCTCCTGTGGTATTGTGTCTTATGTGGCTTTTTTTAATCATTATTTTCACTGAACCAGAGTGCATAAGTGCTTTACTAGCTGCCCTTGGCAGTGCAACTTGCCCTGCTTGGCTCTAGTTGTGCATGGCTGAGGAATGCATATCATTCTTGAATGAATTGGACAGGCACTGACCGCTGAAAAGATAGCCTGGTGTGCTCTATAATAACATCTGAAGAAATAGACAACTTAATTGGAGAAGTTTCAGACCTAAACTCATGTTCCGTCCACATGACGGAGGCACATTATGGGCCATGAGAGGCAGTGGAAGATGTAGCACTGTATGACAACCATACTGACATTCTGGGTGGCCCAACATACAGAGAGCCATACAGGACAGATGCGGGTAACATAATGCCTCTCCTCAGTGTCACACTCAATGAAAAGAAAGTATAGGAACTGGCATGATAGAATTGGTTCCTGCAGTAGTGAAATTCACACAAACAGTTCGTATTACTAAAATAATGACCTCCCACACAGGCCCTGATTGCCTCTGTAACACGAGTGCATCACTACGAACACACACGGTTCCTACAAGACATGAAGTGTATCTGACTCACAACATACACCTCATTGCTTCATCCTAAGGCTTTTTCAATTTATTTTTTAACCAATGAATCAGAAAAAATAATAGACGGATTAATCGATGATAATAATCATTAGTTGCAGCTTTAGAATGCAAAATAAGTGTTTTTTTGTTTGTATAATTTATATAAGAAGACATTATTTTTGATCATTATTTCAACTTGCTTAAGTTTTATGTATTTAGCGCAGATTCACAACAAAACTCATCTCATGACACTTAAGATGTAGTACAGGTTGAGACTAAATTTTTATTATAAATGTATCAATTAGTTTAGCTATAAATTAAGAGATATCCAGTGTTCTCCCATGAGCAAGCACATTGTGAAAGTGGCAATGAAAACTTACTTTTAAGAAGTTAGAAACGCCCAAGGAGACCCTGCGTCTTCAATCATTAGAAATGGCAACAAAGAAGGCAATAGATGACTTTTTATGCTTCATCATTATAAAGTAGCTGCAACTAATGATTATTTTAGTCATCAATTAATCTGCCGATTATTTTCATGATTAATCAATTAATCATTTACTCTGTGAACACTATATAAAAGTTAATTAAAAATGCTCATCACATTTTTTTAAAGCCCAAACGATGTCTTCAGTTTGTTTCTTTACTCCAACCAATAGTTAAAAACCCAAAGACTCTTCATTTGCTCTCAGAAATGACAAAGAAAAGCAGCAAATATTTAATAAATTTGATAGAAACAAGACTGAAACAATTATTTAATAATCAAAATTGATTAATTTTCTCTTGATTGACTTGGAGTAAAGGATCTATAAAGTACATATGTAAATAATGCAACGTTTAATGACTAAAGGAAATGCTCAGTTTAACAGTACCAAGGCGGCCTCTGCAGAACCACAAACAGGGGGAGGCATCATTCTCTTTGGCCACCACCAATGGGTAATACTGGAACAAAGGAAAAGAGAACAAACCTAGTGACATAGAAAATGAGCGAGTGGAAGGGTGTTTTCTCGATGGAAACCTCTTTGGCTTGTGTCGAAATTTGTGATAAAATTAGAATCAGCCAAGAATCAGTAGTTAGTGATAAACTTTGTACATTTTGACATCAGTATTATCATTATTGCACCAGACTCTTCTTAAATTGAGTCATTGAGCTGCAATAATCGTCCATATCAAAAGGGAAGAATTTACTTTTATGCAGTTGTTCTAATGTTTCTAAATTAAACTTTAGTCAAATGAATTTTAAGTTAAATTGAATGAGAATGTTCATCTCAATTTTGCAGCGGGGAAGAAAAATGAGAATACAAAGATTTTTTGCATCTTTGATGGTTCTTCAGCTCCATGTTGTTTTTTTTTTTTGTTTTTTTTTGTCATCTTATCCTGACTGTTGTGGGTGGTTGCTGACCTTGCTGACCCAAAACATGTTCCTGTTGCTATTACTTCTTACTTTAACTTGAAAATGCATTGTATTTGTGTTGTTTGTTTAGTCCTGACACACATGAGATTTGACCATGGAAAACTCTCATCCCTTTTCCTTGTCACCTTTGTACTATCCCTGCTGATCCCAGTTCTACATGAAACCTTACTCACAGGATGTGTCTGGCACCTGGAATGAGGAGAGCAAATGAAGAACAATGGAGGAACAAGGGCTTCTCCATTATGAGAATTAATCTAATGGCAGCTCTGAAGGGCTGAAGGCAGGCTTTGTTAATAGGGCCTGTAGTGTCAATTATCTTAATTGTTCCATTTACAGAACCTGCAGCATGTTTCAGGAGCAGGTAATGGAACTTGAGGAATGAGCTCAGTCACTCTCCTTAATTGTAATCATCAATAGATTTGTGAATGAATGTCAGGGTAGTCACAAAGAGGATGAGGGTAATCGCAGGTCGCTTAGGATACAGGGGTTACTGTGATGATGAGAAGTGATGGATGTGCAATTTAAAAGATTCTGAGCTTATAATGAGATGACCCAGTTGATATTCTATGAGGTTTAACAGCATTCTGTTTGTATTTATGTCAGATCTAATTAGACCTGAAACGTGCACGATCTAAAGGTTCATGCTTATCTGTCAAAAATCCATGAGGACAGCGTTTTAATTTCTTTTTATTATCTTTATATTATTATTTTAATTATTATTTATTCTCCCTCACAGATTGCTCCAAGCATGCTTATGCAATGTGTGTCAAATTTAGGGAATTACATCCATAAATCACAGAGGGGAAGATAGATTATTTTCACCTGCTGCTTTTATTTTGATGCACTGTCACGTTGAACGTCAAAGTCCAATATCCAGCAACTCACATGGCCCTGATAGCAAAAAGGCTCAGCGTTGATGGAGCCCTCAGACAAAACCCCGAGCTTGATGGTCTGCAGTCCCTTTTTGTCCACACTGCAGTGTGAAATCCTCAGACCAGGCTGTCACACCATCTCCCTGGAGGGACAACCAGTAAAGCGACAACCACTATGGGACCAACTGAAGGGTCTCTAAAGGAGTGCATGAAATATGTTGTCAGAGTTTCCTATGTGTTGTCTCCTTGCACATATTTGGTAGTCGCCATGGTTTTGTTTTCAATTTGAAATTGCTGGAGAGTGACTAACATAGGCCCTGCGGAGAAGGTCAAGCACTGGCAGCCATTAAACTCACTTGTCAGCAATATCAAGTGCTTTGCTTTTTGACCATGTAGTGTTTGATGAGCTGTGCCATAATATAATCACTTGTTCTCTGCACCACGGTGGCCTTTCTAAGCAGCAATTTACGATGTTAGATGGAATAAAATTGCAGGAAGAAAAAATGCCAGTCTGAGAAGCCCCTTTTACACAGCCTGGTAAATGCAGGCCTGTTCCGCTTCACTGTATGTATAAATGTTACAGAAGAGTAGTGGGGGGTGTCAAAATTATTATGTGCTGAGTCTGAGAAAGCAACATGGGTAGTGTCAGTGTCAAATCATCAGGGCTGTGACATTTTGTCAGAATTTTATGTTACCACGCACAACCGGGAGAGTTAAAATCAGCTAGCAGGACTGTTGCGGTCAAAGAATTACCCCTGCGGTGGTGATTCAGGGTGGCTCATTACATGGGTATACGATAGAATTGCTGCTTCCTCAACAAAGTATACTTCGTTGTTTGTAGTCACACTGGAATGAGCTGCTCCAGTACTGGAAGGACAAGGGAGCAGGATGATAGCTTGCTAGGTAAGACGTCTAATTTGTTGTGTTTCGTGTTTCACAGTGATATTTTGGTACAGATTTTACAGATTGCCTCTGAATTAGATGGCTCTGTTTAAATTTTGATTATTTGGCTAAAAGCAGAAACGCACCCAAAAGGGTGATCCACGTCAAAGGTTACATATTATAACCTGTGTTCTATTAGCACAGTTGGATTTTGTGGCATTGGCTTGCCTTGCCTAATTTATTTTTGCTGTTATTACGCGAGGTCCTAGGAGCTAGCAGTAGTTTGGAAGCTATTTAACCTACAGATAGAGAAAATGATCCTTTGCTTTGTCGATACAAACAAAACAGAAAAGCTTCTTTGAAGCTGCGATATTGTAAAATATTTTAGTAAAACGGGCTACATAGAAAGAGATCACTGATTGAAAGAGGAGATGGAAAGGAATGGTTAGAGAGAAGGATAAGTGGGAGGATTAACGTCTAATTTTAGACAATGTTTTTTACAAAACAATGCTTTGGGGCTTTAGCATCTGTTAAACAGTAGAGGTGTTCGCAGGTCCAAAAATATGTGCCCGAAAAGCAAATGGGAGCCAGTGTAATGAACTGATTGTCAATGCAGTTCAGATCTCATGTTGGAGAGGATAATCCGCTCAGGTGGATGAAGACATGTGGATTCAGGTGAACACAGAGCTCAGAGATAACTCCAAGTTACAAGCATAATTTCCTCAAACTTGTGGCCAGTATTTACCGTTAATGTAATTGTGACCTGAGTTAGAAATGAGGACAAAAAGGGAGGCATCAGCCTGTCACCACCTCAGGCAGAAGTGATGTGGACACTGCTCTGTTCTCTCTTACCGCATACATGGAATTGGTTTTCTTTGCAAGTTTAGAAACCGAGTAATGCCATAAAGGAGCTTAAATGGCGACAAACATAGACTTCTTGACACTTGATCAATGATATTCTAGTGAAAGTTGAGGCTAAAGCTGCAGGACCCAGGCAAAAATTCAACAGTTACAGTGACGACTAACGAATGAGTTTGAAAAATTTTTCACTGTTTTGGCTAATGTGGCTGATGCTGAGTCTGCACTTTCTCAAATCTACTAAAGAGCAGGACAGAGCTGCCTGCCACTCTAAGATTAATTAATCCAGGGCCAGTTTCCCTGTAGTGGCAAAATACAACTTGGTTGGATGTGCTACTCTTGAACACATTACAATGTAAAGTAATTTAACAATGTGTGCCTTGGTCTTGGAAGTGACGCTTGAATGATATTTTAGGTGGTAAGCAGATAACTGAATTGTATCTTATCTTAGAGCAGATAAACACACAGTGTGATTTAGTCTTTAGACTTCTGCTCCTTTGTCTCAGTCTTTGTAGAGACAAATGGAGAGAAAATAAACTCCACCCTCTAAAATCTTTAATGTGGAGAATTACGTTCACTAGAGCCCCATGCACACCACTTTGAAATGTGACATACATCCAAAGCCTTACTGGTCTGTTGATCAAAGTTAAGCTTAAGTTAGTTGAGAAACTGTTCAGACATTGGTCAATTCATAATATGCCAGAGGTGCTCTTGGAGAATACATACAGTATATTGCTCAAGACCAAATGTCATTTTCTATGATCTGCAAGCACAATCATTTTCCTCTATGTCTGCATACGTTTATCAGAAATGTAACAGTTATATTAAAATATGGTAATATGTAGCCGAATTATTATCACCCTTTCAATCATTATCATCTTCAAAATGCAATAGAAATAGGCCAATAAAACGATTTAAAAAATAGAGTGTTGGAATTTCTTCATGGTGCTGAGGAAAAGACATGAGTTTTAAATATATTAATGGAAATGGATGATCTAATTGCTTGAGGCAAACTATTTTCACTGTTTAGCTAAACAACTGAAAATGCTCTGTCACCTCTGGTTTTTAGCTGCGTGGAACGGACAGCAGTGATTTGTCAGCCACATCTGAGGGAGCGATAGGTGCAGTAGTGCATGAGATGAGATCTGAAATGTTAGCTGGTGCCAGTCCATGCAGTGCTTTAAAAACAAATAAAAGTCTTTAAGTCAATCCTGTGCTTCACTTGTAGCCAGTGAGGAGAGGCGAGTGACTGGTCTTACTGCTGCATTTTGGACTAAAAGATTTCTATGTAGAGAGATTTTAACAATTTGAGAAATAAAAGCCTGAACTGGAGTTTCTAAGTGTGTTGTGGTATCTGCAGAGGGCCTGCAGATATTTTTCATGATTATAAACTAAAAATGTAGAAGCCACATTGCATCCAACTGTCCTGTACCCTGTCCATGTCAAGGGTGTTTAAAGAGCTACAAGTTTCTTTGAGATGTGCTTCAGTGTTTTTACAGAGAGATGGATTATCTCTACCAAACAAACAGGCATAAATCAAGAAATAAACAATCTCCTTACACTAAATAATAAATCTGTCATTCATTATTTTTTGCTGTCCTGTATACAGTCAGTGGTTGCAGCGCTTTTTCACATAAAACGATCCATAGACTAGAAGTCATCAGCCGCACATCTCCTAACCAAGACAAGGATCACATAACTTCTTTCCCCATCACTGGCTACTATTTTCCTTCAGAATAAAAATGAAAAATCCACTTTTTAGTGTATAAAGAGCTTGCTGGCCTGGATCCATGGTACCTCTCCAACCTACTGTCAGTTGCAACCTTAACAAATCTCTCACAAGGCAGAAATGCCCCTCCCTATACAGAGCGCATATTAAGACCTAGTAAGCCTCCAGGAATGGAACTGTTCTTCTTCTGACCTAAGATTGGGTTTTTTTCAATGTGTTCTTTTAAAATCCAACTAAGAAACTTTCCCTTACAATGGACTATTTTCATAGATGTAGACATACATGTTATTATATCTATTATTATATTGTGTGGACAGTGTACATAGATGTTTTAATTCATAATAGGGCTGCTGGTATAGATTATTTTAGTAATCCAGTATTTGGTTATTAATTTAGTTATTTTAAACATATATTGAGAAAGCAGATAGGAAATTTTGATTTTTAAGAGAACTCAGGGAGCACATACCTCTACCAAGTCCTAACGATCCCTTACTGGGAAAACAGAATAAAATAATTACCACTATTATTACTACTACTTTTACTACTACTACTACTACTACAAATGATAATAATAACAATTACAAGTACTGTAACCCTTTTAATTTCACTTCGATTTAATGTAGACTCATAAGCATTTTTTTAATTAATGCCTTTGTTTGTATGTAAAGCACTTTTAAGTTCTTTTGCATGAGATGGTCTTGTACAAATAAAATCAAGTTGGAAGTTTGTCTCTTATTCAGTACTTTGTTTTCATCAAAATCGCTCTCTCTGTCGAATCACAGTCCAGCTGACTTCACCAGCATTGCTTTTTGGACCCAGGGAGGAGAGCGCCAACCTGCAAGTGAATCCTATTTTGTGAAATTGAAAAAATATGTTTCCGTCTTGTATTCTGAACTGCTTGTACACCAAAGTTCAGTGGGTTTGTTCTTGACCCACCAGTTACAAGAAAAAACATAAACCTGTTGATTAGAAGTGTCACAATTGTCCAAATTGTGACACTTCTAACTTCTAAGATTCAATTCAATTTTTGATGTATTTATTTGCACAGATTTATATGCTATTGTTAGACTACGGTCTTGATTTGTAAAAAATTAAGATTGTTGGCTTTATGCCTTCACAACTCCTTTACATTTCTAGTTATTATTTCAAAAGTTGGGCTAAATGGGGTCATTAGTGATATACTACACTAAGGCCTGATTGTCAAATTTAAATGATTTACTATATAAATGTACCAATAACTTGTTTCACAGTCAACACGGTTTGGCTGGTATTAGTTCAATCCAGTAATCACATTACAGCACAACTGAAGACTTCTTTTTTTAATTTTTTTTTTTTATATAAATGAATAAAAGTTGGGCTAAATGGGGTCATTAGTGATATACTACACTAAGGCCTGATTGTCAAATTTAAATGATTTACTATATAAATGTACCAATAACTTGTTTCACAGTCAACACGGTTTGGCTGGTATTAGTTCAATCCAGTAATCACATTACAGCACAACTGAAGACTTCTTTTTTTAATTTTTTTTTTTTATATAAATGAATAATTGCACAGTAGCAAATTTAGTTCACTGCTTCATAATTAACCTTGGGATGGAAACTCATTTAAGTCTATTAAATCATTAAATGAGCTCAGGTAAAGCTCAACCTGATTATGCTATGGGACAAAAAAAATTCTGTTACAGTGTTTGAGGTGAGGAAATACGGTCATTAATGGGAGCCAAAGCAACTCTGTTTGAGCTGTTAAATTGTGGCTCACACATCGATGCAATTAAACACGTCAGAGGAATACTGACTTTCTGGTTGAATTCACAATGTTAATTAGCCGGTTGGGATTTTTTGAAATAAGTTATTGCTCTGCTTTATCTTGCGCTGTGGGTGAGTGATTCTCATAAAGACTAGAGCCTTTCTCTGTGCCTTCCTATCATAGGCAATATGTGGTGTGAGCAAAATAATTGCAAGGAAGTGTGTAACTAATGATTTCCACAAAGCTGTGGCATATAATGTGTTGGTGTTTAAAATGCAAATTTCCCCTTGTTCTTTCAGGGTGCATATTTAAATTCCATCCTAAAGCCCATATGATATTTCACAGCATAGAACCTGTTCTACTTGCA